>CATIUR010000001.1:291224749-291824749 GCA_949592205.1 Helichrysum umbraculigerum | reverse complement strand
TGCAGTTATACAGAGGAAATCCAAGTGTCCCAAAAGTAGTGGCATCCTAACAAGTCCAGGGTAGTCCGTCCTGATATGCATGCAGATCTTACTTACGCTGCTAATTCCCTGAAAAACATAGAGTAAAACGTCAACAAAATTGTTGAGTGAATTCACAAGTTTGTTCGTTATGTAGGAAACACAAGTTAAACATTTAAGAATAACATTTCCAATAAGTGTTGTTTGTCAGGTAGGAAACACAAGTTATTAACAAATAACATTTCCCAAATCAGTTGTAGTTGTAATAGGAAACACAAGTTATTAACCAAATAACATTTCCTAAATCAGTTATCAGTAGGAAACACAAGTTAACCTAAATAAAGATTAACATTTCCAAATCAGTGTACGTAGGAAATCCTTTCCTAATCAATAGTTTAGTGGGAATATTTAGACGATGATCCCTTGAAAGGTGAGCTAAACCTGTCAAGTAAGGTAACCCGATCTAACCCTATAACCAAACCACGACCCTAATCTGTTGTTGTTGTGCCAAGTAGGACAT
Source organism: Helichrysum umbraculigerum (assembly GCA_949592205.1). Classification (NCBI taxonomy): domain Eukaryota; kingdom Viridiplantae; phylum Streptophyta; class Magnoliopsida; order Asterales; family Asteraceae; genus Helichrysum; species Helichrysum umbraculigerum. Next base: position 291,824,211 of record CATIUR010000001.1, on the reverse strand, counting down.
TTAAGTATACGCTCCCAAATCCGTAGGAGGGTCGTCACGGCGATAGTACTATCTGTATACTCAGTGGCTAGAGTCACCTAGCTAATGGTTATAGTCTGTAGCCATAAGGTCTTTTATGCACTACATCGTTCAGCCTAGATCTGTACCAAGATTCGTTGCCTAAATTCCCAAAATAGTTATGAAATACATTTCATAAAACATAGTTCAAATAGTTGTGTGAAATACCCTTTCACAAACAGTTCAAGTATGAAGTACCCCTTCATAAACAGTTTAAGCAAATACGTACCGTATTTAATCAGTCACAACATGAAATCTCATTTCATCAATAGTTTAAGTAAATACATCAAGTATTCAAACAGTTGTCGCATGCAGTTATACATACGATTTCTATGTTTTCCACCCCGAGGTTTTAAAACATTAAAACATGTAAAAGGGGTTTGTGAACTCACTGTGAGTGCTCGGATGTGAATGCTAGCGAGATATGATAGCGTAGCCCAAACGTAGTCAACCTATACACAATAATGTATTAACTATAAGTACTTTGTTTACTTATGTTAATAGTTCGTTAGTTTGAAGAAATTATCAATTTCTTAGGTTTGTGTATTTCGTTGATTATTGTTGTTGGAAATATATAATATTATCCAAGTTGTGTTCATTTGTCGAGTCATTCGAATGTGTAAGCATATATACATATATACTTATATAGTTGCATATATATATATATATATATATATTATTCGTTATTTCGTTCACATATATCTCAATATATATGAATCATTTATGTATATTGTTTGTCGTTTAAGTTTCAAAATCACTAGTCTTATTTGTCCCATATAATATACGTCTTGTCCCAAATGTGTATATATACCAATAGGTTCATTCCACATTCGTAGGTATGTATATATATATATATATATATATATATGTCCTTTTGTAATTACGTTCCAAATCAGTTCTAAATCCCACTCGATAAATGTACGTATTTAATTTTTGCTCTAATGGCCCATTTGTTTGTTTATATAACCCGATCCAATTAATTTAAACGTATAATCCATTAATCGTCCGGCCCAAATCACGAAGCCTAGTTCACAGCCCAGCCCAGCCGATCGGCTTGGGCCAGCCGTTCGGCTTGGCCAGCCGTTCGGCTTGGGCCTTCAGCCGTTCGGCTGTTGGCCTCGGCCCAGTCCAATCCGCTCGGCCCAAATTATTTAGTCCGTTTATTAGTTTTGGCCCAAGCCCAAGTCACGGTCCAACTTGAAGCCCAATAGACCCTTAGCCCGCATACAGCCGATCGGCTTTGGGCTCTTAGCCGATCGGTTTGGGTTAGCCGATCGGTTTGAGATTAGCCGATCGGCTTGTTGTTCCAGACAGCAGCTCTGTCTCGTTTTCTTGTTTTTGATCACGAATTCGACATATTTTTAAGCTAAGTTTCGAATGGTACAAGCTTATATATGTTACATGACATCAAAATATCACTTTGCATCGCATTTATAACAACTTTTACATGTTAAATTCTTGATTTATAGTTTTTTTGTTCAAAAACCATTTTCAACATTTAAGCTTCAATCCTTCAAATTTGTTGTTTATATACATAGATTGTGATGTTTAAACATGTTATATAACGAATTTAAAGCTTAGAAATCGAAGAAATCAAAATTTCCTTACAAAGATTTGAAGGTGGTGATGATGACCGTGAATGATGATGATGAAGAAATGATCTGGTTTTGCCCCACTTCTACTAGCTGCTGCTGTTACTACTCCCTGATCTTGTTAATAATTTAGAGAAAAAGAAAATGAGGATTTTGGATGTGTTGTGTGTGTGTTCTGCCGAAGATCACAGAAATGTGGGAGGGAGTATGGTTTTAAAAACCATCAGTCTCTGCATTATTGTAGGTTGGTGGGATTTTTGTCCCACCAATCTCGAGTACGGGTATAATTATAGCAATATAAAATTTAACATTTTATATTTTTATTTTGTAGATGCTCTCCTGGTTCGTAATATATTTTAAGAATAATGAGGTTATCATTATTTTTGATAGTTGTACATTTTTGTACATTTTACTGCGCGCAGTTAATTGAGCGCCAATTTTCAGTAAATTTAGGATTTCATATTTTGAAGTAATGTTCTAACTTCTTCCAAATGAACGAGAAAATTTGCATTTTTATGATTTGACGTCGTATGCGCGTTTTAGAATTGTTTCTGTTCGTGTTATAATACGTTTTATGTTAAACGTATATTAGAACCACTTTATCTATATGTTATAGATATATATAAATACTCGTAATTAATAATCGAATTATTAATTATATATTTTGTCACCAACTTTCGTTATTTATTTTGTCGGGTTCGTTCCGATACGTTTGTACGTAATTTATAAATAACTACGTATCATGTAATACTTTTGTTATTATTGTTTAGGGCTCGCTAGACTGACATCACATCATAAGTTTAGTTTAAAACAATCGCAGGGAATTAGCGTAAGAAATGCATGTAATTAAGTATAATTATATACCTAATTTGGAGGAGTGTCACATTCTCCCCCCGTTAGTGAAATCTCGTCCCGAGATTTAAGTTGAGCCGTGAGTCTCGGTCACGCTCTCAAATAGGTTGGGGTATTTCTTTCGCATTTCGTCCTCTCGTTCCCAGGTAAACTCCGGGCCATGTTTCGAGTTCCAACGAACTTTAACCAGTTTGATTCGTTTGTGTCGAAGTTTCTGCGTTTTAGAATCCATAACTTCAACAGGTTCCTCCACAAAGTTAAGTTTTGAGTCAATGAAGACTTCGTCAGGAGGAAGGATAAGTGTTTCGTCAGAAAGACACTTTTTGAGGTTGCTAACGTGGAAAGTATCGTGTATGCTACTAAGCTCTTGCGGTAGTTTAAGCTTGTAAGCGACGGGACCAACCCTAGCAAGGATTTCAAATGGTCCGATGTATCGTGGGTTCAGTTTTCCTCGTTTGCCAAATCGTGCTACTCCTTTCCAGGGAGATACTTTGAGTAGGACTTTGTCTCCTACTTGGAACTCAAGAGGTTTACGGCGGTTATCAGCGTAACTCTTTTGTCGATCTCGTGCCGCTTTCAGTCGGCTCAATACTTGAGTTATTTTGTCAGTGGTTTCCTGGACAAGTTCGGGTCCAGATAGTTGTCTGTCGTCCAACTCTGCCCAACAGAGTGGTGATCGGCACTTGCGTCCATATAACGCCTCAAAAGGTGCCATCTGTATACTCGTGTGATAACTATTGTTGTAAGAAAATTCAGCTAGAGGTAGGTGAGTGTCCCAGTTACCTCCAAAGTCTATCACACATGCTCGCAACAAGTCTTCGAGCGTCTGTATCGTTCGCTCACTTTGGCCGTCAGTCTGCGGTTGTAGGCAGTACTCATATCAAGTCGAGTTCCCAATGCCTGTTGTAACGTTTGCCAAAAGCGAGAAGTGAATCGTGCATCTCTATCAGAGATGATGGATAGTGGCACTCCATGCCGAGAAACAATCTCTTTAATATAGATTTTTGCTAGTTTCTCCATTCCATCCGTTTCTTTAATAGCAAGAAAGTGGGCTGATTTCGTCAGTCGATCGACAATCACCCATATGGTATTTGCTCCAGATGCCGTTCTAGGTAACTTCGTAATGAAGTCCATTGTTATTTGCTCCCATTTCCACTTGGGCAGTTCAGGTTGTTGCAAAAGTCCAGACGGCTTTTGGTATTCCACCTTTACCTTCGAGCAAGTTAAGCATTTGCTCACGTAGGTGGCGATGTCACGTTTCATTCCAGGCCACCAGTAGAAGCCCTTCAAGTCATGGTACATCTTGTCTGCACCAGGATGTATTGAGTAATTGGACTTATGTGCCTCGTCCGAAATCAGCTTGCGTAATTCATCTACGCATGGTACCCAAATTCGGTTCATGAAGTACAACACCCCGTTGTCCTTTTTCTCGAGTTGTTTTTCCATTCCCTTCAAGGATTCATCCTTAAGACGTTCGGGAGTGAAAGCAAGTTCTTGAGCTTCACGAATTTGAGTAATGAGATTCGAATGGATTGTCAATCCCAAAGCTCGAACTCTTCGAGGTTTGATTCGTTCCTTACGACTCAGGGCATCTGCTACTACGTTAGCTTTACCCGGGTGATACTTTATTTCACAGTCGTAATCGTTAAGTAATTCGACCCAACGTCGTTGTCTCATGTTAAGTTCTTTTTGGTCGAATATATGTTGTAGGCTCTTATGATCAGTGAAGATCGTACACTTTGTACCGTATAGGTAGTGTCTCCAGATCTTCAGTGCAAAAACAACGGCTCCCAATTCCAAATCATGAGTCGTATAGTTTTTCTCATGCACTTTTAGTTGTCGTGATGCATAAGCAATGACCTTTTCGTTTTGCATCAGTAGGCAACCCAATCCCTGATGCGATGCATCACAGTAAACAACAAAGTTATCTACTCCTTCGGGTAGTGATAATATGGGTGCGCTGCTCAGTTTCTGTTTCAATAGTTGGAATGCATTCTCTTGCTTCTCATTCCACTCAAATTTCTTGTCTTTTTGAGTTAATGTGGTAAGTGGTTGGGCTATCTTTGAAAAGTTTGCGATGAATCGCCTGTAATAGCCAGCTAGACCAAGAAATTGTCGTACTTCAGTTGGGGTTTTCGGTGCTTCCCAGTTGTTGATTGCCTCAATTTTGGATGGGTCCACGTGAATCCCCTTGTCATTTATCACATGACCAAGGAATTGAACCTCTCGTATCCAAAATTCGCATTTAGAGAACTTTGCATAAAGCTTCTCTTTTTGTAGTAGTTCGAGGACAAGCTTCAGATGTTGCTCGTGATCTTCTTTCGTTTGTGAGTATACCAAGATGTCGTCAATAAACACAATGACGAATTTATCCAAATAGGGTTTGCACACTCTGTTCATCAAATCCATGAATACTGCTGGTGCGTTGGTCAGCCCAAAAGGCATGACTAGAAACTCGTAGTGACCGTAACGAGTCCTAAAAGCAGTTTTCGGTACATCCTCTTCTCGTACCTTAAGTTGATGGTAACCAGATCGTAGGTCAATCTTTGAATAATAACTCGACCTTGCAATTGATCAAACAGATCGTCAATGCGTGGTAACGGGTATCTGTTCTTGATAGTTACCTTGTTCAGTTCTCGATAATCGATGCACATCCGCATAGATCCATCCTTTTTCTTAACAAACAAAACCGGAGCTCCCCAAGGGGAAAAGCTCGGTCGAATGAATCCCAAGTCTAGAAGTTCTTGTAGTTGCGTAGACAGCTCTTGCATTTCAGAGGGAGCTAGACGATAAGGTGCTCGTGCGATAGGTGCGGCTCCTGGCACCAGGTCAATGTGAAACTCAATTTGTCGTGGGGGTGGCAATCCCGGCAACTCATCAGGAAATACTCCTGGATAGTCGCGTACAATGGGCACATCGTCTATACCTCGCTCCTCAGTTTTCTTTTCTACAATGTGTGCCAAAAATGCTTGGTACCCCTTTCGGAGATACTTACTGGCCTTCAAGCACGAAATCATTTTTGTGGTACTTTTTCGTTTCTCACCTTGAACCACAAGTGTTTCTCCTGTTGACAGTGGTAATCGTACCAGTTTATCATGACATATGATCTCAGCGCGGTTCTTAGATAACCAATCCATACCGACTACAACGTCAAAACTTCCCAACTTAACCGGTAGTAAGTCTATTTCGAAGAGATGACCTTCTAACTCCAAGGTACATCCCGGTACTATTTCTCCTGATTCGATTAACTCACCATCGGCTAATTCTATGGTATACTTGTTGTCTAACTTACGGGATTCAAGTTCTAATAGTGGTCTAAATTCAGTAGACACAAAACTTAAATCAGCACCCGAATCAATTAACACAGAGGCATAATGATTGTTTACAAGAAACATACCAGTGACGGTGTTAGGGTCCTGGCGTGCCTCTTGTGCCCCGATCACGAATGCCCTTCCTTGAGCCGGTTGGTTGTTGATGTTGTTGGCTCGGTTATTGTTGTTACCGCGGTTGTTGTTGTTGAGCTTAGGGCATCGGTTACGGTAGTGTCCTTGCTCACCACATTCAAAACATCCCTGGTTTTGACGCTCAGTGTTTGCTCGTGGGGGAGGGTTAGTTTTGCATTCTCGGGTTCTATGTCCCCATGCCCTACAGTTTCCACAATACCCACACCCACCTTCGTGGTGTCGGTTACACTTACCACATTTGGGTTTGTTACCCAGGTATGGTTTCGATTCGGTGGTAGTGGCAACATATGCTTTCGCATTTCCAGAAGATTTCTTGTTCTGCTGACCCTGACGATCAGTACCACTACCGTTCCACTTTCGCTTTGCACCACCAGAACTACTAACATCAGTACTGTTCGGTTCACCTTTTCCCGACACAGCTTTCTTAGTCAGATTTCCCATCCTGACTGCCTCATCGGTCAAACTTTGTGCTAGAGTAACAGCACTCCTGAAAGTGTCCGGTTTAGATGATGTCACTAGACTGCGGATTTGTGGTACTAGACCAAATATGTAGCGCTCAATACGCTTATACTCGGGTGTCACCATATGTGGCACTAGACGTGCAAGTTCCTGAAACTTAGTGGTGTATCCAGCAATATCAGCACCAATCATGGTGATGTTCCACAACTCTGTTTCTATTTTCTGCATCTCACTGCGAGGGCAGAATTCCTCCAACATCAGATTCTTAAATGTTCCCCATGACATTGAATAAGCAGCTGGTCGACCAAGTGATTGGATCTGACTGTTCCACCAAGTGAGCGCTTTGTCAGCCAAAGTGCAAGCAGCATACTTCACCATACAGTCAGGTGAACAGTCACTAATGTCCAATACTGATTCAGTTTTCTCTATCCAATGAATCATACCAATTGCACCCTCGGTGCCCCGAAAAGAAATCGGTTTACAAGCCTGAAATGTTTTGTATGAACACCCTTTGCGAGCATTCACGGTTGTTTCAGTATTAACAGGGGTAGATCCACTGTTGTTAACTACGGGTTCGCGATTTCGGCTTGCCTCATATTCAGCAATACCTTCAGCTATTCTTCGTGCGATCATTTGTTCGGTGGTTTCAGTGGGTGGTGGTGGTGGCGTAGTCGTCTTTTGACTGTTTCTAGTGACTCGTCGTTTGGGAGGCATGATTCAGCTCTGCGATGAATAAAATGCAGAGTGTTAATGTTGAGATACTGAATGTGAATAGATCAAAGATTCACATTTGATAGAAATGAATGACATGAAAAGATGAATGAATAGAATTTTACAACATGTGCCATACAACTTTGAAACACCCACATGTATCTAGCATAATATAATCACGTTGGCCAGGCGTCATTATATAATGTCCAATACATATTTCTTTTCATTGTCGTTTAACACTGTAAATTTTAGAGGTTCTCAAGAATAATCAATCATCAAGCTGTAAAATGTTTCAGGGTTTACAAGAGTTGGTCACAAAGTGTCGATAAAGTATAGGTTTAATCACAAGTCGACAGTTGTAAGATGAAATAACATGGTTGATAATAAGCATAATGAACACGAGATGTAAACCAAGCATACATTATATATTAAAGATCAAAACGCTGTTACATGAGTTTAGTACAAAATGAGATGGGATTTCTAATATACCCATCTATGGTTAGCGTTATACAAAAGATGATGGGTTTCCTATACATATACCCATTTTACTAACAAAGTTTCATCCAACATACAGCTAGTCCATAACGAATACATACATATATTTCCCCAAAAGTAATAGTCTAATATGGTGTAGGCACAACCGCCATACACAGACCTAACGGAACCAGGGTAAATACATCCTAACCGCAACCATCACTGCTGCAGTCATCACACAAACACTAGCAACAATCTCTGACACCCTAGCACGCCTCTCTAAAGCTGCAACGCGTGCACGGGTGGACGCTAGACTCTGCCAGTCTGTCTGACGGTGAGTCTCCACAAAATCCATCCTCTGATGGAGCATAGCCATATCCATGTCAGTACGGGAGGCATCGCTCAGTAGCTCCATCACATCTCTGCTCCTGCTAGAGGATATCCTAAACATGGTGTGGACCACAGCCACAAGGGTAGGCACAGTGAGCTCCAGAGGCTCACCAGTGAGATATGCAGATGGTGGTGAGTGGGAGGACTCTCCAATCTCAAAGGTCGAGGGAATACCCTCTAGTGATCTCCACTCTCTCAATACTCGAGGCATCCAGTCCAGATGAGAAGGTCGGAGCCTCTTCTGTGGCGGCTCGACAACTGGAACCTCAGACTCAGTCACTGGCGCCTTATCGCGCGGCGCGAGTGGTCCCCTGGGAAAATCCCGAACACAGATCCTAGCTGTCATCCGATGTACAGGTACACGAGAGGTACTCGCAACAGGTGGTGTAGGGGTAGGAGTGACCACAGGTGCGGTCGGAGGTGGTACTAAGTAAGCATCACTAGTGTCATCAGACATAGCTCTCACATGAACTGATGACTCATCCCCTACTGTAATCGCGGGACCCTCAAAAGTAGCCTCGGTCGGCTCTTCATTCGAAGCGTAAACATGGTAATGTGATTGACTAGACATACTGTGACAAAAGAAATGGAGTGTGGCGTGTCAGTCGTATGTTAGTTGTATGCAAAGTATGTATGCATGAATGCACAAATGTTCTAGCCAAGGCTATAGTCTAGGTCTCTAAGGTTTTCAGTCACCTAAAGACTTCTAGTTCGCTATAACCAATGGCTCTGATACCAAGTCTGTCACACCCCGCCAAACGGTAATTACAATTACGTAGAGTGATTTGCGGAAGCTTAGTGACGTGGCGGGGGTGTGAGCAGTAAAACAACCAACAGTTACATACATACTCAGAGCATATGATTATCGCAGAACGAAATAGATTAAGATGCCATTAGTTAAAGTTTTACAAATGATTACCACTTGAGAAGTGATAACAGTAATAGTAGTAGTTGAAATCAGTATTTCATAAAATACATAATATCAAAAGTAGATTTCATAGGTATGACTGCAATAATTGCAGTTATACAGAGGAAATCCAAGTGTCCCAAAAGTAGTGGCATCCTAACAAGTCCAGGGTAGTCCGTCCTGATATGCATGCAGATCTTACTTACGCTGCTAATTCCCTGAAAAACATAGAGTAAAACGTCAACAAAATTGTTGAGTGAATTCACAAGTTTGTTCGTTATGTAGGAAACACAAGTTAAACATTTAAGAATAACATTTCCAATAAGTGTTGTTTGTCAGGTAGGAAACACAAGTTATTAACAAATAACATTTCCCAAATCAGTTGTAGTTGTAATAGGAAACACAAGTTATTAACCAAATAACATTTCCTAAATCAGTTATCAGTAGGAAACACAAGTTAACCTAAATAAAGATTAACATTTCCAAATCAGTGTACGTAGGAAATCCTTTCCTAATCAATAGTTTAGTGGGAATATTTAGACGATGATCCCTTGAAAGGTGAGCTAAACCTGTCAAGTAAGGTAACCCGATCTAACCCTATAACCAAACCACGACCCTAATCTGTTGTTGTTGTGCCAAGTAGGACATTTAAGTATACGCTCCCAAATCCGTAGGAGGGTCGTCACGGCGATAGTACTATCTGTATACTCAGTGGCTAGAGTCACCTAGCTAATGGTTATAGTCTGTAGCCATAAGGTCTTTTATGCACTACATCGTTCAGCCTAGATCTGTACCAAGATTCGTTGCCTAAATTCCCAAAATAGTTATGAAATACATTTCATAAAACATAGTTCAAATAGTTGTGTGAAATACCCTTTCACAAACAGTTCAAGTATGAAGTACCCCTTCATAAACAGTTTAAGCAAATACGTACCGTATTTAATCAGTCACAACATGAAATCTCATTTCATCAATAGTTTAAGTAAATACATCAAGTATTCAAACAGTTGTCGCATGCAGTTATACATACGATTTCTATGTTTTCCACCCCGAGGTTTTAAAACATTAAAACATGTAAAAGGGGTTTGTGAACTCACTGTGAGTGCTCGGATGTGAATGCTAGCGAGATATGATAGCGTAGCCCAAACGTAGTCAACCTATACACAATAATGTATTAACTATAAGTACTTTGTTTACTTATGTTAATAGTTCGTTAGTTTGAAGAAATTATCAATTTCTTAGGTTTGTGTATTTCGTTGATTATTGTTGTTGGAAATATATAATATTATCCAAGTTGTGTTCATTTGTCGAGTCATTCGAATGTGTAAGCATATATACATATATACTTATATAGTTGCATATATATATATATATATATATATATATATATATATATATATATATATATATATTGTTCGTTATTTCGTTCACATATATCTCAATATATATGAATCATTTATGTATATTGTTTGTCGTTTAAGTTTCAAAATCACTAGTCTTATTTGTCCCATATAATATACGTCTTGTCCCAAATGTGTATATATACCAATAGGTTCATTCCACATTCGTAGGTATGTATATATATATATATATATATGTCCTTTTGTAATTACGTTCCAAATCAGTTCTAAATCCCACTCGATAAATGTACGTATTTAATTTTTGCTCTAATGGCCCATTTGTTTGTTTATATAACCCGATCCAATTAATTTAAACGTATAATCCATTAATCGTCCGGCCCAAATCACGAAGCCTAGTTCACAGCCCAGCCCAGCCGATCGGCTTGGGCCAGCCGTTCGGCTTGGCCAGCCGTTCGGCTTGGGCCTTCAGCCGTTCGGCTGTTGGCCTCGGCCCAGTCCAATCCGCTCGGCCCAAATTATTTAGTTCGTTTATTAGTTTTGGCCCAAGCCCAAGTCACGGTCCAACTTGAAGCCCAATAGACCCTTAGCCCGCATACAGCCGATCGGCTTTGGGCTCTTAGCCGATCGGTTTGGGTTAGCCGATCGGTTTGAGATTAGCCGATCGGCTTGTTGTTCCAGACAGCAGCTCTGTCTCGTTTTCTTGTTTTTGATCACGAATTCGACATATTTTTAAGCTAAGTTTCGAATGGTACAAGCTTATATATGTTACATGACATCAAAATATCACTTTGCATCGCATTTATAACAACTTTTACATGTTAAATTCTTGATTTATAGTTTTTTTGTTCAAAAACCATTTTCAACATTTAAGCTTCAATCCTTCAAATTTGTTGTTTATATACATAGATTGTGATGTTTAAACATGTTATATAACGAATTTAAAGCTTAGAAATTGAAGAAATCAAAATTTCCTTACAAAGATTTGAAGGTGGTGATGATGACCGTGAATGATGATGATGAAGAAATGATCTGGTTTTGCCCCACTTCTACTAGCTGCTGCTGTTACTACTCCCTGATCTTGTTAATAATTTAGAGAAAAAGAAAATGAGGATTTTGGATGTGTTGTGTGTGTGTTCTGCCGAAGATCACAGAAATGTGGGAGGGAGTATGGTTTTAAAAACCATCAGTCTCTGCATTATTGTAGGTTGGTGGGATTTTTGTCCCACCAATCTCGAGTACGGGTATAATTATAGCAATATAAAATTTAACATTTTATATTTTTATTTTGTAGATGCTCTCCTGGTTCGTAATATATTTTAAGAATAATGAGGTTATCATTATTTTTGATAGTTGTACATTTTTGTACATTTTACTGCGCGCAGTTGATTGAGCGCCAATTTTCAGTAAATTTAGGATTTCATATTTTGAAGTAATGTTCTAACTTCTTCCAAATGAACGAGAAAATTTGCATTTTTATGATTTGACGTCGTATGCGCGTTTTAGAATTGTTTCTGTTCGTGTTATAATACGTTTTATGTTAAACGTATATTAGAACCACTTTATCTATATGTTATAGATATATATAAATACTCGTAATTAATAATCGAATTATTAATTATATATTTTGTCACCAACTTTCGTTATTTATTTTGTCGGGTTCGTTCCGATACGTTTGTACGTAATTTATAAATAACTACGTATCATGTAATACTTTTGTTATTATTGTTTAGGGCTCGCTAGACTGACATCACATCATAAGTTTAGTTTAAAACAATCGCAGGGAATTAGCGTAAGAAATGCATGTAATTAAGTATAATTATATACCTAATTTGGAGGAGTGTCACAAATACAACCTGTTTCGTACATCACACTTTTACATGTCTTTATAAATTGACGGCGTCTATCACGAAAACCTATCTTAACATGAAACAATCATTTCGTAGGAAATGACCGATCACTCCATCAACAACCTCACATCGGACAACGATCAACCCCGTGAGGAACAGACGATGTTTCCTTATCTTCTCACTTTAGAAAACGATACTGGATCCTAGAAATATGAACCAATAGAACAAATGGCAACACATACACGGCCTACCATTGAAGGAACTGCTGAACCAACTCGAGCAAGTTCCACTCTCAACCTCACCACCACTGACTTTGCTACCACTACTTTTGCCACCCATTCGCTCACAAAGGGTGCACTTGCTACTAATAACACCAACATCGAAAGTACCCAACGTACCGACATAACTCTTGACACTCTACGCAAACAACTAGCTAAGGCACGAGGAAATCACTGACCTCCGTGACTACATTGAACAAAACAATGTACACCTTCTTAACCATGGCACCTGCCTAATCTCTATGGAGAACACACTAGGAAAACTACTGCTACTACAGCCAATAATTCAAAACACAAACCTTATGGTCGACAACATGACGATACAGACTGCCCGACCGAAAGCTCACACCGAAAAGGGCACTGAGATTCGAGTTCCAAACCCTAAAAGGAATCCGGGAGAGAATCCCAACATTTTCCTTACTCAGTCCGAAGCCAAAAGGGTGAAAACTATTCAAACCAACACTGTTAAAATCGAACCGAGGAACTACAAAGGACGCAAACCCTTTTGTTCACTATGCAATCGACACCATGATGGACCATACGTACTACCCTGTAAACGACGCAGGGTCTATGGACACCAAGTTTAGGACTGCAAATTCCCTCCTACAGGCACTAACCTTAAGGGGCCGAGAGTTTGTTTCAAATGCGGAATTGCTGGGCACTACAAAGTTGACTGTCCACTATTAAATCTCAAAGATAACAACAAAAAAGAGATGAACACTCGTGTTGAAACCTTCACAGACAACACCCCTGAGACCGACTTCGACCCGAACACTACTGCGGGTACGTCTCTATACGATAATTTAATCTCATTACGACATCGATAGAGTTTGGATTCACTCTACAACCTTACAGACTATCACAGACTTTGTGAACATTATAGACTCCTTTAGGCTACTGGTACACCAAGTGGCTACACTACGGTCGCCGACTGACCAACTATCTGACCTTGTCCTTTAGACATCGTGGTCAACCACGCCTAAACCTTCCCTCCTCCTTTCCCTATTGGACATCTGGGCTTCCGCCTAACAAGGGGAGGAAGGACACGCGACTTAGACGTTGCATCACGTGACGCGATCACGCAGACCATCACTTCGAATTCCCTTAACAAGGGGAGAAGGTAACACCCGCCAAATTAGGACTATTTAATAGGTCCTAATCATTTTATAATACATATAATTAGTGCCAAGTTAGGCTAATTGTGTGTATTATTACGTGTATTATTATATATACGCATTTACACGATCAGATTTAATCGTGTCATTTATTATCGGCCGAATTACGATACAAAACCATACAGACGTTGGTGAAACTTTTATTAAATAATATGGAATTATTTAATAACATTACTTATTACTTTATATTATGGTTATAATATAACAAACATATACGTTTTGCTTAAAACGTAACCAAATGCGATGAAAATGCGCGAAATGCGCCTGAGAAATGAAATTTATATAAATTATATTTTTATAACTCATTTCTAAGTATTATGATAAAATACTTCAATTAAAATTTATGCGATTTCACGAAATCAATTATAACGTTTAAAAATGTTACGCGATTTAAGTAAACGTACAATTCGCCACCGACACTCAAACGAAAGCCCGAATATTATTTTGGACATTAAAACATAACATTTTGGATAAAACTTTCACTTAAAACATCGAGTCATAAATCGCTTACAAAAACTATTGCATAATACGTGTTACGACTAATTGAACGTTTAAACGACCGGGGAAACGAACACCGAACGGAGCACAAATTTGAGGAACAAATTTGGAGACAAACCATACCCCAAAGGGGGCCCCACCAGCTGGTTTTGACCAGCCCCAAACAAGATCCATAAAATATGGATCTTGTTCCCAAATTGTTTAATATAAATACCAAAACCCTAAAATATTCATTGATTCTTTACTCCCTCTCACTAGACTCTCTCTCTAAAACCCACACCATTTCCCTCCTCTCTCTCTCCCCCTCACAGTTCAGCCACCACCACCATCAACCACCACCATCCACCATCCACCACCATTTGCTTGAAGAAAAACAAAGGAGAAGAAGCAAGAACAAGAAATCTAGCTCATCTCACTCTACTCTCTCTCTAACTCACATTTTTGGTGCGATTTCCACCACATCTCTCTCTAGATTTTCATGTTATACTTAGATTAACATGTTATGTTGCTCAATCAACCATGCATAAAATGTCCAAATATAAGCTCAAAAACGTTTTTATGAACTAATATATAAAGTACACAAATCTGACCAGAATTTTCGTCCCACCAAAACTCCCAAATCTCGAGATCTATGACGAATTATGTAAGTCCCTAATTCTAGGATCGATAACTTTGTTATCTGTAGTATTAAGGTGCGGAATCCCTCAATACGATGTTATCTTACTAACAACGAATATGTTCTTAATTGCGTTTTAATAAGACTTAGCTTTTAAACGATTAAACGTCAAAGCCTAGCCGTTAGGATTGTTTTTCTCTGGATTTGCTGAATTCGCAGATTGCAAAAGTGTGTAAAAGTTGTTATGATTTTCTAAACCGAAAATCACTTTTATATCTCGGCTCAACTCGCAGCATGTGGGCTTGCGAATTGACTCGACTCGTTGATAAGCCCAAGCCCAAATTGCTTCGACTCGTTACCTATCGCTGTCCACGAGTTCAGTTCTCATCTCGCTGCTCAACTCGCAGCGACTTGAGAACTCGACTCGCGTCAAACATATATATTTATTTCGTATTTAATTATTCGCCTAACTTAACAGAATAATATGTTTAACGAATATTACTAACAAAACAAATATTCATCTACAAATCTAAACCAATATACAAACATAATAATAATTACACCAGTCCTATTTCAAGCTAGATCTGTTGTCACAATCTATGTCCCAACAGACTCCCCCTTGACAATAGCTCTAGCGTCTTTATCTTCACGCTTTGTCTTTGGTCTTTATTTGTAAATTTTACTACCTGCGTAAATCTTCATCTTGATACAAGTCTTAACCATCAACTGATAATCTCTTGCTAAATCACCCCATGCGTCTGTCATCAAGATTCTATTTTCATTCAACTTGATCAAATCTTTCTTCGACATGTTCATTAGGCGTCGATGGTCATAAACTCTGAATATTTCTCTTTCACCACCTTCAACCTCATCATCAGCTTCAACCATGACAGCTTCTCCATTCTCTGAATCCACGTGCCATCTCTTCATATTTCCCAGAATATCTCGTGGCATTGTCTTAAGTGGAATCTGATGTATGCATCTAACAGCTGGATATATCTTTTTCCTTCTTCTTCTTCCAGTTCTTTGACTTTTCTCTTGTAGTTTCACAGTCTTCCCTTTCCTTGGCTTAATTTGTACAAACTTATTTGTACCAACTTCAGTTCTAATTATTCGTTCAACACGTTTAGCATAATCATCATTACTCGGATTATTTATCTCCAATCTAGCCAAGTCACGTATCTCATAATGTGGTAAGGAACTAAATACTGCAAGCTTTCGCTCAAAATATTGAACTCCATCAAACCTTTTAATAGCAAAAAGCTTCAGCTCAGAGTCAAAGTACCATCCTATAATCCCTTTACGAGGAACACGTTTTCCCGTAATATCAACTTCTGAAACTCCAATCTTCTTCTTCTGTTTTGGAAGTTTCCTAAGGAACACAGCTGGATTCTTGGTAGGAATCAAAGTTTCATCACTCTCAGAATCAGTTGAGTCATCGATTTTTTCATCTATATCGACAACCGTTGGACCTTCATTATTTTCAATAATAACTTCTGTCCTAGATGGGCTCACATGGTGTTCATCTATATTTGCATCTGGATCTACACCAATGTCTTGCACAATCTCAGGTACAACAGTCCAATCAGTAGGTGGTAGAAATTCTCCATCCTCAAGATCAAAATCAATGTCTTCATCTATCTCATCAAAAATATCATCTTCCGAATCAGATAGATCAAGCATTTCCTATCCTAAGAGAAAAACATAAATACAAATCAATATTAATAATTAAAACTCTCTTATCGATTTCCCTGAATCAACCTAAGAATTTCTTTATTAATTCTTTTGTATATTTTAACCTAAAATATAAACGCAATTTACATATAACTTATAAAATCTTTTATTGATTACCCTGAATCAATCCAAAAATCTCTTAAGTCTTATATCCTACTTAACAAATAATAATTAATTTTAAATTCTAATGTATTGTGAATAATCACCAAACATTTAAATTTACTATTAATTACCTTATATAATTTCCAAGTGTTAATTGATCTAATTTTATTATCAATTTAACCTTTAAATTATATATCATTTGTCTAGTTAAAACTAATACATTTTTAACTTGTCAGTATACAAACTCTCAAGTCTAAAATGCATATGTTATTATAAAATTTTGACCGCCGATAATAATCGGAACACGCCGCTCGACTACTCAATGAGTCGGAAGACTTTCGATCACTATTTTATCTTAACATATATCAAATTATATAAACTTAAATTACATAAAACATATTTTACTTAAAATAATAATAACCTTAAGCCGAATATATTTATACAATAATATTAAGTCTTACATTTGTTCAGTACAAATTAACACCAATAATTTCTACACTATGCTAATACTAAGCTATCTTACAAGCTTCTGTATCAACCTGTGCAGTCTTATCAGCACTTGTACCAGCTTCAGCACCACTTGCATCACCACCAGACTCCCCCTGAATCGTAGCTTGCTCACCAGTCTTTGAAGGACCAGTCTGCTCACCACCTTCTGGTGCATTGGGATCATCGTCTTTATCTGAATCTCTCTTTCTCTTCAGCTCATCTTCTTTGCAAGACTCCAAGTATGCCAATATCTCCCCCTAAGTAGACTGTCCTGAATGCGCTCTCAAGACCAAACGCTCCAAGGAAGATATCTTCAGTCTCTGAATATTGAAGTCCGCAAGCAAAGTATCATGAGTCTTCAGCAGTGTATTGTAAGATACACTCTGTTTGAGCATCTGCTGACCAAGAAGAAGATTATTCGACACCAGCTCTGGAATCTGAGAAGTGAGCTTCTCTAAATCCTTTACTCTCGACTCTAAGGACGTAATCCTTTCAGCATCAGTCGTCGGAGTAATAGGTATCGTTGTAGGTCCAGGCGGTGTGAGAGACTCAATATGCCAATCTCGTGTCAGTGGTGTATGCGGTTGAGACAAGGCATGCATAAGCAAATTTGCCGCAAATCTAGTTCCTTTTATCGTCGGAAAGTTTGCCGCACGAACTAGATCAGCAATCTCATGCTGTAAAGTTAAACACAATTAAAATCAGTTATTATTACAGATTACTCGGTCTCAAACTCTAATTAATTGCATAAACACTTATAGTTATAGAACTTATATCTCATACCTGAAGTGGTAAAGATATCTGTTCAGAAACCACCGGTGCATCCATCTTTACCTGTGGTGTATCTTGAGCAACTGTATACAGAATGAACTGTCTTAGTTTAACTCCTGATAAACAACAAGTTAAGATTATTTAATTTTATAATAAATACTAACCTTCTCTAATAGTCAATGTCCTCGGACGTTTCATCAACGGAGTATCAATCTCCTCAGTACCTTCCTCCAAAATACTCTTTCCCTTCCTCTTCTTTTCAGAAATAGACGGAGGAGGAGAAGGTGTATTCTCAGAATCATCATCTGAATCCGTCTCACCATCACGACCTTCAGATGATCTAACAGGATCCTAATAGTAAATATATTAAACATTTATGATTAGCATAATGCTCTATCATACAAATTCTATATATTTAAGATGAATCAGATATAATACATTAACCGGTACAACAACTGATCTATCTAGCAGTATCTGCACCCCCTCAAGTATTACAACCTCTGGGTTCACAGCCTCAGCTTCAGCTTCCTGTTCGTTTAATGATATTTATATTTTAAAATCAGAAATAATATCCAATTAACTAAATATCTAATATCAGTATAGTTATATAATAATATTATACTTCATGATTAATAAAAATAATCTATCAACTAAGTATCTATAACATTATATACTAATTAAAATATTACCTCAGGTGGTGCAAAATAACTATCAATATCCTGTAGCAAGGGATCAGTAGCATCATCATGCTCAACCAGCACCTCCTGTATCACCTGGGCAGCAACATCTGGGTTCACCTGTTCCCCAGCATGTCCAGGTTGTTCCAACACGTCCTCCAAAAGCTCTTGTGGACCTTCAGCAGGACCCACATCAGCAATAGGCTCTGGAACAGCAGCAGGAGCAACAACATCTAACCAACCATGATTTGGTGGTGCAACATAGTTTGGGTCAACAATATAACCAAAAAGTGATCGCTCCTCAGGCTTAACTACGCCTTCTTTCCTCACTGTCTGCAGGAACATGGCATTGTATCCTCTGAGCCCAATAGTATCTACACGCAAGTGTGGCTCAGGAATAACAAGCTCCGGTAGACGAGCTCTAATAATCAGCATACAAAAACGCGGGTAAACCATAAATCGTGATCTGACAGAACCTGATATCTGTCTCACAATCTCTCCAAAAATGTAATCACAGAAACTATATGGTTTATTGTAAACCAGGGACAGTGCAGCCGATAGAATAGCAGGGCTTAACTCATCAAAACCGCCCTTCTTTGGTGCAAAAACGGTATTCATCACGTGCCATAGAAACCTCCACTGACCAATAACAAGAAGCTTCTGAAACTGGCGTCCTCGTCTATCACCCGTATATCCCATACGTCCGATAGCTCCCTCTATAAAATCCATGGGATACTCCAAATCCCCATTCTCTTGCTCTTCCGTACCAAGCTGCAAAATCTCTCTAAGATTACGAGCTGTAAAAACAACCGGTTGATTATTAACCGTTGCTCGGATCTCTGGTGGATTGACCGATTCGTCATACTCTATACCCGTCCAGAAATCAGTCAGAATCGCCTGAGAAATAGGTGGAGATGCTGTAATAGCATATCGAATACGAGAACGTGCCAAAAATGTAAGCACCTGAGCTACTTTGCTAGCTCCCTTTGCACGTACATCCAAATCAACTAGAATGTTGTGACCTTTGTCGAATTGTCGAGCCATATCTGTAAAAACATAAATGACAACAACAATCGAAAGCACATTAACAAATTTTAAGCTATAACATATTATGAAAATGTAATCATCAAATGTCGTAGTTTTATATATATAACTTGTAACGTAATTGTCTCAAGTCGTATATATAATTATCTAACATACATAACTTATACCTAATAAGTCATAAGTTCAATATGTAGATTTCCATTAATTACTTGTAAATTTAAAATTCTCAAGTCGTTAACGTTTTATAAAACCAATACATATATTATACCGCTAATATAAAATTAGGGCACACCACTCGATTACGTTTTGAATCGGTAGACTTTCGATATATATATATGTAACATCCCAAAATCCAAAAGTAATATTGTGAATAACGTAATAGTAAATGTTTTAAGTTATTTTTACTCTAGGTGAAATAAAATAGTAATAACTGTGAGTCGGTTTTAAAGTTCCAGACAATGATAATCACGGGAATAAAATTAATACAAATATATCTGTTATTATCTATACATGTACGTATCATATGTATTATTCCAGAAAACAAATCCAGAGGCTTCACAAATGAAGAAAAATCGCTAGAACCCTAACCCTAAATCAAATTCACTTTCAAAACATGATATCAAAGCAAAGAGACTCGAATTCAACAAGGATTAAGCATCTTGAACACAAGGTAATCATGATTCTCTTCTAAATTCGAATTTAAAATTAGGGTTCATGGGAATTTCGAATTTTATGAAGTATTAATGGATTTTAATACGAAATTTAGCTTGAAATATGTTGAATTGGACTTAGTAAAGCTTATTAGTGATTGAATTAACACTAGAACGAATTAAAAATCAAGAATCTTGAATTGTGTTCTTGGGGTTTTGATGAAATAATGGATTATTGAAATATAAGGTTAGTAATCAAGTGGGTTTTGATGAATTAGTTGAATTAGTTGAATTATATGATTTGTAATCAAGAAAGTTTGATCATAGTGATATGATTTGGTGTAAATACACCTTAATTAGTGATTATACATGTTGTTGGAATATGATTAAAGATTTTTGAAGTATAATTACAAGAATTGAAGTATTAACTTAAAGAATTATGTAATTGGATGAATTATGATTATGAGATTGATTATGATTAAATGGATAAATATGAAATAATCATCTAAGGTGGATATTTAAATAATGAAATAAAGAGAATTATGAAATAAAGAATTTTATGTAATATGATCAATCCAAGATGGGCTATGGATTGATAATGTTGATGTATTAGTTATGATGATTGCTAGTTATTAAATGTGTTATTGTATCAATAGGTTATATACTAAGAGATCAAGAATGGTGATTTAGCTATTTGGATGTAATATCATGCAATTGCTTAAAAGGCAAAGGTGAGTGATACGAGGACTATTTGAATAATGATTGTATGTTCCGGATTGCTTATGAGCAAGAGGTTCATACATTCGTTTGAAATATTGTTTGTCTATTTTCTAGTTGTTCTTATTATTTGTTTCTTATAATTGTATCTTATGTGTATTCTATAGTGTATCATGTTGCGTATCTTAAGAAATATTGGTTGTTGACCATAGTTGTTGATTGTTGTTAGTAGTTGAGTTATTTGGAAATAACATAGTATTATGTAGATTATGTGAATTTGTAGGATTATGTGAATTAGGAGAATTATGTGGATTTGTAGGATTATGTGAATTAAGAAGATTAGGTGAATTAATTGGAATATATGGATTTAATATTGTAGAAATTGAATATCACGAAATAAGTGCTTGGCACTACTCGGTATCTATTAAGCTTGGTACCCATATGGGATTAGTGCCATGCTTACTTGTATCTATTGGATCATGGATCCATACGAAATATTGTCGAATCTTTATTGTTGTTCAATAGTTTCTATTTCAAAGAAATAAGTAGTTATTGATAAATTGTATCTTGTTTGTGAATTATTTATTTAGTTGCTTGTATACTCACTAAGCTTTATGCTTACTCGTATCAGTTGTTTTATGTTGTAGGTATTTGATGTTGTTGAACCAATTGGATGAAAGGATTCAAGAAGGTAGTGTGGATAGAAACTTGTAATGTTATTAGACAAGTTTCTTATTCTATTGAATTATCGTTTTGTATTACCATTGTATAAATCGCCCAAACTATTATGATTTTGATATAAGGTGTCATCATTGTATGGAGTCGAATTTGTAAACATGTAACTTTAGTATTTAGATGGGACCAAATGTGATGGAATGATATTCCTAAGCATTATGAATTTATAAATTTGAAATATACAAGTTTTCTATAAAAAAAAAAAAAAATTTAATCTATGGAAATAGGGGCGTTTCAATATATATATATATATATATATATATATATATATATATATATATATATATATATATATATATATATATATATATATATATATATATATATATATATATACGTTGTCATAGGAATCCAAAATATACTAGTTATTACTTAAAAAGTCTTAACTCTTATAAAAACTTAAAAAAAATAATTTAGCTAAGTTCTGGACTCGCATAAGACGCCTATGCAAATCGAATTCAACTCGTTTCGCATCTCAACTCGTAATTGGATTCGCAGCCAAGGAAACTCGCTAATCTAGTCGATCCGCAGATCAACTCATCAGTCGATCCACTTAATCAACTCGATCCGCTAGTCAACTCGATCCGCTAGTCAACTCGAAGCGAGTTGAATCAAGAGCTCAACTCGTTCGATGAACGTCCGTCGCGAGTTTAAAGTTAAAATCGATGATTCTGTAAGTTTTAACACAATCAAACGATACATTCACGTTTATTAAGGTTCGTTTAACATTAACCACAATGATTCGTGTTCTAACAGTCCGTAAATCTACGTGAATCACTCAAACATTAAACCGTAACCCTAAGTTTATAAAAACTTCGATTTCTCGTTAAATATACGGTGAAATCCGTTGTTATATACCTCAAAATGTTCGCAATGAAGTGGTGTATATAACCTACGGATTCAAAAACTCGTTCCCGGTCGCAAAGAATCGAAATCAAACGAAAATAAAGTTTTCGCCTCGTTTCGCCAGAAAGCGGATTCGCAAGCTTAAGTGAACTCGCGAATGTGTTGTGGGCTCGGTGGTCTGTTGACTCGTTTGACCTCCCCTTTTATACTCTATTATTCGATTCGCGAGATTAGAACTCGATCCACATGTTGACTAAGTCAACTCGCAGGAATAAATAAAAGCGCATCATTTGTACAAGTCTAAAATAAAATTATTTTTCACTTGTATTTGTTACGCTTGTTCAACTCAAAAATATTCAGTATAATTTAATTCCGAAGGGTACATTCTAATAAACACAAAAAAAAAAAAAACTTAAATTAAACATAAAGATAAAAATAAAATAATATAAAATAATATAAAAACACAATTATATAAACATTGGTATCAAGTACCATTTTATTAATCACTTGAGCAAAACAAAATACATAAACAAAATGAATAAAAATTTATCTGTCTAGGGATCATATTAGTAAAAATAAGCAATTAATTATATATTTAAAAGTCTAAGCAGATTGGTAGTATAAATAACTCATGAAATTCAAGTAAATTACTATAAAATTACAACTAAATTTATCATTTATACATTTATATTTATAAAACTATATCTTAGGTACCTTTATCCACATAGCATAATTAATAAATGCATTACTCACTGAATAATTTTAATTATAGACAGTTCAAGACGATTACCGGTATTATGATCCACATAAACAAATTATACTCGATTTTCTAAGCAAACACTTTATTGTTAGTATGAATATTATCAAGTGCTTCCTATTATATGACATACTGAAGAATTTCAAGTAAAACTCATAACACTGCATCATTAACTTTCAAGGTAGTGGTTACTAAATGATGTATCTTTTCGAAACATATAACATACACTTGAATTTTATGGTTAGACAAATATCAGACATACTTTGAATATGCTATGTTATCCAAGTCTGTACTTAGTACAACAGAGGATCCCATCTAGCATAATTCAAAATACATTTGAGAATATTAATTTAATTAAAGGTTTCAGATCTGTACTCAGTACAACAAAGTTACCAGTAATTAAGTTAATACCCATATTGCTACTATTTGTTAATTAAAATTAAAATGCATGATAACAGTGTATAGCAATACCATCATTCAACAATTAAGACTAATATCATACATCATAGAATAGTAACACAAGATAATAAACAAGTAGTTAATTAACTTCTTAAGGCTTAGAAAATGTCATATAATTTGCCTACCAGTACATCATATAATGAAGCCATCTAAAGTTTTCAATAAAATAGACAAATTATAACTTGTGGATATAGGTGTATAATCAAATAAATATAAACACATACCTGATAGAACCGTTGTAGTTCCAAAGCAACTTTATTTGAACCTACTACCATATCAGACTTAAGCTTATTATTGTGAAGCTTATTCTTCTAATGTACTATCATTTCCCTTTGTTTTTGCAGATAAAAACTTAAACTTTTTAAAGAAAAATTATGTTTATATTCTTTAATGAAGGCGATTCCCCTTAGGTAACAAGCAAATGAATGCCATACGCCTTTTTTTTTTTACACATAGAAATACTAACTATTACAAAAATACCCTTGGAAGACTAATCACTCTGGATTTCTCATTCCGTTTAGTTGAACCAACGTCTCAAATCTTGCTCTGTCGAACGCCTTTGTGTAGAGGTCTGCTAAGTTATCCGCAGTCGGAACCTTAACTAACCTTATCATTTTCTTTTCAGCACAATCTCTATTAAAATGATGTCGAATATCAATATGCTTAGTTTTACTGTGCTTCACCGGATTATTGGTGATCGACATAGTAGATTCGTTATCAATCATCATAGGAGTATTAGTTATATTTAACCCGTAATCCCACAGTTGCTGTTGAATCCAAAGTACTTGAGAGCAACAGCTGCCAGCTGCAACATACTCAGCTTCACATGTAGAAATGGCTACAGACGTTTGCTTCTTGCACTGCCAGGATACTAATCTACCTCCTAGGAATTGACATCCTCCGGTCGTAGATTTCCTATTCTGATTGCATCCTCCATAATCCGAATCAGTATAAGCTACGAGATCTAAGTCTCCATCAATCGGATACCAAAGACCCAACTTAGGTTTCCCTTTGAGGTAATGAAAGATTCGTTTAACAGCTTGCATGTGTGACTCTTTCGGATTAGCCTGATATCTTGCGCATAAACAAACAGCAAACATTATGTCAGGCCTAGAGACTGTTAGATACATTAGTGATCCGATCATGGCTCTATAAAGAGTTGGATCCACATCGCTATCACTTGATGTATCTGGACCTAATCCATGATTGACTGGAATTGGAGTATTGTAGACCTTACTTTCATCCATCTTAAAGCGTTCTAATAGCTCATATGTATATTTAGATTGATGAATAAAGAATCCATCCTTTTTTTGTTCAACTTGTAATCCTAAGAAGAAATTCAACTCTCCCATTACAGACATTTCAAACCGTTTTCTCATGAATTGTTCGAATTCTTGACACATCTTTTCATCAGACGATCCAAAGATAATGTCATCAACATAAACTTGCACGAGAAGAAAGTCTTTCTTCTTCCACTTCACAAACAGTGTACTATCAATCGATCCTCTTGTAAATTCATTCTCAAGTAGATATGTTGATAGTGTTCCATACCATGCCCTAGGTGCTTGATGTAATCCATATAGAGCCTTATTCAAACGATATACTCTATCAGGATACTCAGGATCAGCAAACCCTGGCGGTTGTGAAACATACACCAATTCTTCCACTTTGCCATACAAGAAGGCACTCTTAACATCCAACTGATAAACCTTTATACCATAATATGATGCGAATGCTAAGAACACTCTTATTGCTTCTAGCCTAGCAACTGGTGCAAACACTTCATTGTAATCTATACCTTATTGTTGATTAAAACCTTGAACCACTAGACGAGCTTTATTGCGAGTAACGATTCCCTTATCATCTCTCTTGTTTTTAAATACCCATCTAGTTCCAATTGGATATTCTCCCTTTGGTAGGTCAACCAACTCCCATACTTGTAATTTAGTGAACTGTGATAGTTCCTCTTGCATTGCTTCTACCCACGAGCTTTCTTTTAAAGCCTTTTGAACATTTTTAGGCTCGACTTGTGAGATAAAGCATGAATATAGACATTGATTAGGAATCCCTGTCTCTTTCAATGCAGTATACAAGCTTTGGTATTCTAAATTTTCAGACGTACTAGCTTTTGATTGAGTCCTTGTTTGAACCGGAGTATTAATATCACCGATGATGTTTTCAACGGGATGATTCTTACTCGTTCTAGTTGAAGCAACATGCTCAACTGGAATCTCATTTCCTAAGTTAGTACCAATTTCTTCAAGAACACTATGTTGTTCAGGAATGTCTTCCAAATCTGGTACACCCTCTCTAGATAGCTGTGAGTTATCAATACCCATAGATATTCTTAACTCTCTCAGTGGTGTGAGAATTTCATCCACTAATTTGTCAGTTAGCTCTTCTTCATTTAGAGGTGTATCTACTTTGGATTTTTGAGATCCACTAGTAGATGGTTGATTTGGATCAACATTTGTCATGATTCCAGAATTCGGAACACTCGAAGTTGAAGTATGGCCAGTATCCACATCTTCAGACAATAAATGTTCAGCTATCTCTGAATCACTGACATAGTCACTAATAGGAACTTTAAATGATGCAAAAAGATCTGAATAATCAAATTGCCAATCTAAGCCCTTATGAACATCCGGTGAATAGCTCATAAATTCAATGTTATAAACTACTTCCAAACGTCCTGTGACTTTATTAAAGACTCTCTTGTTTGGCGAATTGGGCATATAACCTAGGAAAAATCCTTCGTCAGCCTTCTCACCAAATTTAGCTTGATGTCCAGTCTTTAATATGGTGCATGAAACTCCAAAGGGTTCAAACCCTTTTAAGTTAGGTTTCTTATTGTTTAAAAGTTCATAACAAGTCTTGTTATGTCTTTTAACCGTAAGAACTCTATTGAGAACATAACATGCAGTATTCACTGCTTCTGCCCAAAAGATGACTGGAAGCTTTGAATCAGTAAGCATTGTTCTAGCAGCTTCAATCAACGTCCTGTTTTTCCTTTCAGCAACACCATTCTGTTGAGGTTCATAAGGTGCACTGAATTGATGTAATATCCCTTTGCTTAAGCAATAGATATTCAACGTTGAATTCTTAAATTCTGTTCCATTGTCACTACGAATACGCTTCACTATCTTTTTATAGACATTCTCTACTAGATCAAAGAACTCAATTAGAATTCCTGGAGTTTCATCCTTTGATCCCAAAAAGAATACCCACGAGAATCTAGAATAATCATCTGTGACAACCAAATAGTATCATTTGCCACCATTGAAGAGTTAGGAACACCCATGTTGATAGCATAGATGTCATTCTTCCTTGGCGCCCTCATCAATATCCATTCTTCAGGAATTTTGAATCCTGGCTTCAGGACTAAGGCCTCCTTTTCATTAAAATAAACTGGATGACCTTTATCACAGACTTGGGAAACACTCACTAGGTTGTGAGTTAGTTCTTCAAAATAGTTCACATCCTCAAGAGTCAAAGTTCCATTTGAAACTTTTCCTTTTCCCGAAATTACTCCTCCTTTATCTCCTGCAAAATTTACTTTTTGCTTGAGACTCTCCTTGAAGTCCTTCAGTAGACTTCTTTCTCTGGTCATGTGCCTCGAGCATCCACTGTCTACATACCACCAGCTGTCCTTGTTCACATAATGCTCCTGCACATAACACAAAACACGATCAGTTGTCAAGAGGGACCCAAGCCATTACGGTCTTGGTTTGTCCCTTATCATCAACAAACTTAAGCTCTTTAAAATAACCATCCTTCCCATCAGGAGCTTTGGTTACTTTCGAAGTAGCTTGAGTTTGTGGACGATCAGCCTTAAGAGGTGAATTCGAGGAGAACCTCCTAGGCACAGAATTATGAGCTCTATTATGGTAATTGTAATTAAACCCATGTGATCGCGAAGTAGTACCACTCTCATAATGACTATAGCCTCTACTTGGAGTTCTAAACCTCGACGGTGTCATATCCCTAGGCTTATAGACAGAATTATCACTTTGAGTATATGGCCGTTTAGGTTTAGGTGGGGAGACACTATGTTTACCGTCTCTTTTAAGAATGTTAACAGGTTTATTACCTAACTTAGGTTTGGTATCTAACCTATCTACAGTCATACTAGAGTCGGTCTGTGTCTTTTCATCAATCACAAGCTTATGTGGTGTTTCAGGCTTTTTGTTAGGACAACACGAAGCCACGTGTCCCTTTTGGTGACACTTGAAGCATGACATCTGCTTGCGTGATTTAGGAACTTTTGCATTACTACTCGGAGTCTTAGGCACTAAAGGTTCAAGTATTTGTTCCTTATTAACCTTATCATCAGTCTTAGCATCGTTAATCACTCCACCTGATTAGGGATGGCAATGGGCGAGAAAAAACCCGCGACCCGTGGGTACCCGCCCATCGTGGGTGGGTAAACCGTGAAATTTTTACCCATGGGTGGGTTATGGGTATGAACTTCTACCCGTTGGCGGGTCGCGGGCGGGTGATGGGTATGAACTTATACCCGCGGGTAAACCCGACCCACGAACCTACAAAACACATTATAGATAATTACAAGTGGATTTGTATAATTTATTGCATATATGTGTATACATGATGGTTAATTTGAATTATATATAATAAAACTATTCCTATAAAGATTAAAAACTATAGTTTTCATGTTTTGAATAGCAAACTTATCAAATGATCAAGAAAAAATTATCAAATAAATGGATAGTTATTGAACTATTAGTCCACATGTCTTAAATTTTAACAATTTAATTCGTTTAAAATTACGATCCATTTATTTGAACATGTTTTAAAACATTTTTATACATGTAAATTATATAAAATCATTTGATATTTTGATAAAATGTTTATATTATTTAAAACCCGCGGGTTACCCGCGACCCATGGGTACCCGCGGGTCACCGGTATGGGTGTAAAAATAAACCCGCTAGCGGGTGTTCGTGGGTTTGCGGGTCAAAAAACCCGTCGCGGGCGGGTGATGGGTTTGGCATATTTGTACCCACGACCCGCGGGTGCCATCCCTACACCTGATACAAACTGTATTTTGGTGAAATGAGACACCTTACTATTATCTGATGATTGGTTCTTAATAACATCCTTCTGCGCCCCTGACTGTTCAGGTTTATCAATTACTGTAATCTCAGGATTAACATCAGTCATTTCAGAATCTTCAGGAATAGGGGTGTAATTGGCATTAAAAGGAGGGGATACATCATTGTAGCCTATCCCAGTTTTTTCCTTTACACTTCGTTGAGCATCTAACATTTTATCCATTTGAGATGTCCTAAAATTCTCAAGTTTACGGTTTTGCTCAACTAATCTTAAGTTAAGATTCACTATTTCCAGATCCTTACTAGCAATTGTCTCATTTAAGTCTTTGATATTCATATAGAGACCATCTATGATAACAGATTTTTCACTTATGGTATCTCTAAGTTTTGTTCTATCCGAGGCATCAGACTTAATTTTATCTTTTAAGGCCTGTTTATCATCACTTAATCTACGAATATCCATAAGGGCTTGGTCAAGTTCAGATCTAACAGTCTTATAAGATTCCTTATCCACATTCAATTGTGATGACAAATTGCTATTTGACACAGTTAAAACACTATTATGATATTGTAAATCAGTAACTAAGTAACAAACATCAGCAAGATTAAGAATATCTAAACATACCTTCTTCTTGTCAGTTTGTACTTCAGCCATATGTGCCACGAATTCTTCTGGACTCATTTCTGGAGTTGAATTCATATATAGCACGTCATCATCATCACTTGCCTTCACTTCAGACTTAGGCACCTCTACTCTCTGTTCTACATCAGTGGGCATGTAGGACATTGATCCAGCAGTTGTCTCTTCAATCTCAACCATCAAGGCTTCTTCCTCTGACTCAGCTTTCCATTCATAAGAGCCATCCAACTGCTTCACCACTAAGGCTTTGGAAGCAAGAGTATTTCCCGAACCTTGTTTTCCTTTTGCTTCTTCTTTAGGTCTTTGGAATTCTCTAGCAAAATGACCAATACCCTGACAGTTAAAGCATCTGACCTTGGTTTTATCAAACCCTGATCTATTGCCCAACACCTTTCTACCAGTTCTCTTGAGGAAATTTTTAACTTTTCTTGAAACCAATGCTAACAACTCTTGAAGTTCCAATTCCTCAACATAATCCGGATCGATCTGTTCATAATCCTCGTCAAACAAAATAGGATCATTTATCTTTCCCTCTATGTAATTCTCATATGATGCCACAAAGGAAGCAAGAACAGACAGTTGCTGTTCAACAGATTTCACACTCATAGGCATCTTTTGATGCTCTTGAGGTGACTTCTCAGAATTCTTTCTCTTTGTCTCATCACTAGAGGAGGAAATAAAGCACAGATCTTCAGAAATCATTTCTCCATTTTCACCAGTATCACCAACTAACAGTGCAGTTGTTGAACTAGAAGACGCAGTCGAAAGATTTGTCTTTCCATGATATAACCCAGGGTTCTGAACCTGATCAGAATCACTATCTCTTGACTTTCTGGAGAAATTATAACCTTTCAGCTTGTCAATGACTTGCTCTAAGGTCATAGTAGAATACATGGTTTCGTTATCCTTAATCATAACGCCATACATTTCCCACTTAGAAGGCAAACCCTCAAGAAACTTGTCGGTTTTAGCTACTTCTTCTTCAACAATCTCATGGTATTCAAGTTCACTTAGCAGATGGTAGAAACGCGTGACATAGGCATCAAGATCTTCTCCTTTTAAAGCTTTAAACATAGTAAACTGCTTTTTGAGAAGACTCCTCTTGCCAGCTCTCACTTGTGGACTTCCCTCACCTCTTTTCTCTAGAGCTTCCCAGAGCGTTCTAGCAGTATGAAAAGACTTCAGTTGATGAGCGATCTCTTTAGGAAGACATATCTTTATGCAGGAATGTGCTTTATTTTCATTTTTGTATTCTTCCTTCTGTTGATCACTCATGTTCTGATAGGTAAGTACCACAATGGCATTTTGAACAGTTTGAGTAGGTGCTGTGTATCCACTCTTGATACACATCCAGATTGACAGGTCATGGAATCTACAGTAAGATTCAAATCTGTCCTTCGAGTTGTAGTAATCCTCGATCTTCAACAACTTAGGTGGAACATTTGATTTTCCCACCTCGTGGTCCATTTCGATCATTCTACTTAAGTCAGACATCTTAAAAACGTAAAGTAAAACTGTTTCGCAAATTCAGAAAAAAAATCTCGATTCGCAAGACTCAGTTCAACTCGCAATCTCAGCTCGACTCGCAAGTCTTAGTTCGGATTGCTGTGATGTCGATTCGCAAGCGATTTCGATTCGCGAGAGATCTCGGTTCGACTCGCTAGTCTCAGTTCGACTCGCAAGTTCAACTCGGTTCGCAGGCTACGCTGAAACCCTAATCTCGACTTGCGAAACGGCTGAAAAACCTGAAAACGAAAGTTTAAGGTATTTTTACGATTTAAACTGGAAATTTCGACCGTAAACAAACCCTAAAACGTCTAGAGAATGATTTTTATCGTTAATATGTACTAATGCACATATAAACGATCCGAATCACAACGCAATTATCACTAAAACTCTCGAACAATCTCGTATTTAGCCCGAAAGCTTTGATACCAGATGTAAGTCCCTAATTCTAGGATCGATAACTTTGTTATCTGTAGTATTAAGGTGCGGAATCCCTCAATATGATGTTATCTTACTAACAGCGAATATGTTCTTAATTGCGTTTTAATAAGACTTAGCTTTTAAATGATTAAACGTCAAAGCCTAGCCGTTAGGATTGTTTTTCTCTGGATTTGCTGAATTCGCAGATTGCAAAAGTGTGTAAAAGTTGTTATGATTTTCTAAACCGAAAATCACTTTTATATCTCGGCTCAACTCGCAGCCTGTGGGCTTGTGAGTTGACTCGACTCGTTGATAAGCCCAAGCCCAAATTGCTTCGACTCGTTACCTATCGCTGTCCACGAGTTCAGTTCTCATCTCGCTGCTCAACTCGCAGCGACTTGAGAACTCGACTCACATCAAACGTATATATTTATTTCGTATTTAATTATTCGTCTAACTTAACAGAATAATATGTTTAACGAATAATACTAACAAAACAAATATTCATTTACAAATCTAAACCAATATACAAACATAATAATAATTACACCAGTCCTATTTCAAGCTAGATCTGTTGTCACAATCTATGTCCCAACAAAGTAGAAGGTGTATCTTATACCGAAATATTCGTATGGAAGTCTTATACAAAAAATTCTTCTATGGCCCGACATGAAAACCCACGGATTTTTGTGTAGGAACCGATTTATGGACTGAGGTTGTTTTTAGACCAAATCCGACCACCTTCCATTCTCATTTTTGTTTAAAATAGTAAATGGACTTATAAAATTATCATAAAATTATGAACTAGAGACCTAGAGGAACATCTGTGATTTTTGGTTAGGCTTGATTCGGTTTAAAAAGTGGATAAAACGAGAGTTAATTTGGGTACAAAATCTGGAAAACATAACTACAAGGACTGTTTTGGTAATTTTATAAAACCGACACCTCGGGTGAACCCCGACACGAACCAATAATTTTATTGAACACTTGGAATCATTTTAAGACTTGTGTAAAAGTCTCGGGTCAAACCGAGCACGTTTGACCATCAAACCGAAATTGAAAACATGATCAGCCGCTAGTGTAGCTAGAGGGTGAAATCCGATAGCGACACTAGCCCAATGTCGCCTAACCTGATTTAGTGTCGCCCTAGCGACACTCAACCCAGTGTCGCTAAAAATCAATTATGTTGCAGATAGTGACACTGACCGAATGTCACTACCTTATCCAATGTCGCCTATAGCGACACTAAGCCTAGTGTCGCCAAAACCAATTTGACGTCGCATATAGCGACAATGACCCTAGTGTCGCCATAATTAAAGAAGTGTCGCCTATAGCGACACTTAATCTAATGTCGCTAATTAATTTAAGATCATAAATCCAGCGACACTCACCTAGTTTCGCCTAACTAGTGTCGCCCATATCGACACTAGCCCAATGTCGTCAAAAACAGAGTTGAATTATTTTCCTAAGTATAGGAATATGTTATACTAAACAAATCAAACACGATACGAATTATACACAAGCCATATATACTTTATTAAGTATACAACAACACGAGTAAAATAATAATAGTTGAGATTATTATTACAAACCGTCACCAACGGGCCGTACACTTTTTCAAAACACAAACAAACAAATCAAACCAAATCATTTGGACATTACTAGTTAGATAAACAACTAGCATAGGTGACCTCTCAAGACACCTACACACTATGCTTACCTTGCGCGTTGTAAACGCCCGACAGGTTACAGTCTTCGGACGCCACATTGTACTACATCATACTTGCTTCATTGCAATACTTCAGACTCAGGTGAGTCTCATAGCCCCTTATTTTACTATTTTAAATCCAGGGGTGAGAATACATGCTCATTTTTAATTACATTTGAACACAAGTACTAAACCTCGATATATTGACTGCATGAGTTGTTTCACTAATCATGAAGCCCTCTGCTGCGCCGCCGGAGTGCTGACTCTGCCGCGGTCGTTTCCAAGGGGGGTGGCACGGCGGTCCTGCAAGCAAAGGCGCAACAACGTAGAAACGTGATTAGGTTTTAAATTTATATGAGCTAGGGCTCAAACTATAAGTACTACCTACTTTTGGGGAGTGTCGCTATCCCAGCGGTCGGTCGGGTTTTGTCCCGAATCGTGCTTCGATGGCCACTGAGATGCGCGAGCGGTTGAAAGTTTTAAAAATTTATATTTTGCTGGGCTCAAACTATGCAATCTACCTACCTTGTGGGTAAGGTGGCAAGTATAACTCGAGTGTCGTCCAAAATCGGAACGAATTGAATTGAATTGGAACCTACCAAAGATAACTTGACAATAGGATGGGTTTAAAACAAGGTAGGTATGGGTTTTGGTATTATCTAAACTAATCTAAAGACAGAAAATAAAGTGCAGAAAAGTAAACGAGATTATAAGCAGCACGTAGAGAGTGATTGCTAAAACTTCGACGATTAGGGTTTCGGGATGATATTATATTGATGATAGGTGATTACTCTAGTTAAGAATCTTCTAAACGGTCGGTGTAAACACTAGGACCCTACGTCCAGGTGTAACCCTAAAGCATATGTCACTGAATCCTAGGCTATCCTGATTCTGGTCAGATGGGACTGTCTTCAGACCCACCTCACCGTCTCTTTCGGAGACCAAGCGACCCTCTGAATGGGGTTAAGGAATGAGGCGACAGTCCACAACACTGACTTTTCTTAACACCTATGTCTATCTAATTTTAACAGAGTAATTCTGGTTGTATGCTGAATAAGTTAAACTATCGGTTAAGTAGAGTTTAGGGGTTTTAAGCATCTAGGAACACAGCCGGCATCCTTGCTTTCATTTCCTAACTCATGTTTTCTCTGTTTAAGTTCTAATACTTCCGTCGTGGATTAGACCCTCCTTTGCCATCGGTCGTTCATCCCTAGGCATGCGTACAGTGTATAGTGTCCTTATTTTTCACAGTACTCTAACCCTAGGTATATCTACGGTGTTTTAAAGACCTAATGTATCTTTACACAGCTTTATAACCAGAGGTAGTTTAACGGTGTACTATAGCATTTTCACGGCTTAACAAGACCTAGACCCGTGTCTGGAAGGGTTGCTTCCAGGTAATCCACGGTGAGATAGACCACCAGCATTTCCTTGGCTTCCACGTATTTGT
Organism: Helichrysum umbraculigerum; assembly: GCA_949592205.1. Taxonomy (NCBI): domain Eukaryota; kingdom Viridiplantae; phylum Streptophyta; class Magnoliopsida; order Asterales; family Asteraceae; genus Helichrysum; species Helichrysum umbraculigerum. The sequence continues at coordinate 291,789,753 of CATIUR010000001.1, read as the reverse complement.
ACTCTACCAATGGTATTTCCAACGCTATACCAAGTATTCTACCGTATTACGGCGATCCCACAGTTTCATACAAACAGGAGATAACTGTGTATTCGTAGTTAGGGTTGATCAGATCCTATCCTAAGGCAAAAGTCACGTGTGAGACCAGAAAGGGTGATTAATTAAATCTATATCCAGGATAAGTTTAAACATGTATGCAGCATAACAACTACCGATCATATATAAGATATATTAATTAAACATCATCCCTAATCTTAACATCTATATTTCAACAATCACATATTAATCTAGCTAATCAGCATGGCAACAATCGTAGATCGTACTAAAATAATATGCAAAGTAAACATTATAACAGTAAGAAAGTAAGATAATGTCACCGGATTAGAAGAGTAATACTGAGGATTACAACAGTCTGACTTGAATAACCTTGCTATAGCTTGATTACCCAATTACAACTTTCCTCTAGCTCTAACCGCTAACTTATATCTCTCTAGTTCTCCTCTAACTCCTAAGAGTAGTGCTAGAGAGAGAAACTAGAGAGATAACTAATTACAAGAACAATTCTCCTCTAACTCCTAAGAGTAGTGCTAGAGAGAGAATTCTAGAGAGAGAAAGAGAAGTATGTGAATAATGAGATGAGAGGTGTGTTTTGAAATGGTGTAATGAGTTAGGTATTCATAGGAGAAGCTAGTTGGCCTTGGTACAAGTCTTGAAGCACGAAATATAAGCATCAAAGCAGCATACGGGGCGAGCGGACCAAGGAGGCAAACGGCACATCACAAGCCAACCAACCCCGTATACGGCACCCTAAGAGCCGTATACGGCACTTAAGGTACCGTATATGGTACCTAGTGCCAAGGGGGTGGGGGGGGGGGGTTGGTGCTTGGTTTGGCCTCCACTGACTTCTCGGTTACTTGTTTCGTCCGTATCTTCTTCGTTTGGAGTCCGATTTGCTTGATTCTTGCACCGTTGGCTTCGTTTTTCCGTTACGCTTCTAATGACACTAAGTTTGCCAAATTTGGAAGTGTTTGACTTTTACGTGTTCCGGATGACGATCGGTGGGCTTCCAGACTGTACATCTTCTTCATTCTTCACCCGTTTCTCTTTATTCTTTCACCACCGATCTTGGATTTTCCTATTGAATCATAAAATATGCATTAAGATCTAATTTGATAGGATAATCAAAAATGGAATATTTAAGGTGATTGTTTTTGCCTCGGTTTGCGTGCAAAACGGATGTTTTAACTGATTTTTGTAGCAACGCCCGTATTTAGACTACCTTGGTGATTTTTGATGATAAATGATTGTTTTGAAATGTTTTCACCAAAGAATAGTCCAAAAAGTGCGGAAATAAGTATTTAAAACATGACTTTTTGGGTCACATCAAGTATCCCACACTTAAGCGTTGCTTGTCCTCAAGCAACACTCAGTTGTGTCCTGTGAAAACATTTTATAGATTTTAGGTGAGTTAGAGCACCTCCAAAAAGTTACCAATTTGTCATATGGGAAAATTATTTAGAGAACATAGGGAAAGCTAAGATGATCCTTTCAGAAATAAGTATTGACTTTCCTAGGCATACTTTCCAAATCTCGTGATCTTGGAGTATACATGACTAGGCGATCTCACTAAAGGTGGTCACTCAATTCACTCAGAGTGTATCGGGTTTCCTATCAATCTAGCACAATCGAAATCGCTCAAATAGCCAGTCATGCAGCACTCATCATCATAAGCTTGGTCGAGAATCGGATCTCCACCACTTAGGAAGAGGACGGTGCTAATTATCCCAAGACATTCGAGTGGGTTGTAGTGTTTGTGAGGGTTAAGGGGTATGGATAGTGGTGATTTTTGGTTTAAGGGGTTGCTTATCTTAGGCATTCTAAGAATCATGAAAAACTTATTGTAGAACGGAGAAGATAGCTACTCGTATTTCATTGGATCTTTCTTTGAAAGATTGATACTCTGAAGCACTTTAGCTTTATTTTCTTTTCTTTTTCTTTTATTTCTTTTTCTGTTTTTTATTTTCTTTTCTTTCTTCAGAACTTCTTTGCCAGAGAACTTCCAAGGATATTTTTGATTTTCTTTCGGAAATCTCTTATTTCTTATCACGGACTTCTTCGAGTTTTTTCCTCTGGTGCCAATTTTTCCCACCTTTGATTTTCTAATTTTTAGTGAACACAGAGGAGTAGATCAATTCAAAAAGAGATTCTTCAAGATGTTTTTCATAACCTTAGAAATTCCAAGATAAGTTGTTGGGAATTTGGGAAAAGTGGTTAAAGATATAGGGTTTTGAAGAAACGAAAGGTTTAGATTCAACAGGGTTTTCTAGGCGGATCATCGATACTAAAAATGAGTATCGGAAGGGTTTTGGGCTTGAAAAGGTATGTAAGAATGGGTTAAATCCTAAGGAATGTCGAGATCATCTAATTGCACCTATACCGCATACGGTACTCTCCAATGTGGTCTCGAAACGTATGTCCGGAACAAGTTCTAATTTTGAGATACTAGCATCGGCGCACACAAGAAATGAACAGTGCAACATTTAAAATGAATGCTTTAAAGCTCAAAACCTCACTGCAAATTTGGGTTTGTATGTGCCTAGCCATGCTCCTTAGATTGTTAATACTTATTTAAGAAATTTTTACCTTAATTTCCCAAATATTCTTGAATAACTAACTCATATTAGAAATGGTTCCTCTTCGAAAGAAATCGTAACTCAAAAATAGTAGAGCTAATCGGATGATTTGGCTCTTACTTTATTATTTTTGTTTAAAAAGTTTTGAAAATTTTAAAAATTTGAGGAATATTTTCTGAGTAAAGCTTATTTGGACATTAAAATATGTAAAACATCTAATTCAAGGTATTCTATACCTGCTATCCCACACTTAGAGAAACATTGTCCCTAATGTTCTCTTGAGTTGAGATTATATTTGAAAATATAATCTCACACTTAGAGTTTGAACATATAGAAAATGTTTCTCAAGTGTTTGGTTTGGGCTGGAATCCCACACTTAGTGATAAGTTAAAGATAGAGTATAGATTACTTTGCATTCCTAAGCTAACAAAATGAATCAAGTTATGAAAAACGAGGTGAAAGGTAAGAAACTCCCCAGATGACGATTTAACGTTAAGAGGCGAAAGCTGAGAATTCGAAGATCTTCATTAAGAGTGATTCAGCTCCGCGTGTCCTTATCTGGTGCACAACGCTTCTCATTCATGCTTAGCTAAGAGTCGACCCATAATGTAAGTGGAAATTCTTATTAGTGAATTTCACACTTTTGTGATTTAAGATTTGGAGACGATTCTTGCTAAGATGTCTTGGAGTGTGGGTTGAGATCCCACACTTAGATCTTATGTGCGAGTTTCAGAAGAAGATTGACCGAAGCTCCTCTCCTGAGATGTGTGTAAGTTCCGTGGTCCGCAGTTGTGAATTCCTTGGTTGTCTGCCTTTTGACATCACGGTTCTTTTTTCTTGAAAGCTCGTCATCTCGTGCGGGCTCATTTCTCATTCATCACACATTCAATCACTTATTCTAAAATAAAGAAACAAACATAATAAGTAACTTCGATAAACATAATAATAAAGCTCAACCATATAGGTCGAGAAATATCCCAAAAGTTCAACCAAGTGCAAGATAGAGATCACTGTAATCAATACAATACGAAATTCAGTTATATGAAATATAAATCACAAGATAAGTAGTCTAGAATGGAGGATCCTCTGCTGGTATGTCATCAAGCTGAGCTGCGGGTCCTGCGACTGACTGCTGTCCACTTGACACTCTCTGCTCATCTGGAGGTAGTAATCCTCTCTGAATCAATATCTGCCTGAGGGTCATCGCTGGAAGTGCCATCATATCATCATAACCCTGTGCGAGCATTTCCGCAGTGGTAACACCTTCCGTCTGTAACATATCAAGGTAGAGTTGCCTGAGAGTGCTCTCAGTAGGAACCTGATCTGAGAAGATGGGGCCCAAATCCAAGTAAGGGCCGACGCTACCAGTGAACAATGCATCGGTGCCAATGTAGAGCAGATCTGGTCTATATGATGTGCTAGCCTCTGGATGCTGGTCATGGGTAGGAATGGGTACAGTCGGACGAGGCAATGATGCCTGCTGACGGGCTGGTGATGGTATGTGTACTGAGTAGACTCTGGCTATATCAGATGTGGATCTGTGAGTGGGTAATGGTGCATAGTAGGTGGTAGGTGTGCGAGGGCATCTATATGGATGTGGTGGCTGAGTGGAGGTATGTGGATGTGGTGGAGGAAAGGTAGTGTATGGGCGAGTGGTGGTATATGGGTGAGTGGCGGTATAGGTAGTGGGTGGTGGTGGCGGTCCACATCTGTATAAGAAGTGATCAGGCTCAGGGGTACCATGTCTCCTAGCTGTCAGAACCTGCTGATCACGGATAACCTGTAAAGCATGTAATAGATAGTACTGAGTAAGAGGAGTGACCGGATCCGTGTGATCCACAACGGCCTGTGTAGGCAGTACTGATGTGTCTGCTCCTCGTGCTGGCTCAGGTATCTCTGCTGCTACTGGTCTCTATGGCTGGGGACGAATATCTCTATCCTCTGTAGTGATGCGCTTCCTGGTCATGAAGCATCCAGGAATGGGCTACCGAGTCTGATACCATAAGCACTGTCTCTCAGGTCCCTCATCAATCATCCTGATCAACTTGCAGTACTCTAGATCAAACGGCTGCGAACTAGCATGATGGGTGTAATCCTCACGGTGACGGTCAGTGAGAATCCCCATGCCGACTAACAATCTCGTGATAATGGCTCCCATGAATACGTGGCGTCTATCCTACCTCTTCTCTTTCCACAATCTATCTGCTATGATGTATGAGACATTCAGGTTCTGCTTCCTTATGATCGCATCCATGAACTTAAGCTCTTCTGATGTAGCAGGTCCAGCATCTCTTTTTCCAAAGATAGTACAGCATAGGAGCTTGTGAAGAATGTGATGAACTGGTCGGGTCATGAGTGAAGCTTTCACTCCACTCCTGAAGGTTGTCCCCGTCAAACCTCTCCATATCTCCTTGTGATCCCGTGACGGTAAACTGGAGATAGACTGGAAACTGCTAGTGAACCAATCAGAACTGGCCTGTGACTGTGTGTAAAGGCCAAGGTATACCCCGAAATCTCCCACTGCCATACGATACTTCTTCCCACGATACCGAAAAGCGATCTTCTTATCAGTGATCTCCAATCTCTCTCGGAACTCGTAAGTCATCATAAACTCAATGATGACCTCTCGGTATATAGCCTCATCAATGGAGAAAAGATGGAAAAACGCAGCATGTTCCTCGCCATCTTTATCATACTTAATCAACTCTTCCAACTCATCCCTAATACCCAAGCGTCTCATATCCGGCCACATGATGACTCTGTTTGACCCTAAGTATCGTCCCATCCATTTCTCAATATCGTCCATATTCTCGGGGGATGAAGCAAGCTTCCTCAACGAAGGGTTTGATAGATCCATCTGTTGACAAGGAAATGAGATGCATAAGTAATAACAAATTGCTAAGTACATTTCCAAATTTTAAACAAAAATTGGAAATGTAGGCTTTAAAATATGAATAAATCCGCAATTCATTTTAAACTAAACCTAGGCCTAACCAATCCTCAATCAGCAATTTTTCGCAACCATAAGTGTCTAACCTATTCCAAGGGTATTAAAGCAATAATAATACTAGCGTTTAATCTAAGTAAACTCGTCATTTCAAACAACTAGCAAATATTTTTACTTTCATTCATGGCAACTTATTCTAAGTGAGCATGAGTTTTGCAAAAACCATGTAATTACCTCAAATATATTAAGTAAACCAAAAAGAGCATAAACTAATTTATTCATGCAAATACCATATGGTTAAAGACACGTGTTAACTTATTCGGTTAATTTTTAACAATTTTGCAAGATTTAAAGATTTTGATAAATGAATGACGGTAGCTTACGTGTGATGGTCATATTAAAAATTTTCAACACCTTATTAATTAAGGTGGTGAATAATTAAAATAATCAAGGACCAAAAGCTAACTAATGATTTATTGAAAATCTAAGAAACTTGCCATGCTTTAATTAACACAAGTACCATTTTTTAAAAATTGAATATTTAAAATAAAGTATGTTACTTGGTTAATTCCAATCACAACATGCTTACTTTAACTTTCAATAATCCTAAAGATCATTCAAAATGAACTAGCAATCATGTAAACATGTTTATTAAGTCATACTAAGCATGAATTAATCAAAACAAGTCAAAACAAACTACTAGTTACCAAAAGTCAACAAATCAAGCAACTTTGACCACTTAAAGTCAACACTTGAAGATCAAAGTCACAATTTATCAAGTAATCTACTCAATCAAGCATGTAATCATGTTAAGCAACTATGCAAGAACACTTTTGAACCATAAAACACAAGATTTCACCATGGATTTCATAGATCAAAAGTTGAAACCCTAACTTTTAAAAAGTTAATGAAATTTAAAGATTTGAGTTAGGAATTACCTTGCAAGAGATGAAATGATGTTATGTATGCAAGAGAGATGATAAAATGAAGAACTTGAAGCTTTAAATCATCAAAAATGGTGGAAAAATGAGGGTTTGGTGATGGGAGGCCGACGGTTTGGAGGAAGGGGAAGGAAGAAAATTTTTGACTTTTTGACTTTTTGTTTGTAGTGGATCCCTTCCTCTTGGTTTAAATACGTTTCGATTTAAAACGCGAAAGATACGATACGTACGATTGATTTTCGAAAGGTTTTAAGATTTTTAATAAAGTAACCAAAAGTAAATACGAATCTTTATAAAAAGTTTTCGCGAATTAAATTTGTGCTTTAAATTGCGCGCGAAAAGTTCTTTGCGTTTAAACTGAAAGGAGTTTATTTAAAAACGAAACAATATTTTTGTGTACTTCAAACTTTTAAACAGATCATAATTAATTTACCAAAATTTTAAAATTAAAACTTTGTCAAATTTTTCTGAAAAGTTCGAACTTACGCAAATCGCATGAGTTTAAAGTTTAAAGGACGTTTTCTTGATTGTTAAACGAAAGCGTTAAAACGAAAAATTAACTAAAATTAATACTAACTAATATTAATTAACCTAGATAGGCTTGGGGTGCCTCCCAAGAGCGCTTTGTTAAAGACGAAAGCTCGTCCATATCATACTTACTGTTTTACCGGATAGTGTCCGAGATGACACTGTTGGGTACGGTTGATGCTTTGGATAGAGACAAGGTATAGCGGGAAATAAACGTACCTCGGAGAGCTCGGATGACATAGTAAACTAAATCATCAGGATTTATGAAATACCGTTCAAATTCTGTTAAGAATTCTCGTTCTTCCTGACTGAGTTGTAACAATACATCGACAAAACCATTTCACCTTTATCAGGTTTGAAATGCCATCCCTAAATCATGTATCTAGATAAGATAGATCATAGAGCAGTTTTGAAAGTAAATCCACAAATTCCGTTTCCTCTGAAGAATTAGGATTTCCGAAAGTAGTGTGAACTGCTTTCGAAAGTTCTTGGATATAAATCTTTTGTTGGTTAGTAAACGGGAATTTGGTTTTTTGGAATAACTGGATTAGCTGGATATGGATCTGTTTCCTTTTTGCAAAGAAAGCAGCGTCCATAGCTTCCTCAGTTGATTCGGGAAAAATAGCTCTAAGCTCATTAATTAAATAAGTAGCAGGATCAACAAAGAATGGAATATCTGCAAGAATCATGTCAGACTTGATAGGGCTTCTTTCTATCCAAAATTCAAGCTCGTCAATCAGGAATGCAACATAACGATTAATCCTAGGTTGTAAATCAGAGGAATAATCGGTGCTGGCAAGCAAATCCATTAAAAGATCTAACTCCGATTTTAACAATAGCTCGTCTTTTCTACTATGTTTAGCACGAAGAAGTCTAATTATCCTATCAATCTCAACAAAGGACTTTCTCTGCTTATATGTAAATGGAAAATCAGATATTTTAAGATATTTCAGAAAGTTGGCATGGATATCTATCCTCCTATTGGGCTTGAGAGAATTTCCTACGTGATGGTCTGTTTCTGATTTGAGTAGATGATCTCTAAATTCAATGTTTAATCGGGTTGGTGTTTCTATCCTAAGTTCATTCTCAACCTGATATTGGAGACGCTCTTCCTCAACAACACTTGAATAAAGAGTAGTGGGGTGGGCTCGCAAAATATCTGGGAGATCGTACTCAAAGTATTCATCTAAACAATGAAGACGTTCATTCAAATCCATCCAGGGCATGGGTGGATAGAAGAATACTTCAATTCCAAAGGGTTCATCATCAGGTAAAGTAGCAGGTCTAATATAGTGTGGATACTTGGACAAGATTGATAGAATCTCAGGGTCAAGTGTGGGTTGACCACTAAAAGCAATAGTAAAAGAAGCTGGAATCTTCTGCTGAGATTCATCAAAACCTAGGTCTAAGCTCGATATTTTTGGGTTCTCAACTTCATGGTTAACACAGACCTCTCTAACGTCAGAGGAGTTTGACTCATACTCTGGACAGTCAAAGAATTCCGCATCTACCAAAGCCGTCATCTCATCCGTCATCATTTGATTGAGAGAAGAGATGGGGTTTGAAGGAGAATTTGGGTTTTTAATTTTTATGTATTTTCTAGGGTTTAAGAACTAAGTTATCTAACTAATAAAACAATTAACTTCCTAAGTAATGATAATCTTAGGGAAGGATCTCCTAAAGTTAATTATCTAAGGCAGAATTCAATTCTTGACGAAACCGATCCCCGGCAGCGGCGCCAAAAACTTGTCGCGATCCCAGCGGTCGGTCGGGTTTTGTCCCGAATCGTTGCTCTGACGACCACTGAGATGCGCGAGCAGTTGAAAGTTTTAAAATTTTATATTTTGTTGGGCTCAAACTATGCAAGCTACCTACCTTGTGGGTAAGGTGGCAAGTATAACTCGAGTGTCGTCCAAAATCGGAAAAAATTGAATTGAATTGGGACCTACCAAAGATAACTTGACAATAGGATGGGTTTAAAACAAGGTAGGTATGGGTTTTGGTATTATCTAAACTAATCTAAAGACAGAAAATAAAGTGCAGAAAAGTAAACGAGATTATAAGCAGCACGTAGAGAGTGATTGCTAAAACTTCGACGATTAGGGTTTCAGGATGATATTATATTGATGATAGGTGATTACTCTAGTTAAGAATCTTATAAATGGTCGGTGTAAACACTAGGACCCTACGTTTAGGTGTAACCCTAGATCATATGTCACTGAATCCTAGGCTATCCTGATTTTGGTCAGATGGGACTGTCTTCAGACCCACCTCACCGTCTCTTTCGGAGACCAAGCGACCCTCTGAATGGGGTTAAGGAATAAGGCGACAGTCCACAACACTGACTTTTCTTAACACCTATGTCTATCTAATTTTAACAGAGTAATTCTGGTTGTATGCTGAATAAGTTAAACTATCGGTTAAGTAGAGTTTAGGGGTTTTAAGCATCTGGGAACACAGCCGGCATCCTTGCTTTCACTTCCTAACTCATGTTTTATCTGTTTAAGTTCTAATACTTCCGTCGTGGATTATACCCTCCTTTCCATCGGTCGTTCATCCCTAGGCATGCGTACAGTGTATAGTGTCCTTATTTTTCACAGTACTCTAACCCTAGGTATATCTACGGTGTTTTAAAGATCTAATGTATCTTTACACAGCTTTATAACCAGAGGCAGTTTAACGGTGTACTATAGCATTTTCACGGCTTAACAAGACCTAGACCCATGTCTGGAAGGGTTGCTTCCAGGTAATCCACGATGAGATAGACCACCGGCATTTCCTTGGCTTCCACGTATTTGTACTCTACCAGTGGTATTTCCAACGCTATACCAAGTATTCTTCCGTATTACGGCGATCCCACAGTTTCATACAAACAGGAGATAACTGTGTATTTGTAGTTAGGGTTGATCAGATCCTATCCTAAGGCAACAGTCACGTGAGAGACCAGAAAGGGTGATTAATTAAATCGATATCCAGGATAAGTTTAAACATGTATGCAGCATAACAACTACCAATCATATATAAGATACATTAATTAAACATCATCCTTAATCATAACATCTATATTTCAACAATCACATATTAATCTAGCTAATCATCATGGCAACAATCGTAGATCGTACTGAAATAATATGCAAAGTAAACATTATAACAGTAAGAAAGTAAGATAATGTCACCGGATTAGAAGAGTAATACTGAGGATTACAACAGTCTGACTTGAATAACCTTGCTACAGCTTGATTACCTAATTACAACTTTCCTCAAGCTCTAACCGCTAACTTATATCTCTCTAGTTCTCCTCTAACTCCTAAGAGTAGTACTAGAGAGAGAAACTAGAGAGATAACTAATTACAAGAACAATTCTCCTCTAACTCCTAAGAGTAGTGCTAGAGAGAGAATTCTAGAGAGAGAAAGAGAAGTATGTGAATAATGAGATGAGAGGTGTGTTTTGAAATGGTGGAATGAGTGAGGTATTTATAGGAGAAGCTAGTTGGCCTTGGTACAAGTCTTGAAGCACGAAATACAAGCATCAAAGCAGCATACGGGGCGAGCGGACCAAGGAGGCAAACGGCACATCACAAGCCAACCAACCCCGTATACGGCACCCTAAGAGCCGTATACGGCACTTAAGGTACCGTATATGGTACCTAGTGCCAAGGGGGTGGGGGGGGGGGGGGGTTGGTGCTTGGTTTGGCCTCCACTGACTTCTCGGTTACTTGTTTCGTCCGTATCTTCTTCGTTTGGAGTCCGATTTGCTTGATTCTTGCACCGTTGGCTTCGTTTTTCCGTTACGCTTCTAATGACACTAACTTTGCCAAATTTGGAAGTGTTTGACTTTAGCGTGTTCTGGATGACGATCGACGGGCTTCCAGACTGTACATCTTCTTCATTCTTCACCCGTTTCTCTTGATTCTTTCACCACCGATCTTGGATTTTCCTATTGAATCATAAAATATGCATTAAGATCTAATTTGATAGGATAATAAAAAATGGAATATTTAAGGTGATTGTTTTTGCCTCGGTTTGCGTGCAAAACGGATGTTTTAAGTTATTTTTGTAGCAACGCCCGTATTTAGACTACCTTGGTGATTTTTGATGATAAATGATTGTTTTGAAATGTTTTCACCAAAGAATAGTCCAAAAAGTGCGGAAATAAGTACTTAAAAACATGACTTTTTGGGTCACATCAGGGAGTAAGCAGTAAGTATTACTCGAGTGTCGTTCTTAAAATCGGAGCGAATTGAACTAAAGGGACTTACCGTAAACGAGCTTTCTGATAGGATGGGTTTATAAAAGTAGGTAGGTTTTGGTTGGTTTATCTAATACTAAATAAAACAAGTAAATAAAATAAAGAGTAGGCAACAGGTAGAGCGTGATTGCTGAAACTTTGATAATTAGGGTTTCTGGATGATATTCATTATACAGATGATTGGAGACTACCTTGGGCAAATCATCAAACGGACAGTCGGTGTAAACACTAGGACCCTATGTTTTAGTCTAAAAGCCTAAAAGCATATGTCACTGAATCCTAGGTTATCTTGATGCTGATCAGAAACAGGTTGTTCAAACCCCCCTCACTTGCCTTGTAAGACTAAGCGACCTCTACGGATGATATATCCTGGGTGTAGGCATAAGGTAACAAACTGCAATTTTCTATCTGACCTTTCTTAACACCTAAATCTATCTGAGTTTATCTAGATATGTACTAATTGTATGCTGTATATGTTGAGCTGTCGGTTATGTTGAGTTAAGCGGTTTAAGCATCTTGTATTACAGTCGAATACTTGCTTTCTTTTAAGAACTCATTTTTATCAGGTTTAAGCATAATTAACTCCGTCATGAATTAGACCATCCTTTGCTATCAGGCGTTCATCCCTAGGAATACTCACGGTGTACAGTGCAATTGGCATATCCACAGTGTTCCAGACTCAAGGTATACTCACGGTGTACAGTGCATTTGGTATATCCTTGGTGTTCCAGACTCAAGGCATACTAACGGTGTACTGTACATTAAAGTAGTTCCACGGCTGTATTTTAACCTTGGTGTACTAACGGTGTACGGTGCAGCGAGCATTTCCACAGCTGTATTTTAACCTTGGTGTACTAACGGTGGACGGTGCAGCGAGCATTTCCACAGCTTTATTGTTCCTAGACCCATATTCTAAAAGGGTGACTTCTAGGTATTCCATGATGAAATAGACCTACGGCAGTTCCTTAGCTTTCACGTATTTGTACTCCACATGAGGTGTTTCCAATGCTATACGAAGTACTGTGCCGTTTTATAGAATATTCATAGCTTCATACTGTAATATGAGATAACTATGTCTAAGTAGTATTAGGGTTGATCAGATCCTATCCTAAGGCAATAGTCACGTGTAAGACTGGAAAGGGTGGACACTTTATTAAGTCTATATTCATGTAAAACTCAACCAGATACACAGCAAAACAATCACCAATCATAGCATTAGGAACATTATTCCAGAACGGATTGTGCCCACGACTTTTATAGCTTCCACGTTCCGTACTACACACATTCGTGATGATTCTGGCGCTATACAAATGAAAGCCGTATAACGTTACCTCCGTTATTTCATAATGATTATCCCAATGAATTAGACATCATCCATAATCCTAATATCTACATTTCAACAATCACAGTATTAAACTACGTAAATAGCATGGCAATATTCACAACACAAACAAAGATATCATGCAAACAAAACATAATAACTGTAAGTAAAGGAATAAGTAATAACCAGTATTTAAGCAGCGTAACACTGAGTAGTACAAGCTAGAATCTTGAAAACTTCAATACAATAAAATTCCCAAGCTACAGCTATCTTCCCCACTCGAACCGTGCCTACATCTCTCTAGTTCTCTAAAGAGAGAAACTAGAGAGAGAACTAACCTAAACTAATCTAGAGAGTGAAAGAGTGTGTGAGAGAGAAAGTGAGAGGATTTCTATGAAGAATTGGTGTGTGAAATGAGGTGAATGAGGCCTCTATTTATAGGCAAGCCTTGGATGCAAGAGTACAAGTCCACAAGCACACGTACAAGCAAACGAAGCAAGAACGAGGCCGTGTGAGAGCAAACCAAGCCACACACGGCCTAAACATGGCCATACACGGCCTTTTTAGGGCTGTACATGGCTTCACCAAGGCTGTACACGGCTGGGTGGTGGCCGTGTGCTAGACCGTGTGATTTTTTCTGACTTTTCTCGTTGCTTCGGAATGCCGTATCTTCTTCGTTTCACGTCCGTTTGACTTGATTCTTTCGCCTACGGTCTCGTAATTCCGTTACGCTTCTAATGATGCCAATTTGGTAGAAATTAGAGGTGTGGAGCCCGGGCGTGTCCAGAATACGTTTCGTAGTCTTCGGCTGTGCTGTTTGCTGCTTAACTCTCTCATCCTTGATCCATCTTGAGCAATCCATATATCCACGTTCTTGTAATCTTCATAGCTACAAAATAAGACAATTATGAGGTTCTGTTATGAAGTTTATAATGGAATTAGGGTTAGGCTCAAAACGGTGCCTATTTAGGTCAGTTTTCCGCCCTTTTTGCTTGATTTTCAAAAGACCGACAAGTTTATACCTTTCTAACAAAAGTTATTGAATAATGATGATTTTAAGATGTATTTGTTAGAAAAGAGCTAAATATCGGACAATTAATGCATGTAAAAATGTGACTTTTTGCGATACATCAAATATCCCACACTTAAGTTTTTGCTTGTCCTCAAGCAAACCTCATTTGGAAAATAGTTTTTGAAAAAATATTTTGGATGCTTAGAGTATCCTCGGCAGAAAGTCACTTTCTTCAAAGTAGATAAATTTTTTCAGAAAGTAAGCATCAACAAAATTTAACTATACTTAAACATAAAATTGATCAACCCTTTTTGGCATACTTTGCAACTCTCGAGACGTAGATGTACATGACTCGGCGATTCTCACAAGTGGGTCACTCAATTCACTCAAAGTGTATCGGGTTACCTATAATCTATAGAAACAAAATCGCTCATTGCCAGTCATGCAGTGCTTATCGTCATAGGCTTGGTCGAGAATCAAATCTCCACCACTCCTTTGAGAACGGTGCTAATTATCCCAAGGCATATTAGTGGGTTGTGTGAGCAAGGGTAAAGTGGGTAAGGATAGGGGTAGTTTGGTCAATGGTTTTAGGGTTTTTGAGCTTCAGACTCGGAGCTTTCAAAGATCAAAGCAAGTTTCACTTGAGATAACTTCTAGAGTAGACTCATCTCCTAGAGGAATAATCTCTTCTCTTGATGTTTCTTTTGAGTTCTGATAAATTTTTCTTCTTTGGAGAGTAAAATTCTTCTTCTAGGAGCTCTCCAAGGTCTGCTTTTCTTTTCTTTTTCTTTTTCTTATTTTTATGACCTTGGATATCCTTCGTATAGTGAGACATCTTTGACTTCTCTTTTGACAAGTACCAATTTTTCGTACTGTCTTTGGCGGATAATATCTTCGTGATGAGTAATAACTTCGCTTTTGTACCGTATCTTCATTTTGGATTACTTTATTTGAACTCTTGATAGGTACGGAGAGATGTTTGAAGATGAGACACCAATAGAAAGATATCTCAAGCAGTCCTTTACTTATGATCTATGAAGATTCACGAGCTGGAATGGTGTTTGGTGGGAAAGTGTTTGTGTTGTGGGGAAATGTTTTAGGGTTTAGAGAAATGAAATGGCTAAGGCGCAAAGGGTTTTCTAATCAGATCATCAACAATCTTAGAAAGAAAGTTGGAAGGGTTGGCTTGGAAAGATATGAAAGAAATGGGTTAATCCTAATAAATGCCAAGATCATCTAATTGTACCTATACCGCGTACGACACTCATTGGTATGGTCTCGAAACGCATTACAGGAGCAAGTTCTAATTCAAAGACACATGCATCGGCGCACACTCAGAAATGAAAGTGAAGCATTAAAAATGAATGCTTATTAAAGGCTCAAGTACCTCACAATCAAAGAGGGTCATATACACCAAATCATGCGATGCTTAGAGGATTTCTCAATTTTAGTTTAAGATACGTTCTTATCATTGTCTTATCTTACTTTCCAAAGCAATTTATTTATTTTGACAAAAAGTTTATCCCTTTAAAAGAATTTTCCAAGACTAAAATCTTTTGAAAAATATTCGAAATCAACCGAATGGATGTCGAACACCGTCGAGGTTGGGTGTTCGAATGTTTTAGTGATTAAAAATCTCAACCTTTTAG
The DNA here is from genome assembly GCA_949592205.1 of Helichrysum umbraculigerum. NCBI lineage: Eukaryota > Viridiplantae > Streptophyta > Magnoliopsida > Asterales > Asteraceae > Helichrysum > Helichrysum umbraculigerum. The sequence continues at coordinate 291,774,473 of CATIUR010000001.1, read as the reverse complement.
GTTAATTTTGCGAAAATTTTTGAAAAAGTTTGAATGAAAATGGAGGTATTACTTTGGACAGACAAATATAAACTTGCGGTATATATATATACCGTGTATCCCATACTTAAAAAAACATTGTCCTCAATGTTCATTGCTAAGACATAGGATTTTCTTCGGGAAAAATCCCACACTTAGGTTTTGAATAGTGGAACAATTTTAAGTGTTTTGAAAAATTTGGTGTGATGGAATCTCACACTTAGAATTTAGGCATAGTTGGATATATGGTAATGGCGAAAATTGTGACAAAAAGAAAGGAACTTCCCTAAGGTAGAGACGGGGAGATGTGTTTAAAGAAAGAAGCGGCGATCTGCAGGTGATTGAAGTTTCTTGGTTGATTCCATGCAGAAAGCAGTTTCTTCTTGAACGAATGGCATCTCCTTTCCTCAATTCTCATTTGCACAAACACATTTCACTTATTCTAGGCTAAGAAAAACAGAAATTAAAACATAATAAGTAAACTAAATAACTGATAACTAAATACTGAAAATAAAGAAACTAAACAGACTGTGTCTGATAGTTCATGTCCCAAAAATATAACAAAGTAAAGTTCCACAACCACACAATAAGTCAAAAGTATGGAATAGAGGAAATAGTAAGTATGTAGATATGGGTGCACAGATCTAGGGTGCTGGAGAACCCTGATCAGATCCTGAATAGAAGGCTAAACCGGTGAAGGAACTGAGGATGGTCCGGCAACTGACTACTGACCACTGGAGACTCTCTGCTCCTCTGACCTCGCCTGTCTATACTGCAACAATACATCTCTAAGGGAGCAAGCAGGTAACTTCATCGGATCTTCTAATGCCAACTGTCTGAAATCTTCAAAAGTCATCCCCTCGCGCTCCATCTTGGATCTGTAGATGTGCCTAAGTATCTCCTCTGTAGGAAGCTCATCAGAAGGTATAGGGTCTAATGCCAACAATCCCTGAAACTCTGATAAAGTGAATGGATCAGTGCCCAAATGAACAACATCTGGTCGGTAGGAACCAACAGCCTCTCCTCCTGCGGACTGCTGAGAAGAACGGGCTCTACGGGCTGATGCAGTAGGATGTGAAAATGCAGCATCAACCGATAAACAGTGCTCGACCAACCGTGTGGGTGGAATGGTAGTAGTAGGTGGTATGTGGGTAGTGTATGGTGGTATGGTAGTAGGTGGTGGAATGGTGTGACACCCGTCAAATTAGGACTATTAATTAGGGCCTAATCAGGTGTAATACATGTAATTAGTTCTGTGTTAAGCTAATTAATGTATCAAAATATATATTGTTGAATATATACAATGTGCGATTTGATTAAATCGTAAAAGTTTCAAATCGAATGTAATTCGATTCAATTAATACGGACGTTGGTGAACAATTTTATTGAATAATATAATATTATTTAATAACACTATTATATTCAAAATATTATTTTGATAATATTTTCGTATTTACGTCGTATCGTACAAATAACGTCTACACTGTTAAAAGATTAAACGCGCGACCAACCAAAACAAGTTAAAGATTATAATTTTATAAATCAAATGTAAAGTATTTTCTAAAATACTTCCATAAAAATATTGAGTAATTTTTTTTCGTATTTTAAAACCTATAATTAAAAGTACACAAAATTATTTAATCGAGAAAACGAATACCACACGGAGCGCGAATGCACGGAGTTAAAAAGTGGAGACCCACACTTCGATGGGCCCCCACCCTAAAACCGGCCAAAAGGGTGAGGGGATCAAATCCCCACCTCATTTCCTCTTTCACACTTTCTCTCTCTCTATCCCTTTCTTCTTTCTTTTCTCTCTCAAATACCACACCACCACAACCTCTTAAAAACGCAAAATAACACCACGAAACGACCACAAATCACCAAGCTCCTTTGGGGAAAAAGAACCACCACGTCACGATCTACAACTTCATCTTTTCGGAATTTTGATTCGCCACCGCATAAGTTTCCGACAAAATATCGAAACCGTTCGATTTGGTATATTTTCGTTTGTTTATGGTTTCTATAAGTTCATAATGTCCTTATATGGGTTGGGTAAAAGAATCGGACCAAACCATCACCGGAAAACTCATTTTTGGCTCAAAAATCCGTTAACAGCTCGAAGTGACGCAACGACGACTGCAGTATAGCGTCACTTCGTGCGTCACTTAAGTGACGCATTGAGTGTCGCTAAAAGCCCTAATTTTTGCGTCACTTGCCTACGTGCCGCATAAAACCCCTTTTTTCCGACACTTGCCTAAGTGCCGCAAATTCAATACCCGTCACTATGAACCGACACTTATAGCGTCACTTGTCTAAGTGACGCCTACAATCGAGAACTGATTTCATCCGTCACTAACCTTAGTGACTCATGACCTTTATACCGACACTTACAACCGACACTTCCTTAAGTGTCGCCCTCTATGCGTCACTTGTACAAGTGACGCCATTAGATCAGAATCCGTCATTTCATGCGACACTTCCTAAGTGTCGCCTAAACCCTTGAGTGTCGCTATAAGTGACGCTGAAAACAGAATGTTTACAACTCATTTTTACTAAGTGTCGAGACCTAAATTTTATCACTTGATTTCACCCAAATTCAAGTCCAAATGCGTTTTTTCACCAAAGCAATTTAGTAGAAACAAAAATTTTCCAAGCTGACTTGGCATCTCGACCCCAACCAGGGGCCAGCCCCTTGGACCCTGCCAGGGGTTGCCACCCCTGGAACCCCGCTAACCAGGGGTGCTGCCCCCGGACCCCCGTCATCTAAAGTTTATAAATACTTTTAAGTATAACTATTTGAAATCAAAATAATAATGTTAAGATTATTACTATAACTAATCACCAACGAGCCGTACACGTTTTTCAAAACTTAAACCAAACAACCAAATCGTAGTCATTTGGACATTATAATTGAACGAACAACTACAAAGGTAGTCTTTGCAACTACCTACTCATATTAATAACCATCGCGTGTCGTGGACACCCTCAGGTTATCTGTCTGCGGACATCTCATTGCTTGGTTAAGCACCGTACGTTATTGACTAATCGCTTCAAGACTCAGGTGAGTCTCATTGCCCCTCTTTTTATCGTTTTTCACTCAGGGGTGTGATTCAATGCTTATTTTTAACATGTGAACGCAAGTACAAACTTTACGATATACTACATGAGTTGTTTTCCACTAATCATTTCAAAGTCCTCCATCATCATAGTTTGGTAATACGTTGTAGCGTGATTATTAGTATATGGTACCATATAGGATTGACCCTCCTCGTCCGGGTTAGCATGCACTAACTCGGTAAACGGACGTACTAATAATTGTTCAGACGAGTGTGGATTAGGCATTCGTGGAGGCACCTCGCTCGGAATTCTCTATATGGGACCTGACCCTCGAGTTAAGCTCAGACAATGTGCCCATGGCTGTATACATTACTATTTATTTGCTGGTTGCAAATCTGTAAGTCCCTAGTTCTTAGGATCGATAACTTCGTTATCTGTAGGTATTAAGGTGCGGAATCCCTCAATACGGTGTTATCTTACTAACAACGAATAAGTTCGCGTTTTAGGTTTACTAAGACGTAGCTTTAAACGTATAAACCGTCAAAGCCTAGCCGTTAGGTTATTTTTCTCTGGATATGCTAAATTCGCAGGTCTCAAATCAGAATAGCAAAAGTGTTAAATGATTTTCTAAACCGAAAATCATTTATATATTAAATCCCCCGGTTCGACTCGCATGGGCTTCGCGAGTCCAGCCCAACTCGCAGCCCAAGTCCGCTTATGGACTCGGCTCACCAGAACCATTATGATCATCGTGATCCTCGCGAGTTCAGTTCTCATCTCGCTGCTCAACTCGCAGCGACTTGAGAACTCGACTCGCAGCAAACGTATATTTATTTCGTATTTAACATTCGTCTAACTTTAACACAATAATATATTTAACGAATATTACTAACTAAACAAATATTCATTTACAAATCTAAACCAATATACAAACATGATAATAATTACACCAGTCATATTTCAAGCTAGATCTGTTGTTACAAACTATGTTTCAACAGACTCCCCCTTGACAATAGCTCTAGCGTCTTTATCTTCACGCTTGTCCTTGATTTTCAAGAGTAAATCTTACTACCTGCAAAAATTTTAAGCTTGATGCATGTTTTAACCATCCTGTGATAATCTCATGCTAAATCACCCCATTCAAAAGTAGAAACGATCTTGTTCTTGTATAACATAATCAGATCTGCCTTTGACAAGTTCATCAGGTGTCTGTGATCATAAACACGAAGAATCTCTTTTTCGCCATCAGGATACTCATCATCAGCTTCAATCATAAAGGCTTCTCCTGATCCAGCATCTACCCCCCAATATTTCAACTTTCCCAAAATATTCTGAGGCATAGTCTTCATAGGTATTTGCTTAATGCATTTGACCGCTGGATAAACCTTCTTCCTTCTTCTTCTTCTTCCTGTCCTGTAACACCCCCAAATTTTACAGTTTGCGGAAGCGATGTTTTGGGTGTTACTGATCAATAATCACAAGCACAAAGGATGCAGTGAACGACTCTAAATGAGACGTTCGAAAAGTATTACATTAATACATAAGTAATTCAAAATACGAGCTCGAGTTTCGAGTAAATTCCTAGAGATTCTAATACATAACAGTAAGTACAAAAGTAATGTAATAAAATCTCCAAGCGTGTAAATGCATGCGACTCGAGCTAAGCAAGCTTATCCTGCTGGGCATCCCTACTGATGCTGTGTACCTGAGAAGCATTACTAAAACGGTCAACCAAAAAGGTTGGTGAATCTCACAGGTTTGTAAGTAAGTAAATAGTTTGAACACACATGTAGTATTTGTAAATCATAAGCCAGCCAGTAAGTAACGATCACAGGTTATGCTCATCGTTCACTTAAGTTTTATGATGTGACGCAAAAAGTCATGTTTTCAAGGCCATTATTCCACACTTTTTGGGCACATCTTTAGTGAAAACATTCCAAAACAATCATTATTTACTAAAATTCACTAAAGTGCTCAAAATATAGACGTTGCTACAAAAATCAGTAAAAACATCCGAATAACAAACAAAACGGAGCAAATAAGTAGCAACCAATTCTCGCACCCTCATTTATCCTATGGTAAACATATTCTAACCTTATGATATGATGTAATAGGTAAAATCGAGATGAGAAAATCAAGAATCATGCAAATCGGACAAACGACGGAAAAGACTGGACGGTTACAAACTCCTATAAAGTGATTTCGGCTATGCTAAAGTTGTACACATCCAATTTCAGTGAGATTGGCACCATTAGAAGCGTAACGGAATTACGAAGACACAGGGGAAAGAATCAGGTCAAACGGACGCATAACGAAGGAGATACGCGCGTTTTAAGCAACGAACAAAATCAGACGGAGGCCGTATACGGCCTTGGCCACCGTATACGGCCCTTCATAGACCGTATACGGCCCTTTATACACCGTATACGGCCCTATGAAGGCCGTATACGGCCCCATGACCCCCATATGCTGCTCGTTTGTGCTTCGTTTGCTTTTACGTGCGTGCTTCGCGAGTTGTTCGACTGATTTCAAGCTTTGCCTATAAATAGGAGGCCACTCCTCCATCATTCTACACACTTCACTATTCCATTCATTTCTCCATTTCCACTTTATCTCTCACACACTCTCTCTCTCTCTAAAACTCTCTTTCTTTCTTTCTCTCTCTAGAAATTAGGGTTAGATCCAGTTAGTTCTCAGTTAATATTTAACTGAAACTAACGGAGGGACTACTTTTGTAATAGCGTAGGGAATAGTTCAGGGGCTTTTATTGTAATATTGTCAAGGATATTGCGGAAGTTCTGCTTGTACTCTCTCTCTAAACGCTTATTCAATCTACGCTTTATTAACGGTTACTTCTTTCCTTATCTGTTATAATGATAATTAATATTGTTATTATGCTAGATTTAGGATCTGTTATTATGCGTAGTGAGTAGTTTCCTTGTGTGTTTGTTATGATGTAGTTAGTTTATATATGTGTGGGGTGATGCTGCTTTAAACATATAATTGGATAACATTATGAAATAACGGAGGTAACGTTATACGGCTTTCATTTGTATAGCGCCGGAATCATCACTTATGTGTGTAGTACGGAACGTGGAAGCTATGAAAGTCGTGGGCACAATCCATTGTGGAAATAATGTTTCCAGTTATATGATATAAATGAAAACCGGTGATCTATTAATCTTGTATTTATGAATTTCTAAACCAAATCGCCTTTCCTCCAATTAAACGTGGTTAGAACCTTTATGACAAGGAGTCGCGAACCTTGATCAAACGGTCACTACCTATCTATGTTTTCTGAAACTGTAAACATGGTCTGAATTGCGTAGCTGTGGAAATACTGTTTAAAACCTTTCGTATAGTACACCGTGAATCAATCAGGGATTTATTGGGAAATAGTGAGGGCTAGTTTATATCATAGATGGTTGGGCTTTAATACAAACGTAGTTTAAACTAGTCTAGAGTGACCATAAAGTATGTGACCCCGGAAAGACCACGATAAACGGCACTGTACTTCGTGTAATGTTGGAAACACCTTTGGTGAAGTACAAATACGTAAAGCTAAGGAAATGTCGGTGGTTGAAGACTGTGTCACATCCTGGTTTGACTTCAAAGCTGTGAAAATGTTTGATCGCACTGTACACCGTTAGTACACCTAAAGATCAGGAACACTGTGGAAATGCTCAGATGCACTGTACACCGTTAGTACATCTTGGGTCTGGAAGACTGTGGAAATGCATAGTCGCACTGTACACCGTGATGAAAGCTCTAGACTAAAATATAACCATTAATATAAAGTTAATAGTCACCAAACCAAGTCTTAATCTTAAATGCCTTATTTGACTTCGTTGTCCCCATAGTGTTAAGAAAGGTCGGAACCTTAGTGGGTATGTTACTCTATCTCATGCACCCAGGAATTAACATTCCAAGAAGGGTCGTTACTCCATCTCTGGATAACGTTGAAGAGTTGAGCATCCTCCTCCGATCAGACTCAATTTGGCCTAGTATTCAGTGACATGCTGATTGGTTTCCCCAATCAGTAGGGTACTAGTGTTTACACTACGAACAATTAAGCTTAGATAAGACACAAACCTTTAAAAGACGTTTTCATATCAAAACCCTAGCATCACCCCCGCATAAGCTAAATAAATCATAACAGACACATACCCTCCATATTGATTTCATCCCTATTTCTATTTTCCATTTATTTACTTTTTATTTAATTGCTTTAAACTACGGACCTGAGTAACAAAAACCCACTCAAACTCTGTTTTAAAAGTCCCATCACTAAATTAAACAACTCGTCTTGATACTCTCGTTTCACAATACGATTAGCTTTAAGAACGACCCTAGGTCATACTGCTGCTATACAGCCGTAGTAAAACTTAGGTCCCCAGCTCTTATAAATTTAAAACTCCACTGCCGTGTCCTCCTTCCGTTGCGTTGACGACCGTGACTGATCGGGCTCACGACAAGTTTTTGGCGCCGCTGCCGGGGAGTTAATCGTAAGACTCTGAAGCATCCAGACGAGTTTTCTATTTAGTGATACTTCTTTCCCATTCTTATTTTCTTTTCCTTGTTCCAACCAACAATATCTTCCCATATCCCACAACGATATTCGACCAGATCATCCGGATCTGAATCTCTCATTTTCGTACCCGATCCTAAGTCGATTATCCGTACCATCCGCAAAGAAAGACGTTCCCGTTTTCCACAAATGGCCGCTCGTGTTACTCTCGCCGACAACACCAAACCATCCATCGAAGGACGAGGAGGACCGATTAGCTATCCAGTGATTGACGGAGCTTCTTTTGAGCTTAAACACCACATCGTACAACTCATAAAAGACAATTGCCAATTCCACGGTCTACCCCGTGATGATCCCAACGCTCATATCGACAAATTCATTCAGGTTTCAAACTCCTATAAGCAGAATGGGGTTGAGCAGGGTATTTTCCGCCTATACTTGTTCCCCTATTCTCTCGCTTTACATGCTTCTACCTGGTTTGAGGGACTTGAGACCGGCTCAATCACCTCATGGACCGACATGGGTAATAAGTTTCTCGCTAGATACTTTCCCCCGTCCAAACAAACTCAGGCAAAGAATGACATCGCAAACTTCCAACAAGCCCACGATGAATCTATCTACTCAGCATGGGAGCGATTCAAGAGTTTACTGAGGAAATGTCCAAACCACCAAATGACGAAGACTGACAAGGTGTGCACCTTCTACCTAGGTCTTGATCCTAACCATCGCATCAATCTTGACGCAGCAGCTCAAGGAAACTTCATGAAACTTACTGATGATGAAGCATGGAGCTTGATTGAGGATATGACGATGCATCACCACGATTGGAAGTCTGATGAGCAATCCTCATCCTTACCCCTCTCCGCAAACAACACCCGCCAAACTGAAGCCATTAAGTCTCTGAGCGATCAAATTGAGACTCTGACAAAACAAATAGCAGATCTGAAGAAACAACCACAGCAGATCCACCAAGTTCAGGCTTGCCAGAACTGTACCAACCATCCCGCTGAAGAATACGAGGTTGAGTACGAAGATCCTACTGACGGTTCAGTCTACTATGCCCAGTTTCCTGTCAGACCTCAAAATCCGCCCGGTTTCGCTAGAACTTCACCACCCAGAACTCGAAGAAACCAATATCCTCCACGGAACAACCAACCCCCTTTCCAGCCCAGGTTTCAGCCACGATATCCGACGTACCCCCAACAACCACGACTTCCATACAATCAACCATTTCCATTAACCGCCACTGAGGATACCCAGCCTGCTGAGCCTGCAAAGACCATCATTCCAGTCACGAGTACTGATGACAACCTCAACAAATTCATCCAAGGTCAGACCGCTTTCAACCAAAAGACTACGGCTCGACAAGACCAAACTGATCTATTCCTTCGAAATCAACTCTCGGTCCTAAAAAGCCTTGAGAACCAGATCGGTCAGTTAACCCAACGTCTCGATACCCGACCGCAAGGGACCTTACCAAGCAATACTATTCAGAACCCCCACGTCGAGGAAGCCAAGACCTTAAACTCTGATAAACCAACTCCTTCTATGACTACTTCTCCGAGGGAACATTCTCCTGTCCCGTCGATAGTTGAGACTAAATCAATGCCCACGCCGAATCGTGAGGTTGAGATTCCTTTCCCTAACCGCCTGCACAAGAAGTACAATGCCAAGTCATTCAAACTTGATGGAAAATTCTTAGACACCGTGTCTAGAATCCCTTCTAGTACGAAGTACATCCGACGAATGCTGGCAACTAAGGACAAGATTCCTGCCACTCCTAAAGTCTCCCTGAACGCCGAGTGTTCAGCGGTCATCCAGAATGCCTTACCGGAAAAGCTAGGAGACACGGGACGATTCACCTTGCCCTGTTCCATCTATCACTCAGGCACAATACGCTCCTTGGCCGATCTTGGAGCTAGTATCAATCTGATGCCTTACTCGCTCTACTCCAGATTAGAATTAGGACCTCTCCAGCCCACTAAAATGAGCGTCCAGCTTGCCGATCAATCAGTCCGATACCCGAAAGGCATTGCTGAGAACGTCATGGTAAAAGTTGACAGGTTTTATTTCCCCACTGACTTTGTAGTGATGGATATACAGGAAGACATTAACATACCCATTATCCTAGGTAGGCCATTCATGAATACTGCACGTGCTGTTATTGACGTATATTCTCAGGTTATCAGTCTGCGAGCACATGGACAGACAATATCATACAAAATTGATCAGAACGACTGTTCAATAATGGAGCATGCAGAGATATACGCAATATCCATGGGCAGAATTACTTCGGATGATGACACTTCTGATTCAGAGCCAGAACCATACAGGCCATACGAGCATACTTGTCTTATCTCAGCTACTGAAGAGTCAGAATCAGAAGACGAGGAAATGGAAGAATCTGAACCAGAGGAAGAAATAGAGGAGGAGGAAGATTCAGAGCAGGATGAAGAAGAAGAACAACCTGAAACAGAACCAGAGGAAGAAACGGAACCAGAAGAAATGGAAGAATCCGAGGAAGAACAGGAAGAATCAGAGCCCGAGGAAGTATATCAGTCCACACCACCTCATCAATACCTTCCTGACTCATATTTACCGACAGCAGAGATTATGCAGATCGAGAACCTCGAGAACTTCATCCCTCTGTCACAAGATGAATCAGATGAAGACACACCGACTGATTACTCTCACGATGCAGAATTTGGTCTCACCATGGAGAAACTCATTGCATCAGCTATTGATCCCACCAAACCTCTCGTGTCTCCCCGACTTGACGCTCTGCTGAATATTGAGAAGACTATATCTTTATCTGCACAGCACCCGGAGCTTCGAGACAAACTCTTGAGAAAGATTGCAGCATATAAAGCATCCCGACTTCCCCAAAGGATTCAAACCTTTGACACATCTGCACCTCGAAGTCAGTTCGAGAAGGGAAGTACTTCCGGATCTAGCCGTGATTCTGATTCTCAGGAGGAAAAAGACATCGAGATGGATTCCTCTCAGCCGATATCTCAGATTACTGATGACACCCTTCCACATTCCGATACTGTTGAGTTCCCTGATTTCCAGGCTAGGGATACTCCAGCTGAGGAAAGTGATGACGATGACATCATCTATACTGACGTTCCAATAGATATTCGGTCTGTCCGACTTCTTGCATCTTCGACTGTTCCCGCTTCTCCTCAAAATCCGACTATCTCCAACCATGTGGAAATAATAAGTGCTATTGAAGAATTCGAAAACGACATACCTATGATGACAAGCAATATCATTAACTCCACCAATGATTACACTCCACACCAAAGGAACCTGATTGAGGAAATCATAGCCGAATCTGAAGTCAACCAAGCCGAGAATTCCCAAGATTACAGATTCTTTCACAACCGCCTAAATGCCTTTGCCGAAGACCTCGCTGCTCAACTGCTACGAGAGCACCACATTGCTGGACCAACACCTGAGGAGCTAGAGTTCTTTGAAGACTAGAGACACATGTACAGGAAGATCTATGACACACTGTTCAGATCCGCATTTCCATATTCTGCTGAGCAACACGAGTTCTTAAATTCTTATCGCAGCAATATGCACAATGCTACTGGGAATCCTGACGCAGACATAGACATCCGGTTGATGAATGATCTTAGGGGACTCCTAGATTCTATGGCTAGGAATGATCATATTGATGAGACCTCTCCTCATCGGTTCTACATTGACTGCACCATCGAGTACCACGCTCACAAGATTACCGAAGATCTCGAGTACGAGAGTTCTGACGAGAGGACGCGTGTCATCCCTTCTTCTATACGTGAAGGTTCGATGGTTAACATCGCGAACTTCCTCACTGATCGAATCAAGGAAATCTTCGCTGAAGTACCTGATGAAGAGCACAGTCAAATATTCAACTACGGATTACGTGAGGTTTACGACATGATGAACAATACCTTTAAGAACTCCGACCTCACGTTTTCCCACTACCAGACCAATCTCATCCAGGGTATTCATGAATCTATCCGAGAACTTGGAGTAAACTCCAGTATTGCAGAGCACGAGACCTTACACCTGCAGTTCTTTGGATTTATGGACTCACTCAGACAATACCATCCTGAACGAGAGATGATTGAAGCTGATGGATTCTCTTTTGTAAATTCCCGCGGAATTATCTCCAGCACAGTAAAGGAGATTACTTGGGACCTGCTGCACATAAAAAAGATTACAGAGCAGCATCTGCAGAGCTTCCCCATATTTTCATCTGAGATTCCAAACATCGTCGACATCATCGCTCGCCATTTTCTGAGGATATACCCACGTAACCAGAGGATTCCACTTCTGCGCACTTCCGGTCCTGGTGGTTCCAGCACCAACTAAATCTGAAGGAAGGCAAAGTCGAGCTCTCGACTCTAAAAGCAGCGCTTCTCGGGAGGCAACCCGTGTAATAAGACGTGTAGAGAGAACAGTGTCAATAAGTGAAGATATATCTCTGACTATCCTTCACACTTGGTCGTCACCAAAACACTTTTATGATATTACAACTCATTTGCAAATAAACCACTCGTCTCAGAAATAAGGAAATCAATTTGAAAAATGATAATTCATGTGTTTCGAGCATTTGAGGTACTTGCATACTACTTTTATGCATTATGCTCGAACTCGTTTAAAAACACATGTTTTATAAAAATGATTTGTAGTAGAAAATATCTTTTCAAAATTCTGAGACGGTGATTTATCTTTCATTTGCAAATACTTTGAGTTTGTAAACTGGTACGACCAACGTGTTCACACTTACGAGATTGATTCACAAAAGGGAATAATGGATGGAAAAGAAACCAAATAGCAAGACGCTTGAAGCTGTGCCGCTCTTCATGAATGCAGAAAAAGATCTTGGCAACATCTCCTTTCAGCAAAATTCAGATTCTCAGCTTCTTTATTGCTCGCTATCTGGGGAGTGTCTTAACCTTTACTCTCTTTTGTTTATGATTCTGTATATTATTTGCTTTGTTAGTTTGTGAAAGTAGTCTATACTCTATCCTAAGCTTATCACTAAGTGTGGGATTCCAGCCCAAAACAAACACTTGAGAAACATTTTCTTACATGTTCAAACTCTAAGTGTGGGATTTTACTTCCAGTAAATCTCAACTAAAGAGAACATTAGGGACAATGTTCCTCTAAGTGTGGGATAGCAGGTATAGAATACCTTGGTTAGTTTTCTTTGATTTTTAATGTCCGAAATAGTAAACTCAGAAAATGTTCCTCAAATTTTTCAAAAATTTTTCAAGAAAATTAAAATTATGAGCTAAATCTATTGATTTACTCTGCTAATTTTGAGCCAAAATATCTTTTGAGAGGAGCTATTTTCAGATGTGAGTAATATATTTTGGAGTCTAGGGAAAATAAGGTAGAAATTGCTTAAACAAGAAATAATAATCTGATGGAAGCATGACGAAGCACATACAACCCTATTTGCAGTGAGGTATCTTGAGCCTAATAGCATTCATCTTTAATGCTTCACTAATCATTTCTTGTGTGTGCCGATGCATGCATCTCTGAATTAGAACTTGCTCTTGACATATGCTTCAAGACCACATTGGTGTGTACCGTACGCGGTATAGGTGCAATTAAATGACCTTGACATTCCCTAGGATATAAACCCCTTTCCACATATCTCTTCAAGCCCAAAACCCTTCCGATACTCATTTTTAGTATCGATGATCCGCCTAGTAAACCCTGTTGAGCCTAAACCTTTCGTTTTATAAAAACCCCCGATAAACCCTACTTCCCAAAATACTCCCAAACTTATCTTAGAATTTCTGAGGTTATGAAGAACATCTTTTAGAATGTCTTATCCTACCCCTTTCGTGCTCTCAAAAAGATTGAAGAATCCTTGGTGTGAAAAATTGACACCGCGAAAAGACTCGAAACGTTCAAGATAAGGGATTTCTGAAAGAATCAAAGAAGAAAAATATCCTTGGAAATTCTCTGGCAAGGAAATTCTGAAGAAGAAAAGAAAAATAGAAAAATACAAAAGCAGAAAAAGAAAAAAGAAGAAAAAGAAAAGAAAGAAAAATAGTTCCGCAAGAATAAAGCTTAAAGTCCTTTGAAGTATCATCAAGATTCTAATAGAAGACCAAAAGCTGCCTCTCTCTCCGTTCTGAAATAAAGTTGTTCATAATCTCAGTTGTTTTAAGATAAGCAACCCTTACAACCAAAAAAAAAAAAAAAATACCACTATCCATACCCTTTACCCCTCACCAAACACTACAACCCTCATGAATGTCTTGGGATAATTAGCACCGTCCTCACCTAAGTGGTGGAGATCCGATTCTCGACCAAGCCTATGACAATGAGTGCTGCATGACTGGCTATTTGAGCGATTTCTTTTGTTCTAGACTGATAGGAAACCCGATACACTTTGAGTGAATTGAGTGACCACCTTTAGTGAGATCGCCTAGTCATGTGTACTCCAAGATCATGAGATTTGGAAGTATGCCTAAGAGAATCTTTTCTTGTTTAAGGAAGGATCATCTTATCTTTCCCTGTATTCTTGAAATTATCTTACTTACATCTGAAAGTGGTAACTCTTAAAAATGTTGTGACTCGCTCTAAAATGTTTTAAAAATGTTTTCAAAAACTGAGTGTTGCTTGAGGACAAGCAACGTCTAAGTGTGGGATAACTTGATGTGACGCAAAAAGTCATGTTTTTAAGTATGATATTCCACACTTTTTGGACACATCTTTAGTGAAAACATTCTAAAACAATCATTATTTACTAAAAATAAAGTTATTCATGATCTCAGTTGTTTTAAGATAAGCAACCCTTACAACCCAAAAATACCACTATCCATACCCTTTACCCCTCACCAAACACTACAACCCTCATCAATGTCTTGGGATAATTAGCACCGTCCTCACCTAAGTGGTGGAGATCCGATTCTCGATCAAGCCTATGACGATGAGTGCTGCATGACTGGCTATTTGAGCGATTTCGTTTGTTCTAGATTGATAGAAAACCCGATACACTTTGAGTGAATTGAGTGACCACCTTTAGTGAGATCGCCTAGTCATGTGTACTCCAAGATCATGAGATTTGGATGTATGCCTAAGAGAATCTTTTCTTGTTTAAGGAAGGATAATCTTATCTTTCCCTATATCCCTGAAACTATCTTATTTGCATTTGACAGTGGTAACTCTTAAAAATGTTGAAGCTCGCTCTAAAAATTGTTTTAAAATGTTTTCAGAAACTGAGTGTTGCTTGAGGACAAGCAACGTCTAAGTGTGGGATAACTTGATGTGACGCAAAAAGTCATGTTTTCAAGGCCATTATTCCACACTTTTTGGGCACATCTTTAGTGAAAACATTCTAAAACAATCATTATTTACTAAAATTCACTAAAGTGCTCAAAATATAGACGTTGCTACAAAAATCAGTAAAAACATCCGAATAACAAACAAAACGGAGCAAATAAGCAGCAACCAATTCTCGCACCCTCATTTATCCTATGATAAACATATTCTAACCTTATGATATGATGTAATAGGTAAAATCGAGATGAGAAAATCAAGAATCATGCAAATCGGACGAAGGACGGAAAAGACTGGACGGTTACAAACTCCTATAAAGTGATTTCGGCTATGCTAAAGTTGTACGCATCCAATTTCAGTGAGATTGGAACCATTAGAAGCGTAACGGAATTACGAAGACACAGGCGAAAGAATCAGGTCAAACGGACGCATAACGAAGGAGATACGCGCGTTTTAAGCAACGAACAAAATCAGACGGAGGCCGTATACGGCCTTGGCCACCGTATACGGCCCTTCATAGACCGTATACGGCCCTTTATACACCGTATACGGCCCTATGAAGGCCGTATACGGCCCCATGACCCCCATATGCTGCTCGTTTGTGCTTCGTTTGCTTGTACGTGCGTGCTTCGCGAGTTGTTCGGCTGATTTCAAGATTTGCCTATAAATAGGAGGCCACTCCTCCATCATTCTACACACTTCACCATTCCATTCATTTCTCCATTTCCACTTTCTCTCTCACACTCTCTCTCTCTCTCTCTCTAAAACTCTCTTTCTTTCTTTCTCTCTCTAGAAATTAGGGTTAGATCCAGTTAGTTCTCAGTTAATATTTAACTGAAACTAACGGAGGGACTACTTTTGTAATAGCGTAGGGAATAGTTCAGGGGCTTTTATTGTAATATTGTCAAGGATATTGCGGAAGTTCTGCTTGTACTCTCTCTCTAAACGCTTATTCAATCTACGCTTTATTAACGGTTACTTCTTTCCTTATCTGTTATAATGATAATTAATATTGTTATTATGCTAGATTTAGGATCTGTTATTATGCGTAGTGAGTAGTTTCCTTGTGTGTTTGTTATGATGTAGTTAGTTTATATATGTGTGGGGTGATGCTGCTTTAAACATATAATTGGATAACATTATGAAATAACGGAGGTAACGTTATATGGCTTTCATTTGTATAGCCCCGGAATCATCACTTATGTGTATAGTACGGAACGTGGAAGCTATGAAAGTCGTGGGCACAATCCATTGTGGAAATAATGTTTCCAGTTATATGATATAAATGAAAACCGGTGATCTATTAATCTTGTATTTATGAATTTCTAAACCAAATCGCCTTTCCTCCAATTAAACGTGGTTAGAACCTTTATGACAAGGAGTCGCGAACCTTGATCAAACGGTCACTACCTATCTATGTTTTCTGAAACTGTAAACATGGTCTGAATTGCGTAGCTGTGTGTGACAACCGTCAATTTAGGACTATAGTTTAGTGCCTAATCAAGGGTAATACATGTAATTAGTTCTGTGTTAGGCTAATTAATGTATCAATTATTATATATATATTGTTGAATATATATCTACAATTATGCGATTTTTGTTTAAATCGTACGAGTTTCAAATCGAATGAATTTCGATACAATAAATACGGACGTTGGTGAACAATTTTATTAAGTAATACAAATATTATTTAATAACTCGATTTCATTTAGAATATTATTTATTATGATATTTCGTATTCAAATTTTCTACACAAGTAATGTATACGTGATTAAACATACAAACGTACAAACAAATAAAACGAATTTCAATTTAAATACCCAAATGGATAATTGACAAAATATTTTAATAAAGCATTTTATAATAAATTCGTAATTTAAAACTTATCTTTTAACGTGTAAAAATTATTTAACGTTTGAACAACGGAGCTAACGAACACCGCACGGAGCGGGAACGCGGGGCGAAAATGGGAGTTAACCTCCCATTCCCACCCCCTTTTTCTTTCATTCTCTTTTCCTTTTTCTCTCTCTTTCTTTTCTTTTCTCTCTAAACATCACCCACCACCACCATTATCATCACCATCCAAATCTTCAAAATAAACATACAAAACGACATCGAATCATCAAAATAATTACGGAAAAGGAACCACCTCGACGCGATCTACATTTCTATCTTTCCGGAATTTCATTTCGGCGATTTGTAAGTTTCCGACACAACTCCGAAAACTCTCGTTTTTAAGATTTATAACTTGCTAGTTGTTTGTATAACCTTGTAATGTCCTAAAATGGGTTGGGTAAAAATATTAGGCCGATCGATGGCCGGAAAATGCGTTTTTGGGGTTGAAACTCCGATCAGACCCCGTACGTCGCATTTGGCCTGGAGCAAATGCGACGCAGCGGCCTACGTCGCACCATATCCCCAACGTCGCATATAGCGACGCAGCCTAGTACGTCGCATTGACTTGCGGACGTCGCATTTAGCGACGCAGACCCTTACGTCGCAGAAATCAACTACGTCGCCTATAGCGACGTCACGTTCAACGTCGCATTAAATTGCGAAGGTCGCACATAGCGACGTCATGCCCAACGTCGCAGTCCGGATCTGCGACGTAGCACCCTACGTCGCACAAAACAGAATCTTCAAACCTCAAAATTTTCAAAGTCAAATTTTACTGTAGCAATTCACTGTAACAATTCACTGTAGCAACAATATAATAACATTTTAGAACTATCGTTACAACCGTCACCAATGGGCCGTACACACTTTCAAATACACAATTAAATCAACAAAGTCGTTGAAACTTAGATAATTCAATCAAACAAGTCGTCGTAACTTGTACCAACTTATTCAAACAAGTCGTTGTAACTTGTACCAATTTATTCAAACAAGTCGTAGTAACTTGTAACAAAACAATCAACCAAATCGGGGTAATTTGGACATTAAGTTAGACAAACAATTCAAATGGTAGTCTTTCGGGATACCAATACAATTAATGACAATTTAAGTGTCGTGGACACATTCAGGTTTCAAGCCTTTGGACACCAACTCACAGCTAATTACTTCAAGTTTATTAAGTTAAACACTTCAAGAACCAGGTGAGTTTCATAGCCCCATTTTCACTGCTTTACAACTAGGGGTGTGATATTACTACTCGATTTTGTTTTACAAGTAGAACGCAAGTGCCAAACTTCAAATACTACATGAGTTTCAAGCTAATCAATTTAAAGTCCTCCATAAGCATAGTCTCTAATATTTTAGCGTGAATGTTAGTATATGATATCATATGGGATTGACAATCCTCATCCGGGTTAGCACGCACTAACCGGTCAAACGGATGTATTAGCATTTGGGAAGACGAGTGTTGATTAGGCACTCGTAGGAGGCATTTCAAGTTAGGTTTCCTTAATTGGGCCTGACAAATCAAGTTAAGCTCAGACTATGTGCTCATGGACAGTATAACTTTTATTTTGCTTAATTGCATTTTAAATTCAATATAAATCTTGCGGTTCTTACAACTATACATTGACATACAAACCTGTGAGCTCACCAGCGTTTTCGCTGACCCATTTTAGTATTTATCACAGGTACCCAGCAGTAGTTTGGCTGCACAAGCAGGAATTATTAGCTCGAGTCAGCATACATACAACTAGAGATTGGACTGCATTATTATATTTTGTAAAAGTAATTATGCCATGTAATCTCTCAATTTCAGGAAACGAGCTAATGTAACTATATTTTGATGTAAACATTTACTTTATTTATACAAGTTTAAAACGACGCATATAGTGGTCGTTCATTATATCTTATGTGCTTTGTATATTGATTAGTGACACCCAAATCAAGCTTCCGCAAATCGTTAAATTTGGGGGTGTCACAGATTGGTATCAGAGCCTAAGGTTATAGTGAACTAGGTTGCATTTAGTGGACCTAGACTATGACCGTTAGGCAGTATTCCTTATTAGTTATGACTAGTTCAGGGATTACATCATACGACTTTAATTTAACATAGCCTGATCAACTATGTACAATTATAGAAAGATGATGTGAAATCTGAAAGAGTTATGTTGAACAGGAATGCATTAGTTGACTCTGACCTCGAGAGAAACGGGACTCAAAACACGTCTGTACTAGACACTCAATAGGTTATTATGTGATATACATATATACATACATAAGTAGACCTCATTACAACTTTAGGCTATATTATATTATATGAATATAGGCCTCTTTCTTTCTAACGCTTTATCTCGAAACGACAAACACACCACTAGTTCATCATACTCGGACTAGTATCTTATTTCATTTCCTTGTTCTTTCTTACTCAGCATCATGCCTCCTCGCCGTCAAATTACCCTTAGCGAAGCTGAGATCGCGGGAATAATTGCCCGCAGTGTGACCGAAGCCTTGGCTACCCGAACACCACCCGGTAGCGAGGACACAACAACCAATACTCCACCACCCAAACCCTGCTCCTATAAGGACTTTCTTAGCTGTAAACCGCTATACTTCAAGGGCACGGAAGGTGCCATTGGCTTAATTCGTTGGATTGAGCGCATGGAATCTGTTTTCAGTCTCTGCGATTGCACTGAGAACAACAAGGTCAAATTCGCTGCTTACACCTTTCAGGAAGGTGCACTCACGTGGTGGAAAACCCACGCAAACTCCGTAGGCCTTGAGGTTGCAAACCGACTTCCTTGGGCCGAACTGAAAAAGAAATTGACAGAAAAATACTGTCCTGAAGAGGAATTGCACAGGCTGGAAGAAGAATTCTGGCATCTGGAGGTGCAGGGAAATGATGTTGCTGATTATACCACTAAATTTCAGCAGTTTGCTTTATTATGCCCGGGTTTAGTCGAACCAGAAAGCAAGGGCATTAAGAAATACATTCGTGGACTCCCCGAGAACATCCAGGGCAACGTCACCTCATCCAAACCAACTACTACTGAGAGTGCCATTCGATTGGCCCACGAACTCATGGCTCTAGTTGTCAGCCGTGAGACCTCCAACACCTCATCCTCTAACAACAACAAACGCAAATCCACTGAACACCACCACCACTCAAACAAGAAAAACAACACCATCCAAGTCTACAACACCAACTCTGAATCCAACCACAGCTACACCGGGGACAGACCTTATTGTCCCAAGTGCAACTACCACCACTTTGGTCAGTGCAACCCCCCTTGCAACAACTGCAGGAGGTACGGGCATTTGACTAAGGATTGCCGAGCCCCCAAATCCAACAACCCTTCTGACAAAAATACCCGACAACATAAGTCCTGCTATGAATGTGGAAACCCAGGACACTTCAGGGATTCTTGCCCAAAATTGAAGAATAAGGGCAACAACAACAACAACCACCGCAACAACAGCAACACCAAAAGTAGCGCCTTCGTGATCAACTCAGGGGACGCCCGTCAGGACCCGAATGTGGTCACGGGTATGTTCCTCCTCAACAATTTAACTGCTTCCATACTGTTTGATACTGGTGCCGATAGGAGTTTTATTTCCGATGAATTTTGCCCTCTACTTGACATTACACCTGTTGCTTTAGACGTTAAGTACACCGTAGAGCTAGCAAATGGCAAGTTGATAGAAACCAATAGTGTGATGCCTAATTGCACCTTAAATCTAGCCGACGAAACCTTCTCCATAGATCTTATGCCTGTTGAGATAGGAAGTTTCGATGTCATCGTAGGCATGGACTGGTTATCCAAACATCGTGCCGAAATCATCTGCTATGACAAAATTGTTCGCATACCTCTCACTGTCGGTAGAACCCTAGTCATACAGGGGGAGACCGGAGGGACGAGGCTTAACATCATATCTTGTCTTAAAACCCGGAAATTTCTGAGAAAGGGTTATCCATCAATCCTCGCGCACATCATGGAGAAAAAGTCGGAGGAGAAGCGACTTGAGGATGTTCCAATCGTCCGAGACTTTCCAGAAGTCTTTCCTGAAGAACTACCTGGTCTACCACCACCAAGACAGGTTGAGTTCTCAATCGATCTTGTACCAGGTGCTGCGCCTGTGGCTCGAGCACCATACCGTTTAGCTCCATCCGAACTTCAGGAGCTGTCCACCCAATTACAGGAACTCCTGGAACGAGGATTTATCAGGCCGAGTTCTTCACCTTGGGGAGCTCCGGTCCTATTTGTTAAGAAGAAAGATGGTTCTTTTCGAATGTGTATCGACTATCGAGAGTTGAACAAGTTAACTGTCAAGAACCGGTATCCACTCCCTCGAATCGATGACCTGTTCGTCCAACTTCAAGGGTCGAGTTGTTATTCAAAGATTGATCTCCGATCCGGTTATCACCAATTGCGTGTTCGCGATGCCGATATTCCAAAAACCGCTTTCAGAACCCGTTACGGGCATTACGAATTTCAAGTGATGCCATTCGGCCTAACCAATGCACCGGCTGTATTCATGGACCTTATGAATCGGGTGTGTAAACCTTACCTTGATAAGTTTGTCATTGTCTTCATCGATGACATCCTCATATATTCACGAAGCCAAGAAGAACACGCGCAACACCTCAAAACCATCCTTGAACTACTTAAACACGAGGAGCTCTATGCCAAGTTCTCTAAGTGTGAGTTCTGGATCAAAATCGTTCAATTCCTTGGTCACGTGATTGACAGTCAGGGGATTCACGTCGACCCGTCAAAAATCGAGGCTATCAAAGACTGGCAATCGCCAACCACTCCGACCGAAGTACGGCAGTTTCTAGGACTGGCCGGATACTATCGACGATTCATTGAAAATTTCTCCAAGATAGCCATACCACTCACGACGCTGACCCAGAAAGACAAAAAGTTTGACTGGACTGATAAACAAGAGTCGGCATTCCAACTCTTGAAACAAAAACTTTGCAGTGCTCCTATCCTATCTTTACCCGAAGGCACCGATGACTTCGTGGTATACTGCGATGCTTCTCATCAAGGTCTCGGTTGCGTGCTTATGCAACGAGACAAAGTCATAGCTTATGCTTCTCGACAGCTTAAGATTCATGAAAAGAATTACACCACCCACGACCTCGAGCTAGGAGCTGTCGTTTTTGCCCTCAAAATCTAGAGACATTACCTTTATGGTACCAGATGTACAATCTTTACCGACCATAAAAGCCTTCAACACATATTCGATCAGAAGGATCTCAACATGAGACAACGTCGATGGGTCGAATTGCTTACGGATTACGACTGCGAACTCAAATATCATCCAGGCAAAGCAAATGTTGTTGCTGACGCCCTCAGTCGAAAAGAGCGAGTGAAACCACTTCGGGTTCGAGCCCTCAGTATGACCATTCACAACAATTTAAACATTCAAATCCTCACTGCTCAACTCGAAGCCTTAAAACCCGAAAATGTCAACGATGAAGCCTTGCGGGGCATGGATAAACAATTCGAAATCAGACCTAACGGGATTAGGTATTTCTCAAACCGAATCTGGTTGCCTAAATTTGGGAACCTACGAGACTTAGTGATGGATGAAGCTCACAAGTCCAAATATTCTATCCATCCGGGATCCGATAAAATGTACCACGGTATCAAGGACTTCTACTGGTGGCCGAACATGAAAGCTGAAATCGCCACCTATGTCAGCAAGTGCCTTACTTGCTCCAAAGTTAAAATCGAATATCAAAAACCTTCTGGTTTACTTCAACAACCCAGTCTTCCTAAATGGAAATGGGAACAAATTGCCATGGATTTCATAACCAAACTACCCAGATCCTCGAACGGTTGCGATACCATTTGGGTGATCGTGGATCATCTCACAAAGTCTGCTCACTTCCTGGCAATCAAGGAATCCGACAAAATGGAACGCCTCACCAGAATCTATTTGAAGGAAATCGTGACCAAACACGGTGTTCCAATCTCAATTATCTCCGATAGGGATAGTCGTTTCACTTCATAATTTTGGCAATCACTTCAAAAATCCTTGGGTACTCGACTTGATATGAGTACCGCATACCATCCTCAAACAGACGGTCAAAGTGAACGAACCATTCAAACACTTGAAGACATGCTACGGGCCTGCGTAGTAGACTTCGGTGTAAACTGGGAAAAACATCTACCATTGTGCGAGTTCTCGTACAACAACAGTTATCATACCAGCATCAAAGCTGCACCGTTCGAGGCACTGTACGGTCGTAAGTGCCGGTCACCTATCTGTTGGACTGAGGTTGGGGATAGCCAACTCACAGGTCCAGAAATCATACACGAGACAACCGAGAGAATCGTAGAAATTCAAAACAAACTCAAAGCCGCGCGTGATCGTCAGAAAAGTTATGCTGACGTGAGACGCAAACCACTCGAGTTCCAAGTTGGGGATCGAGTTCTACTCAAAGTATCGCCTTGGAAAGGCGTAATCCGATTTGGTAAACGAGGGAAGTTAAATCCCAGATACATTGGACCATTCGAGATCCTCGAAAGGATTGGTCCAGTGGCTTATCGATTGCAGCTGCCATCTGAACTCAGCAGCGTGCATCCCACATTTCATGTTTCAAATCTGAAGAAGTGTCTGTCTGATGAGACACTTATCATTCCACTCGATGAAATTCGAGTTGACGAAAAACTTCACTTTGTTGAGGAACCCGCTGAAATCATGGACCGTGAGGTCAAACAACTTAAACAAAGTCGTATTCCTATCGTCAAGGTTAGGTGGAATTCGCGGCGCGGTCCGGAATTCACCTGGGAACGGGAGGACCAAATGCGACTCAAGTATCCTCAACTCTTCACTGATTCAACGTCAAACACGACTTCAACATAAATTTCGGGACCAAATTCTTCTAACAGGGGGAGAATGTGACAACCGTCAATTTAGGACTATAGTTTAGTGCCTAATCAAGGGTAATACATGTAATTAGTTCTGTGTTAGGCTAATTAATGTATCAATTATTATATATATATTGTTGAATATATATCTACAATTATGCGATTTGTTTAAATCGTACGAGTTTCAAATCGAATGAATTTCGATACAATAAATACGGACGTTGGTGAACAATTTTATTAAGTAATACAAATATTATTTAATAACTCGATTTCATTTAGAATATTATTTATTATGATATTTCGTATTCAAATTTTCTACACAAGTAATGTATACGTGATTAAACATACAAACGTACAAACAAATAAAACGAATTTCAATTTAAATACCCAAATGGATAATTGACAAAATATTTTAATAAAGCATTTTATAATAAATTCGTAATTTAAAACTTATCTTTTAACGTGTAAAAATTATTTAACGTTTGAACAACGGAGCTAACGAACACCGCACGGAGCGGGAACGCGGGGCGAAAATGGGAGTTAACCTCCCATTCCCACCCCCTTTTTCTTTCATTCTCTTTTCCTTTTTCTCTCTCTTTCTTTTCTTTTCTCTCTAAACATCACCCACCACCACCATTATCATCACCATCCAAATCTTCAAAATAAACATACAAAACGACATCGAATCATCAAAATAATTACGGAAAAGGAACCACCTCGACGCGATCTACATTTCTATCTTTCCGGAATTTCATTTCGGCGATTTGTAAGTTTCCGACACAACTCCGAAAACTCTCGTTTTTAAGATTTATAACTTGCTAGTTGTTTGTATAACCTTGTAATGTCCTAAAATGGGTTGGGTAAAAATATTAGGCCGATCGATGGCCGGAAAATGCGTTTTTGGGGTTGAAACTCCGATCAGACCCCGTACGTCGCATTTGGCCTGGAGCAAATGCGACGCAGCGGCCTACGTCGCACCATATCCCCAACGTCGCATATAGCGACGCAGCCTAGTACGTCGCATTGACTTGCGGACGTCGCATTTAGCGACGCAGACCCTTACGTCGCAGAAATCAACTACGTCGCCTATAGCGACGTCACGTTCAACGTCGCATTAAATTGCGAAGGTCGCACATAGCGACGTCATGCCCAACGTCGCAGTCCGGATCTGCGACGTAGCACCCTACGTCGCACAAAACAGAATCTTCAAACCTCAAAATTTTCAAAGTCAAATTTTACTGTAGCAATTCACTGTAACAATTCACTGTAGCAACAATATAATAACATTTTAGAACTATCGTTACAACCGTCACCAACGGGCCGTACACACTTTCAAATACACAATTAAATCAACAAAGTCGTTGAAACTTAGATAATTCAATCAAACAAGTCGTCGTAACTTGTACCAACTTATTCAAACAAGTCGTTGTAACTTGTACCAATTTATTCAAACAAGTCGTAGTAACTTGTAACAAAACAATCAACCAAATCGGGGTAATTTGGACATTAAGTTAGACAAACAATTCAAATGGTAGTCTTTCGGGATACCAATACAATTAATGACAATTTAAGTGTCGTGGACACATTCAGGTTTTAAGCCTTTGGACACCAACTCACAGCTAATTACTTCAAGTTTATTAAGTTAAACACTTCAAGAACCAGGTGAGTTTCATAGCCCCATTTTCACTGCTTTACAACTAGGGGTGTGATATTACTACTCGATTTTGTTTTACAAGTAGAACGCAAGTGCCAAACTTCAAATACTACATGAGTTTCAAGCTAATCAATTTAAAGTCCTCCATAAGCATAGTCTCTAATATTTTAGCGTGAATGTTAGTATATGATATCATATGGGATTGACAATCCTCATCCGGGTTAGCACGCACTAACCGGTCAAACGGATGTATTAGCATTTGGGAAGACGAGTGTTGATTAGGCACTCGTAGGAGGCATTTCAAGTTAGGTTTCCTTAATTGGGCCTGACAAATCAAGTTAAGCTCAGACTATGTGCTCATGGACAGTATAACTTTTATTTTGCTTAATTGCATTTTAAATTCAATATAAATCTTGCGGTTCTTACAACTATACATTGACATACAAACCTGTGAGCTCACCAGCGTTTTCGCTGACCCATTTTAGTATTTATCACAGGTACCCAGCAGTAGTTTGGCTGCACAAGCAGGAATTATTAGCTCGAGTCAGCATACATACAACTAGAGATTGGACTGCATTATTATATTTTGTAAAAGTAATTATGCCATGTAATCTCTCAATTTCAGGAAACGAGCTAATGTAACTATATTTTGATGTAAACATTTACTTTATTTATACAAGTTTAAAACGACGCATATAGTGGTCGTTCATTATATCTTATGTGCTTTGTATATTGATTAGTGACACCCAAATCAAGCTTCCGCAAATCGTTAAATTTGGGGGTGTCACACTGTGGAAATACTGTTTAAAACCTTTCGTATAGTACACCGTGAATCAATCAGGGATTTATTGGGAAATAGTGAGGGCTGGTTTATATCATAGATGGTTGGGCTTTAATACAAACGTAGTTTAAACTAGTCTAGAGTGACCATAAAGTATGTGACCCCGGAAAGACCACGATAAACGGCACTGTACTTCGTGTAACGTTGGAAACACCTTTGGTGAAGTACAAATACGTAGAGCTAAGGAAATGTCGGTGGTTGAAGACTGTGTCACATCCTTGTTTGACTTCAAAGCTGTGGAAATGTTTGATCGCACTGTACACCGTTAGTACACCTAAAGATCAGGAACACTGTGGAAATGCTCAGATGCACTGTACACCGTTAGTACATCTTGGGTCTGGAAGACTGTGGAAATGCATAGTCGCACTGTACACCGTGATGAAAGCTCTAGACTAAAATATAACCATTAATATAAAGTTAATAGTCACCAAACCAAGTCTTAATCTTAAATGCCTTATTTGACTTCGTTGTCCCCATAGTGTTAAGAAAGGTCGGAACCTTAGTGGGTATGTTACTCTATCTCATGCACCCAGGAATTAACATTCCAAGAAGGGTCGTTACTCCATCTCTGGATAACGTTGAAGAGTTGAGCATCCTCCTCCGATCAGACTCAATTTGGCCTAGTATTCAGTGACATGCTGATTGGTTTCCCCAATCAGTAGGGTACTAGTGTTTACACTACGAACAATTAAGCTTAGATAAGACACAAACCTTTAAAAGACGTTTTCATATCAAAACCCTAGCATCACCCCCGCATAAGCTAACGAAATCATAACAGACACATACCCTCCATATTGATTTCATCCCTATTTCTATTTTCCATTTATTTACTTTTTATTTAATTGCTTTAAACTACGGACCTAAGTAACAAAAACCCACTCAAACTCTGTTTTAAAAGTCCCATCACTAAATTAAACAACTCGTCTTGATACTCTCGTTTCACAATACGATTAGCTTTAAGAACGACCCTAGGTCATACTGCTGCTATACAGCCGTAGTAAAACTTAGGTCCCCAGCTCTTATAAATTTAAAACTCCACTGCCGTGTCCTCCTTCCGTTGCGTTGACGACCGTGACTGATCGGGCTCACGACATTTTAATAAGTGGGTGGTTGCAGGTTATGCTAACCGTTTGATACCCTTGCCATGAGCCACCACAGTTGAAGCTTAACGTACAGTAAATAATAGTACCCCCGTGAATGTTAATCCAAAAACATTCATATGAAACGAGTAAGAAACGCCCGTTTCTACAGTAACGGTTCGTGGTAGTGCGTGCTACCCCGGGCGGGGATTGTCAGTCCCATATGGATCCATATACTAAAACTCGCGCTTATCACCTAACTAACAACTATGATTAAGGAGGATTTCATTGGATTAGTCGAAACTCATGCAATTGGCGTATCAGTAATTCCGTACAGTAAGTAAATCATGGCAGCAAGTAAGTTTTGTGTGTTCATGTAAAACAGTAATGCATCTCACCCCTAAGTAAAAACAGTAAAGTAGGGGCTGTGAGACTCACCTGAGCCTAGCAGACAATGCAGTAAGTAAGCAAGTAGTATCCCGAACTAGCAACCCTTAGCGTCCTAATACGCATAAGGTTTAGTAAGTAAATGGAATACTTGTAAAGTATCCATGCTAGTTGTTCCCAAACTAGTTAATGTCCATTTGTTGTTTGTACGTTTGTAATCGTTTGCAGTTTGTAGAAAAGTTGTACGGCCCTTTGGTATCGGTGTATAATAATAATTCCATCCATTATTATTATGTATTCATAGTAGTTGTACAGTTGTAAAGCGTACTTGTATAATTGTTTGTATTACAACGTGTATCGTTCGCGTAAGTTCCAATGGGCTTAAACCCCAAAGGGTACGAGTGAAACCTCGTATTAGTTAGCGTGTAATCCCGCACGTAAGTAGTGTACAAATGTAAGTTCGTTGGAGTGTAATCTCCTAAGTATTTCGAGTGTAAACTCTTGTGCGTGTGTGAGTGAAATCTCACGTTCAGTTTAGTATAGTCTTGTATGTATTCAAGTATGGTTGTATACTTCCAAAAGTATAGTATTTTCATGTGTAAGTCGTATCGTATTTGATTTAGTAGTTGGAAAGTGATTCCAACACTTAGATAATATTTTGTTTTCTGATCTGGGCTATCTGCGACACAAGGCTTGTGTCGCAGACCACATGCGACATAAGGTCAGTGTCGTAAGGATTGGTTCGGGTTTAGTGTTTATGCGACACAATGGTTGTGTCGCATACAAGGGTACGACACGACAATACGACATAGTCGTTGTGTCGCAATCAAGCGATAGGTAAACTTTGTGTCGTAGATGATACGACATATAGTGCGACATAAGAGTTGTGTCGCATATATTGCGACATAATATACGACATAGCATGCGACACAGTGTTGTGTCGCATAAACTTTTGGTCCGATGCGACACAAAGGTCTGTTCGGATTTCAAGTTTCCGAAAACGTATTTTCCGGTTTCCGTTGGGTCTAGAACTTTTATACCCGTTTTAGTATGTTACAATGAGTCCATAATAACTATTGGTATCCGTTTTTAATGTTTGTGGTGTCGTTTTCTTTAAAATGACCAAAACCGACATTTCCGTTAACGTGTTCAAAAACGAGTTTAAATTATGTATTCGGACATTACTAAGTTAGGGGAACAATAATCTAGCAAAATAAATGTAATCGGAAAGTTTCGAGGTCACCGGAAAACTTACAAAGTAGTCGAAATGAGAAACCGCAAAGATAGGATCGTAGCCCTCGTTGCGGTGATCGTTGTTGCTCCTTTCCGTTTTGTGATTCAAGCTTGTTTTTGGTGTGTTTTTGGCTAGAGAGAGAGACCGAGATATAGAGAGAGAGTAGAGGGTTTAGAGAGAGAGTTGAGAGAGATTGAGTGTGTTTGTGTTTGTGTTTGTGTGAGGGAAAGGAGAAAAGGGCATGGGGGTGGTGCCCCATGTCTTGGCCGGCCCATGGTGGGGTCCACCATGTGTGGATCTCACCAAAAGTTGTTCCCTCGCGTTTGCGCTCCGTGCGGTGTTCGTTTCCCCGGCCGTTTAAACGTTAAAAAAATTTTATACGCGTTTAATTATACGTTTTAAAATACGAAATATTAATCGATAATTAAGTTGAAGTATTTTAATAAAATACTTTGTTTTTAAGTTATAAAACATAACTTTGTTTTGTTTTGTCGGTTGGTCGAGTTTTCGGGGAGTTCGGTAACGTTTTAATTAAAACGTACGTTTCCGTTATATTATAAACATAATATAAAGTAGTAGTTGAAGTAATTAAATAATTTCGCATTATTTAATAATCGTTTTACCAACGTCCGTATATTTGTACAATTGTAGTTTTATACGATTTGAACGAATCGTATACGCGTATATATATTCCATCCATATATATAATAAGTAAGTAACGTATTTAATCCTATTTCATATTAAATACAAGTAGTAAACACGTAATTAGGGAAATTTTAAATTGGCCCTAATTTTGGGGTTGTTACATTCTCCCCTTGTTAGGAGAATTTCGTCCCGAAATTTGTTCGAAGTAGTAATCGGGAGTTCGATATTTCGTCAGGTAGCTACAATGTGTACTAGTAGCCTACAGTTGTAGGGTAGGTCCTACAGTGTTTGAAATCAAGTAATCGTCAGGTGGTAACGTACCCTAAATTTTGTTGCGTGGAGGTAGTGGGCATTTGGCCTTGAGATGGCCAGCACTCCCGCAGTCGAAGCACAGCTTCGCTTTAGGGGAGTTACTACTTTTGGGGTAGGATTTGCATCGACCAGTGGGTACGGTACACGGTCCTTCATGATGCCGAGTGCATCGGGAACAGAAAGGTTTCTTTCCCAAGTAATTTTCTGAAGAGTTGGAGGGAGTAATCTTCACCCTTTTTGCTGGAGGTGGTGTACAGTCAGTGTCGGTATCCTCTTCAGTAGGAGTACCATGTGAAGTTGATGGTGAAACAGGATTTTCTAAGGCTATCAAACGTAACTCGTATTCATGCATACGTACGTTATTCTGGAAAGCAATTCGTCGTAGGTCATCTATGTCTTCACGTGTTTCGGTTAGTTGTTTTTGCAGCGAATCAATAGTTCGGTTGAGGTGACTGACTGATTCAACAGTCAGGGGTACATTAACCGGTGCTTTTGCAGCAGTTAGAGCAGCAGGAACAGCAGGTGCCGTTGCTGATTCAGCGGAGTGTTCTATATCACACTCGAGTTCGAGGAGGTAAGGAAACATCGTTGGTTCCTCACTGAGCAGTTCATCTTGCAGTGTAGGGTTGTTGACGGTGTGAGTTGTCATTTCCTACGAAATAAGTGTTCTATTTAAGAATTTCCTCAAGTAAGTGAAGTTATATTAAATTATCTGTATAAAGTAACGAATAGTAGACGAGTTCCCGGTCTCAACCAGTGTGAGAAAATTGGGAAGGGAGTTTGGTTACTGTATCTAAAGTGCAAAGCAAATTGTGTTGTCGGGATTTAAGTAGTCGGTCGTTTCCTAATCCTATTGTGTACTTAGGATCAAAGGAAACACACGGAATAAAAGACAATTATACATAAATCATTAAGCGAGAGATTTATGAGAAGACAGATTCGGGTAACCAAAGAATGAGCGTACCCGGGTTGAGCAAATCGCAAAGTCTCGGATTCGGGTCTTCTTCCCTAGCGTTAATCACATAATCTCTTCCTTTCGCGAAGTTGGTTCTAGGTTTCAGCTTCGGGCAATCCTTCCTGAAGTGCCCGGTACCATTGCACTCATAAGAGGTCTTGGGTGCAGCAGTGTTGGTACTTGTAGTGTTGGTTTGGCAGTCTTTGGCCAGATGTCCAAATTTCTTGCATTTGGAACAGGGACAGGAACCGTCATGATGACGACTACACTTGGAGCAGTAAGGCTTGCTCCCCTTGTACGCCTTCGAGTCATCGGTATTAACGGTTGCAAGCTTTTTATTGTGGGTAGAGTTGGATGAGTGAGGATTGGCTTCCCATTTGCGTTTGTTTGCAGATGGGGC
The DNA here is from genome assembly GCA_949592205.1 of Helichrysum umbraculigerum. NCBI lineage: Eukaryota > Viridiplantae > Streptophyta > Magnoliopsida > Asterales > Asteraceae > Helichrysum > Helichrysum umbraculigerum. The sequence continues at coordinate 291,743,290 of CATIUR010000001.1, read as the reverse complement.
AGAAGTTGTGCCACGGCGAACAGAGTTTGCCGTCAGTTCATGAGCCATGCGTATGGCGTTCTGAATAGTTCCCGGTTTGGATGAGGTTACTAGGTCTTGGAGTCTTTCAGGAAGTCCATCGACGTATTTTTTGATCCTCTTGTACTCAGGATCAACCATGGATGGGCACAGGAGTGCCAGCTGGTGAAAGCGGTTGGTGTAACCGGTGATGTCATCACCTTGCATCTTGTGATTCCAAAATTACACTTCCAATTGTTTCAGTTCATCTCTTGGGCAGTACTCGCCCCTCAGCATATTCTTTAGTTCATCCCACTGTAGTTTGTAAGCATTGGCAACACTCACAGTCTGAGCATAAGTGTTCCACCAGGTAAGGGCGGTGTCAGAAAAAGTGTTGGCGGCGAACTTGACTTTATCCTCTTCCGTACAGTTGCAGATGAGAAACACTGATTCGATTTTCTCGGTCCAACGTATCAGACCGATCGCTCCTTCAGTACCTTGAAAGCTCAAGGGTTTGCAGTTCTGGAAGTCCTTGTAGGTGCAGGTTTTGGGTGGTGGTGTATTGTTAGTCGTGTCTTCGCTACCAGGAGTGGTGGCTCGGACAGCTAGAGCTTGGGCTACACTACGGGCAATCAGACCCGCGAGTTCGGCTTCACTAAGCGTGACTTGTCGTCGAGGAGGCATGTTCCTTGAAACATCAAATAAAGAACATGTGAGGGTTTGAATAAGAATTATGATGGTGATGATTTAGTGAGTTCAGAGAAACTACGCCAAAGTTTGAGATTTGTTTAAAGTTGTGCATTATAAATAAGTTTACACGGTTTTGGATATTTTATAAAACATTTTGTAAGAAATTTTTGTAACATGTTTAATAAAATATACGTTTGTTATAAAAATTTTTATAGTAAAAGTTGGTTGGAAATTTTGAAATCCGATGGGAACTTGAATTGAAAAAGGTTTTCTTAGGATACACCTAACGGTACAGTGGGGTACGTTGTAGAATGTTATAAACGTCGAATTAGGTAGGGTTAGCAAATAAAATAAAGTCCCGATATTCATATCGAAAGATGTTGGAGTAGCTATGGTTGTCAGTTATAACGGGGTGGGTGGTAAACAAAGTATCATCAGACAAGGCCTATTCCTATACCTTCAGTATATAATAGCCTAGTGAGTAGTGTGAAATCGAGGCCTTCGGAAGTATGTCGATATTCGTGAATTCATAAAAGTTGAATAAGGACAGAATGACGAGAATCGAGTTGTTGTTAGTTTGATGTAAGTTGAAAAATATTAATTTCGCAGCAGTCGAGAGAGAGTATCGTATCGGGGAAAGAGGGTTATGTATATATATATATATATATATATATATATCACATAACCGCCTAGTAAGTGTCTAGCACAATCAAGTAAAAGTCCCGGTTCTCTCGATGTCAGAGTCAGCTATTGCATTCCTGTTCAACATAACCCCTTTCAGAACTCACATCATCTTCATTTAATTGTACATAGTTGATCAGGCTATGTTAAATTAAACTTGTATGCTGTAATTCCTGAACCAGTTATACCTAATGAGGAATACTGCCTAACGGTCATAGTCTAGGCCCACTAAATGCAACCTAGTTCACTAAAACCTTAGGCTCTGATACCAATCTGTAACACCCCCAAATTTTACAGTTTGCGGAAGCGATGTTTTGGGTGTTACAAATCAATAATCACAAGCACAAATGATGTAGTGAACGACTCTAAATGAGACGTTTGAAAAGTATTACATTAATACATAAGTAATTCAAAATACGAGCTCGAGTTTCGAGTAAATTCCTAGAGATTCTAATACATAACAGTAAGTACAAAAGTAATGTAATAAAATCTCCAAGCGTGTAAATGCATGCGACTCGAGCTAAGCAAGCTTATCCTGCTGGGCATCCCTACTGATGCTGTGTACTTGAGAAGCATTACTAAAACGGTCAACCAAAAAGGTTGGTGAATCTCACAGGTTTGTAAGTAAGTAAATAGTTTGAACACACATGTAGTATTTGTAAATCATAAGCCAGCCAGTAAGTAACGATCACAGGTTATGCTCATCGTTCACTTAAGTTTTAATAAGTGGGTGGTTGCAGGTTATGCTAACCGTTTGATACCCTTGCCATGAGCCACCACAGTTGAAGCTTAACGTACAGTAAATAATAGTACCCCCGTGAATGTTAATCCAAAAACATTCATATGAAACGAGTAAGAAACGCCCGTTTCTACAGTAACGGTTCGTGGTAGTGCGTGCTACCCCGGGCGGGGATTGTCAGTCCCATATGGATCCATATACTAAAACTCGCGCTTATCACCTAACTAACAACTATGATTAAGGAGGATTTCATTGGATTAGTCGAAACTCATGCAATTGGCGTATCAGTAATTCCGTACAGTAAGTAAATCATGGCAGCAAGTAAGTTTTGTGTGTTCATGTAAAACAGTAATGCATCTCACCCCTGAGTAAAAACAGTAAAGTAGGGGCTGTGAGACTCACCTGAGCCTAGCAGACAATGCAGTATGTAAGCAAGTAGTATCCCGAACTAGCAACCCTTAGCGTCCTAATACGCATAAGGTTTAGTAAGTAAATGGAATACTTGTAAAGTATCCATGCTAGTTGTTCCCAAACTAGTTAATGTCCATTTGTTGTTTGTACGTTTGTAATCGTTTGCAGTTTGTAGAAAAGTTGTACGGCCCGTTGGTATCGGTGTATAATAATAATTCCATCCATTATTATTATGTATTCATAGTAGTTGTACAGTTGTAAAGCGTACTTATATAATTGTTTGTATTACAACGTGTATCGTTTGCGTACGTTCCAATGGGCTTAAACCCCAAAGGGTATGAGTGAAACCTCGTATTAGTTAGCGTGTAATCCCGCACGTAAGTAGTGTACAAATGTAAGTTCGTTGGAGTGTAATCTCCTAAGTATTTCGAGTGTAAACTCTTGTGCGTGTGTGAGTGAAATCTCACGTTCAGTTTAGTATAGTCTTGTATGTATTCAAGTATGGTTGTATACTTCCAAAAGTATAGTATTTTCATGTGTAAGTCGTATCGTATTTGATTTAGTAGTTGGAAAGTGATTCTAACACTTAGATAATATTTTGTTTTCTGATCTGGGCTATCTGCGACACAAGGCTTGTGTCGCAGACCACATGCGACATAAGGTCAGTGTCGTAAGGATTGGTTCGGGTTTAGTGTTTATGCGACACAATGGTTGTGTCGCATACAAGGGTACGACACGACAATACGACATAGTCGTTGTGTCGCAATCAAGCGATAGGTAAACTTTGTGTCGTAGATGATACGACATATAGTGCGACATAAGAGTTGTGTCGCATATATTGCGACATAATATACGACATAGCATGCGACACAGTGTTGTGTCGCATAAACTTTTGGTCCGATGCGACACAAAGGTCTGTTCGGATTTCAAGTTTCCGAAAACGTATTTTCCGGTTTCCGTTGGGTCTAGAACTTTTATACCCGTTTTAGTATGTTACAATGAGTCCATAATAACTATTGGTATCCGTTTTTAATGTTTGTGGTGTCGTTTTCTTTAAAATGACCAAAACCGACATTTCCGTTAACGTGTTCAAAAACGAGTTTAAATTATGTATTCGGACATTACTAAGTTAGGGGAACAATAATCTAGCAAAATAAATGTAATCGGAAAGTTTCGAGGTCACCGGAAAACTTACAAAGTAGTCGAAATGAGAAACCGCAAAGATAGGATCGTAGCCCTCGTTGCGGTGATCGTTGTTGCTCCTTTCCGTTTTGTGATTCAAGCTTGTTTTTGGTGTGTTTTTGGCTAGAGAGAGAGACCGAGATATAGAGAGAGAGTAGAGGGTTTAGAGAGAGAGTTGAGAGAGATTGAGTGTGTTTGTGTTTGTGTTTGTGTGAGGGAAAGGAGAAAAGGGCATGGGGGTGGTGCCCCATGTCTTGGCCGGCCCATGGTGGGGTCCACCATGTGTGGATCTCACCAAATGTTGTTCCCTCGCGTTTGCGCTCCGTGCGGTGTTCGTTTCCCCGGCCGTTTAAACGTTAAAAAAATTTTATACGCGTTTAATTATACGTTTTAAAATACGAAATATTAATCGATAATTAAGTTGAAGTATTTTAATAAAATACTTTGTTTTTAAGTTATAAAACATAACTTTGTTTTGTTTTGTCGGTTGGTCGAGTTTTCGGGGAGTTCGGTAACGTTTTAATTAAAACGTACGTTTCCGTTATATTATAAACATAATATAAAGTAGTAGTTGAAGTAATTAAATAATTTCGCATTATTTAATAATCGTTTTACCAACGTCCGTATGTTTGTACAATTGTAGTTTTATACGATTTGAATGAATCGTATACGCGTATATATATTCCATCCATATATATAATAAGTAAGTAACGTATTTAATCCTATTTCATCCATATATATAATAAGTAGTAAACACGTAATTAGGGAAATTTTAAATTGGCCCTAATTTTGGGGTTGTTACATGTCCTCTGACTTTTCTCATTCAGTTTAATCGTTTTTCCTTTCCTTGGCTTAATCTTTGAAAACTTCATAGATAATCCCTCAGTCTTGATAATACGCTCAACATACTTAGCATAGTCATCATTACTCGGATTGATCATATCTAATCTAGCCAAGTCTCGAATCTCATATCGAGGCAACGAACTAAACACTGCAAGCTTATTCTCAAAATATTGAGCCCCGTCAAACCTTTTGATTGCGAAGAGCTTCAGGTCAGAGTCATAATACAATCTAATAATGCCAGTTTTAAGTACACGCTTGCCAGTAATATCAACTTCTTTCAAAATGCGTGGCTTCTTTTCCTTTTTCTTCTTAAGCATTTCTTGGATAAACATTGGATTACCAACCAAATGTTTGTATTTGTCCTCTATTTCTTCAACTTCAGTATCTGAATCTTCATAAGCATTCTCAAAAGCTTCTAAATTAATAACTGATTCTCCTTGTTCATTCATAAAAACAAATTCAGTCGTTGATGGATTCACAACATGTTCATCTACATTTGCATCCAGATCAACACCTTCATCTATCACAGATTCAAATACCGCAGTCCAGTCTTCAGGAAGTTTGAACTCTCCTTCTTCAATATCATAATCAATATCTTCATCTATCTCATCCAAAATATCATCTTCTGAATCTGATAGATCTAGCATTTCCATTCCTAGAGAAAAACATAAGTACAAATATATCAATAATTCAAATTCTTCATTGATTTCCCTGAACCAATCTAAGAATTTGTTTATTAATCCTTTTGTATCATTAAACCTAATAATATAAACGCATTCTATATAACCTTTTAAATCTTTTTATTGATTACCCTGAATCAACCTAAGATTTCTAAAGTCTTATCTCAAACACTTAGTAAATATTAATTAAATTTAAATTCTAATGTCTTGTGAACTATCACCAAACATTTATGTTTACCATTAATTAACTTATATAATTTCCAAGACTTAATTGAACTGTTATATTTTCCAAGAACTTAACTTTCAATTATATCTTTAAATTATATATCATTTACCTAGTTATCACATTCTTAAATTGTCAGTTATACAAACTCTCAAGTCTAAAATGTCTAAGTTAAAATAAATTTTGACCGCTGATATAAATCAGAACACGCCGCTCGACTACTCAATGAGTCGGAAGTCTTTCGATCACTAATTTATTTAACTTTTCAAAATCAAATAACTTAACTAATTTCTAATATATTTAACTTGTAATTACAATCTCAAGCCGAATATATTATCAAAATATTAAGTTACAATTATTCTGTACAAATTAACACCAATAATTATTCTGTACAAATTAACACTAATAATTACAACACTATGCTAATACTAAGCTATCTTACCAGCTTCTGTATCAACCGGTGCAGTCTTATCAGCACTTGTACCTTCTCCAGCACCACTTGCATCACCACCAGACTCCCCTGAATTGTAGCTTGCTCACCAGTCTTTGAAGGACCAGTCTGCTCACCACCTTCTGGTGCATTGGGATCATCGTCTTTGTCTGAATCTCTCTTTCTCTTCAGCTCATCTTCTTTGCAAGACTCCAAGTATGCCAATATCTCCCCCAGAGTAGACTGTCCGGAATGCGCTCTCAAGACCAAACGCTCCAAGGAAGATATCTTCAGTCTTTGAATATTGAAGTCAGGAAGCAAAGTATCATGAGTAAGATTCACTCTGTTTGAGCATCTGCTAACCAAGAAGAAGATTATTCGACACCAGCTCCTGAATCTGAGAAGTAAGCTTCTCTAAATCCTTTACTCTCGACTCTAAGGACGTAATCCTTTCAGCATCAGTCGTCGGAGTAATAGGTATCGTTGTAGGTCCAGACGGTGTGAGAGACTCAATATGCCAATCTCGTGTCAGTGGTGTATGCCGGTTGAGACAAGGCATGCGTAAGCAAGTTTGCCGCAAATCTAGTTCCTTTGGTCGTCGGAAAGTTAGCCGCACGAACTAGATCAGCAATCTCATGTTGTAAAGTTAAACATAATTAAAATCTGTAATTGTTACAGATTATTCTGTCTCAAACTCTAATTAATTGCATAACACTTGTAGTTATAAAACGTATATCTCGTACCTGAAGTGGTAAAGATATCTGTTCAGAAACCACCGGTGTATCCTTCTCTACCTGTGGTGTATCTTGAGCAACTGTATACAGAATGAACTGTCTTAGTTTAACTCCTGATAAACAACAAGTTAAGATTATTTAACTTCATAATTAATACTAACCTTCTCTAATAGTCAACGTCCTCGGACGTTTCATCAATGGAGTATCTGTCTCCTCAGGACCTTCCTCCAGAATACTCTTGCCCTTCCTCTTCTTTTCAGAAATAGAAGGAGGAGGCGAAGGTGTATTCTCAGAATCATCATCTGAAGCCGTCTCACCATCACGACCTTCAGATGATCTAATAGAATCCTAATATTGAATATATGAAACAGTTATGATTAGCGTAAAGCTCTATCATACAAGTTCTATATATTTAAGATTAATCAGATATAATACCTTAACCGGTATAACAACTTATCTATCTTGCTATCTCTACTCCCCCTCAGGTATTGCAACCTCTGGGTTTGCAGCCTCAGCTTCAGCTACCTGTTTATATAATGATATTTATATTTTATAATCAGAAATATTATCCAATTAACTAAATATCTAATATCAGTATAAATATATAATAATATTATTCTATATGATTAATAAAAGTAATCTATCAACTAAGTATCTATACTATTATATAATGAAAATAATACCTGTTCCGGTGCAATCTCAAAGAACAGATCAATTTCCCTCATCTTGGGATCTTGTGCCTCTTCATTATGACCTAGCACCTCCTGCACTACGTGTGCAGCAACATCTGGGTTCACTTGTTCCCCAGCATGTCCCGGTTGTTCCAACACATCCTCCAAAAGCTCTTGTGGACCTTCAACATGACCCACATAAGCTTTAGGTTCTGGAACAGCAGCAGGAGCATCAACATCTAGCCATCCATGATTTGGTGGCGTCACATAGGCAGGATCGACGATATATCCAAAAAGATTTCTCTCCTTAGGCTTCACCACTCCTTCCTTTCTCACAGTCTGCAGAAACATAGCATTGTACCCTCTGAGCCCAATAGTATCAACACGCAAATGTGGATCAAGAATAACAAGCTCTGGCAGACGAGCTATAATGATCAGCATACAAAAACGTGGGTAAACCAGAAACCGTGATCTGACAGAACCCGAAATCTGTCTAGCCATCTCTCCAAAAATATAATCACAAAAACTGTATGGTTTGTTATAAACCAGGGACAGTACAGCTGATACAAGGGCAGGGCTCAGCTCATCGAAACCTCCCTTCTTTAGTGCAAAAACCGTAACGATCACATGCCATAGAAACCTCCACTGTCCAATAACCAGAGGCTTCTGGAATTGACGTCCTCGTCTATCACCAGTATATCCCATCCGACTAATAGCTCCCTCGATAAAATCCATGGGATACTCCAAATCCCCATTCCCTTGCTCTTCCGTACCAAGCTGTAAAATCTCCCTAAGATTACCAGCCGTAAAAACAATCGGTTGATTATTGACCGTTGTTCGAATCTCTGGTGGATTGACCGATTCGTCATAATGTATATCCGTCCAGAAATCAGTAAGAATCGCCTGAGAAATAGGTGGAGATGCCGTAACAGCATACCTAATACGTGAACGTGCCAAAAATGTAAGCACCTGAGCTACTTTATTAGCTCCCTTTGCACGTACATCCAGATCAACAAGAATGTTGTGACCTTTATCAAATTGTCGAGCCATATCTGTAGAAACACAAATAACAACAACAATCTAAAGCACGTTAACAGATTTTAAACTATAACATATTATGAAAATGTAATCATCAAATGTCTTAGTTTTAAATTATATATATAACTTGTTACATAATTGTCTCAAGTCGTATACATAAATATGTAACATATATAACTTATAACTAATAATTCGTAAGTCCAATATGTAATTTCCGTTAGTTACTTGTTAATTTAAGATTCTCAAGTCATTAACGTTTTATGAAACCAATATATATATTATACCGCTAATATAAAATTAGGACACGCCACTCGATTACTTTTTGAATTGGTAGACTTTCGATATAAATATATACATTGTCATAGGAATCCAAAATATACCAGTTATTACTTAAAAAGTCTTAACCCTTTTTTTAAAAAAAAAAATTCGAAATCCCGGACTCGCAGAGTAATAACATGCGAATTTAGTATAACTCGATTCGCCAGTCAACTGGCAATTGGATTCGCATCCAATTGAACTCGCTAATCAAGTCGATCCGCAGATCAACTCGCCAGTCGATCCACTAATCAACTCGATCCGCTAATCAACTCGCTGCGAGTTGAATCACAAACTCAACTCGTTTGATGATCGTCCGTCGCGAGTTTAAACTTAAAATCGACGATTTTGTTAGTTTTAACACGATCAGTCGATACATTCACGTTTATTAAGGTCCGTTTAACATTAACCACAAGAATTCGTGTTCTAACAGTCCATTAATTTACGTGAATCGATCAAACATTAAACCGAAACCCTAGTGATATAAAAACTTCGATTTCGCGTTAATTATAAAGGTGAAATGTGTTGATTTATACCTCAAAATGTTCGCAAACTAAAGATGAATAATTGTTACGGATCAAAAACTCGTTCCTCGTACTCGTAGAATCGAAATCAAATGAAAATATAGTTTTCGCCTCGTTTTCGCCAGTAAGTGGATCCGTACAGAATAAGTGAACTCGCGAATATGTTGTGGGCTCGGTGGTCTGGTTGACTCGTTTGACCTCCCCTTTATACTCTGTATTCGATTCGCGAGAGTGGAACTCGATCCGCATGTTGACTAAGTCAACTCGACTCGCAGGATTAAATTAAAATGCGAATTAAACACTAAGTATAAATTAAAACCCATCATTTATACAAGTCTAAAATAAGATTATTTTTCACTTGTATTTGTTACGATTGTTCAACTCAAAATAGAGAATATTCAGTATAATTTAATTCCAAAGGGTAAAGTCTAATAAACACAAAAACTTTAATTAAACATAAAGATAAATAAAAAAAATAAAAAAAATAAGATAAAAACACAATTATATAAACATTGGTATCAAGTACCATTTTATTAATCACTTGAGCAAAAACAAAATACATAAACAAAATGAATAAGAATATATCTGCTTAGGGATCATATTAGTAAGAATAAGCAATTAAGTATTTATTTTTAAAAAGTCTAAGCAGATTGGTAGTATACATACCTTATGAAATTCAAATAAATAACTATAAAATTACAACTAAATTTATCATTTATACCTTTATATTTATAAAACTATATCTTAGGTACCTTTATCCACATAGCATAATTAATAAATGCATTACTCACTGAATAATTTTAATTATAGACAGTTCAAGACGATTACTGGTATTATGATCCACATAAACAAATTACACTCGATTTTCTAAGCAAACACTTTATTGTTAGTATGAATATTATCAAGTGCTTCCTATTATATGACATACTGAAGAATTTCAAGTAAAACTCATAACACTGCATCATTAAATTTCAAGGTAGTGGTTACTAAATGATGTATCTTTTCGAAACATATAACATACACTTGAATTTTAAGATTAGACAAATATCAGACATACCTTGAATATGCTATGTTATCCAAGTCTATACTTAGTACAACAGAGGATCCCTTCTAGCATAATTCAAAATACATTTGAGAATATTAATTTAATTAAAGGCTTCAGATCTGTACTCAGTACAACAAAGTTACCAGTAATTAAGTTAATATCCATATTGCTACTATTTGTCAATTAAAAATGCATGATAATAGTGTATGGCAATACCATCATTCAACAATTAAGACTAATGTCATACATCATAGTATAGTAACACAAGATAATAAACAAGTAGTTAATTAACTTCTTAAGGCTTAGAAAATTTCATATAATTTGCCTACCAGTATATCATATGATGAAGCCATCTAAAGTTTTCACTAAAAGTAGACAAATTATAACTTGTGGATATAGGTGTATAATTAAATAAATATAAACACCTACCTGATAGAACCGCTGTAGTTTTAAAGTAACTTTATTTGAATCTACTAACATATCATACTTAGGACTTAAACTTATTATTGTGAAGCTTATTCTCCTAATGTACTATCATTTCCCTTAGTTTTTGCAGATAAAAACTTAAACATTTTAAAGAATATTATGTTTATATTCTTTAATGAAGGCGATTCCCTTTAGGTAACAAGCAAATGAATGCCATACGCCCCCCCCCCCCCCCCCCTTTTTTTAACACATAGAAATACTAACTATTACAAAAATACCCTTGGAAGACTAATCACTCTGGATTTCTCATTCCATTCAGTTGAACCAACGTCTCAAATCTTGCTCTGTCGAACGCCTTTGTGTAGAGGTCTGCTAAGTTATCCGCATTCGGAACCTTAACTAACCTTATCATTTTCTTTTCAGCACAATCTCTAATAAAATGATGTCGAATATCAATATGCTTAGTTTTACTGTGCTTCACCGGATTATTGGTGATCGACATAGTTGATTCATTATCAATCATCATAGGAGTATTGGTTATATTTAACCCGTAATCCCGCAGTTGTTGTTGAATCCATAGAACTTGAGAGCAACAGCTGACAGCTGCAACATACTCAGCTTCACATGTAGAAATGGCTACCGAGGTTTGCTTCTTGCACTGCCAGGATACTAATCTACCTCCTAGGAATTGACATCCTCCGGTCGTAGATTTCCTATTCTGATTACATCCTCCATAATCCGAATCAGTACAAGCTACGAGATCTAAGTCTCCATCAATCGGATACCAAAGACCCAGCTTAGGTTTCCCTTTGAGGTAACGAAAGATTCGTTTAACAGCTTGCATATGTGACTCTTTTGGATTATCCTGATATCTTGCGCATAAACAGACAGCAAACATTATGTCAGGCCTAGAGGCTGTTAGATACATTAGTGATCCGATCATGGCTCTATAAAGAGTTGGATCCACATCACAATCACTCGATGTATCTGGACCTAATCCATGATTGACTGGAATTGGAGTATTGTAGACCTTACTTTCATCCATCTTAAAGCGTTCTAATAGCTCATATGTATATTTAGATTGATGAATAAAGAATCCATCCTTCTTTTGATCAACTTGTAATCCTAAGAAGAAATTCAACTATCCCATTGCAGACATTTCAAACCTTTTTCTCATGACTTTCTCGAATTCTTGACACATCTTTTCATCAGACGATCCAAAGATAATGTCATCAACATAAACCTGCACGAGAAGAAAGTCTTTCTTCTTCCACTTTACAAACAGTGTACTATCAATTGATCCTCTTGTAAATCCATTCTCAAGTAGATACGTTGATAGTGTTCCATACCACATCCTTGGTGCTTGATGTAATCCATATAGAGCCTTATTCAAACGATATACTCTATCTGGATACTCTGGATCAGCAAACCCTGACGGTTGTGAAACATACACCAATTCTTCCACTTTGCCATACAAGAAAGCACTCTTAACATCCAACTGATAAATCTTTATACCATAATATGATGCGAATGCTAAGAACACTCTAATTGCTTCTAGCCTAGCAACTGGTGCAAACACTTCATTATAATCTATACCTTCTTGTTGATTAAAACCTTGTACCACTAGAAGAGCTTTATTGCGAGTAACGATTCCCTTATCATCTCTCTTGCACTTAAATACCCATCTAGTTCCAATTGGATATTCTCCCTTTGGTAGGTCAACCAACTCCCATACTTGTAATTTAGAGAACTGAGATAGTTCTTCTTGCATTGCTTCTACCCACGAGCTTTCTTTTAAAGCCATTCGAACATTTTTCGGCTCAACTTGTGAGATAAAGCATGAATGTAGACATTGATTAGGAATCCCTGTCTCTTTCAATGCAGTATACAAGCTTTGGTATTCCAAATCTTCAGAAGTACTAGCTTTTAATTGAGTCCTTGTTTGAACCGGAGTATTAATATCGCCGATGATGTTTTCAACGGGATGATTCTTACTCGTTCTTGTTGAAGCAACAGGCTCAACTGGAATCTCATCTCCTAAGTTAGTACCGATTTCTTCAAGAACACTATGTTGTTCAGGAATGTCTTCCAAATCTGGTACACCCTCTCTAGATAGCTGTGAGTAATCAATACCCATAGATATTCTTAACTCTCTCAGTGGAGTAAGGATTTCATCCACTAATTTATCAGTCAGCTCTTCTTCATTTAGAGGTGTATCTACTTTGGATTTTTGAGATCCACTAGTAGATGGTTGATTTGGATCAACATTTGTCTTGATTCCAGAATTCGGAACACTCGATGTTGAAGTATGGCCAGTATCCACATCTTCAGACACTAAATGTTCAGCTATCTCTGAATCACTGACATAGTCACTAATAGGAACCTTAAATGATGCAAAGAGATCTGAATAGTCAAATTGCCAATCAACTCCCTTATGCACATCAGGTGAGTAGCTCGTAACCTCAATATTATAAACTACTTCCAAATGTCCAGTGACTTTATTAAAGACTATTTTATTTGGCGAATTGGGCATATAACCTAGGAAAAATCCTTCGTCAGCCTTTTCACCAAATTTAGCTTGATGTTCGGTCTTTAATATGGTGCATGAAACTCCAAAGGGTTCAAACCCTTTTAAGTTAGGTTTCTTATTGTTCAAAAGCTCATAACAAGTCTTGTTATGTCTTTTAACCGTAAGAACTCTATTGAGAACATAACATGCTGTATTCACTGCTTCTGCCCAAAAGATGACTGGAAGCTTTGAATAAGCAAGCATTGTTCTAGCAGCTTCAATCAACGTTCTATTCTTCCTTTTAGTAACACCATTCTGTTGAGGTTCATAAGGTGCACTAAATTGATGTAATATCCCTTTGCTTAAGCAAAAGATATTCAACGTTGAATTCTTAAACTCTGTTCCATTGTCACTACAAATACGCTTCACTCTCTTTTTATAGACATTCTCTACCAGATCAAAGAATTCAATTAGAATTCCTGGAGTTTCATCCTTTGATCCCAAAAAGAATACCCACGAGAATCTAGAATAGTCATTTGTGACAACCAAACAATACCATTTGCCACCTAGACTTCTCTTGCTTATAGGGCCGAAGAGGTCCATGTGTAGCAATTCAAATGGTGAGTAGATAGAGTTTTCAGTCTTAGATCTGTGTGGTTTCTTGTGCTGCTTTCCTTTCATGCAAGGAACACACTTATCTTCAGACTCGAAACGTTTTTGTGGTACACCTAGAACCAATCCATTTCTGGTTATGTAATTCATTTTTCTCCAGTTCAGGTGTGCCATTCTCCTATGCCATAATAATGCATCTGCTTCCGAAGCCTTGGATAATAAACATGTAGACACCATTGAAGAGTTAGGAACACCCATATTGATAGCATAGATGTCCTTCTTCCTTGGTGCCCTCATCAATATCCATTTCTCGGGAATTGTGAATCCTGGCTTCAGGACTAAGGCTTCCTTTTCATTAAAATGAACTGGATGACCTTTATCACAAACTTGGGAAATACTCACTAGGCTGTGAGTTAGTTCTTCAACATAGTTCACATCCTCAAGAGTCAAAGTTCCATTTGAAACTTTTCCTTTTCCCGTAATTACTCCTCCTTTATCTCCTGCAAAATGTACTTTTTGCTTGAGACCTTCCTTGAAGTCAGTCAATAGACTTCGTTCTCCTGTCATGTGTCTTGAGCATCCACTGTCTACATACCACCAGCTGTCCTTGTTCACAGTCTGCTCCTGCACATAACAAGTTGTACACAATTAGTTTTCAAGAGGGACCCAAGCCATTACGGTCTTGGTTTGTCCCTTATCATCAACAATCTGAACTTCCTTGAAATAACCATAACTATTCTCATCAGGAGTCTTGGTTACTTTCACAGAAGTTTGAGGCTGTTGATGATCAGAAGTCTTTTGCCTATGAGGAGAGTGAGTAGAAAACCTCCTAGGCACATAACTTTGTCCTTGTGCACGTGAAGTCGAACCACTCTCAAACTGACTGTGGTTTCTACTAGGGGTCCTAAATCTCGACGGTGTCTTATCTCTAGATTTATTTAAAACATTTTCAGATTGAGAATAAGGCCGTTTAGGTTTAGGTGGAGAGACACTATGATTACCATTTCTTTTCAGAATATTTACAGGTTTACTACCTAATCCAGGTTTAATACCTAACCTGTCTATAACTGAACTAGAATTGGTTTGTGTCTATTCATTAATCACTAACTTATGTGATGCTTCCGGCTTTTTGTTTGGACAACACGAAGCTACATGTCCCTTTTGGTGACATTTGAAGCACGACATCTGTTTACGTGATTTACTAACTTTTGCTTTCTCATTTGGAGTCTTAGGCACTAAAGGATCAGATGTTTTATCCACCCGATACAAACTGTATTTTGGTGAAATGAGAAACCTTACTATTATCTGGTGATAGGTTCTTAATAACATCCTTCTGTGTCTCTGATTTTTCAGGGTCATTAGTTACTAAAATCTCAGGATTAGCATCTGTCATTTCAGAATCTATAGAGTTACTAGTGTAATTGGCATTAAAAGGATGAGGCACATCATTGTATCCTATCCCAGTCTTGTCCTTTACACTACGTTGAACTTCTAACATTTTGTCCATTTCTAAAGTTCTGTAGTTTTCAATCTTACGATCTTGCTCTACTAACTTCTGTTTAAGCTCAACTAGCTCTCTATCCTTATTAGCTATTGTTTGATTTAAGTCGTTGATGTTTATATAGAGTCCATCTATGATTACAGCCTTTTCCTTAATGGTATCTCTAAGTGCGATCTTATCAGAAACATCAGACTTAATCTTATTCTTAAGATCTACCTTATCTGTACTTAACCTTAGGACATCACATTTAGCTTGTTCAAATTCAGATATCATAGACCTATTTGAAACAGATAAAACACTTAATTGAGATCGCAAATCAGTAACTAAACAACAAACATCAGCAAGAGTAAGAATATCCAAACATACCCTTTTCTTGTCAGTTTGTACTTCAGCCATGTGTGCCACAAAATCTTCTGGACTCATCTCAGCATTTGAATCCATGTACAGCACATCCTCATCACTTGTCTTCACTTCAGACTCAGGCACCTCTACTCCTTGTTCTACATCAGTGGGCATGTAGGACATTGATCCAGCAGCTGTCTCTTGATCTTCAATCTCAGCAATCAAAGCTTCTTCTTCTGACTGAGCTTTCCAGTCATAAGAACCGTCCAACTGCTTTACCACTAAGGCTTTGGAAGCAAGTGATGTGACGCAAAAAGTCATGTTTTTAAGTATGATATTCCACACTTTTTGGACACATCTTTAGTGAAAACATTCCAAAACAATCATTATTTACTAAAATTCACTAAAGTACTCCAAATATAGGCGTTGCTACAAAAATCACCGAAAACGTCCAAATAACGAGCAAAACAGAGCGAATAAACAACAACCAATTCTCACACCCTCATTTACCTTATGATAAGCACGTTCTAACCTTATGGTATGTTGTAATAGGTAAAAACGAGACGGTAGAATCAAGAATCATGCAAATTGGGTGAAGAACGGAAGAGATACGGCTTCTACAGAACGTTAAAAGTCATTCCAAACATGCTTGAGCTACACTCATCCAATTTCTGTGAAATTGGTACCATTAGAAGCGTAACGTAATTACGAAGCCGTGAGCGAAAGAATCGGGTCAAACGGACGTGTAACGAAGGAGATATGGCCGTTTTAAGCAACGCAGAAAAGCCGAAACACCACGTATACGGCCTTGGCAAGCCGTATACGGCCTTTACACACCGTATACGGCCTTGGCAAGCCGTATACGGCCCCCTATACCCCATATACGGTTTTTGGTGGTCTAGGGGTGGCTTGGTTGGCTTCCTTCATGCTTGGTTTGCTTGTACGATGCGTTTCGGTGCTTGTACGTATCAATTCCTTTGGCTCCAAGTTTGGCTTCAACTTTGGCTCCAAGATTGGCTCCATGGCTCATTACTTTGGCTCCAAGTTGATCTTCACCTATAAATAGATGGCCTCCTCCACCATTTCATACACACCTCACTTCATTCTCATTTCTCATTTCTCACTTTCTCTCTCACACATTCTCTCTCTAGCACTACTCTTAGGAGTTAGAGGAGAATTATTCTTGTAGTTAGTTCCTCTCTCTAGTTTCTCTCTCTAGCACTACTCTTAGGAGTTAGAGGAGAACTAGAGAGAGATTAGTTATGTAGTTAATTAGTAGAGGCTAGCTTATGTAATGCTTGGATATTAATAAAGAAATACAAGTGTTATTCTGCTCGCAATTCGTATCGGTATTATCTATCCTTTCTATTATTAATTTGTCATATTGTTCTTGTTTGATGTATGTGATTTATTAATTTTAGAAATTTTTATTGCTATGCATTGTGAGTAGTTGCTTGTATATTTGCCATGATTTAGATAGTAGTGAATATATGATTGGGATAATATCGTTATGAAACAACGGAGGTAACGTTATACGGCTTTCATTTGTATAGCGCCGGAAACATCACTAATGTGTGGAGTACGGAACGTGGAAGCTATAAAAGTCGTGGGCACAATCCGTTGTGGAATAATGTTCCCAATTGTTATCTGTATATAGATGATGTTACATTAAACCCTTATCTATATAAATGGGAGTTGTTATACTTTGTTATCAGTCTAAACTTATCCTGAATTTAGACTTTATTGTTCACCCTTTCCAGTCTTTCACGTGACTATTGCTCTTAGGATAGGACTTTGCAAACCCGAATACTACGTAAACATAGTTATCTGTGTTACAGTATGAAGCTATGAGACTCTGTTAAATGGCATTGTACTTCGTATAGCGTTGGAAACACCTCGTGTGGAGTACAAATACGTGGAAGCTAAGGAAATGCCGTAGGATCATCTCATCGTGGATTACCTAGAAGTCACCCTTCTAGAACATGGTCTAGGATACATAAAGCTGTGGAAATGCTAAAACTTAAAAGTACTGTACACCGTGAGTATACTTAGATATATACAAGCTGTGGAAATACTTAATGCAGTGTACACCGTAAGTATACCTAGGGATGAACGACTGATTGTAAAGGAGGGTCTAATTCAAGACGGAAGTATTTGAGCTTAACTAATAGAACATGAGTTTTGAAAAGAAAGCAAGGAGTCGGCTGTATTCCCAGATGCTTAAACCCCTTAACTCTTCATAACCGATAGTTTAGAATAACATAGTTAAAAAACCAGTACACATTTAGATGATACATTTAGGTTTAGGTGTTAAGAAAGGTCAGAGTATCCTTAATGGCAGTTTGTTACCTCATGCATGCACCCCGGAGTTATCTCCAGAGACTCACTATTCCGTAACAGGGTAGTTGAGCAAGGGTCACTGTACCGTCACAAGGGCAGTGTTGGGGGGTTGAGCAACCTGTTCTGATCAGAATCACCATAGCCTAGGTACTCAGTGACATACTAATTTAGAACCGGAACTAAATAAGTAGGGTCCTAGTGTTTACACCTAAGTTTATTTGTTTGTCAACTGAATGTGTCCCCATATAATCATCATCTCTGCACATACACTATCCTAAATCATGGTGAACCACGTCTTTGTTATCCTTAGGTGTTACATATGCTAGTCTCCCTTTACTTTTATGCTTTATAAGTTTTAGTAGTTTAACTGAAGATAAAAACCAAAAACAATCACCTATCCACTTATTAAAACCCTAGCTTGAAAGTTAGTTTATCGGAACGAGCTCTGTTTCAATTCTACCGTCGTGAGGAACGACCCTGGATCATCCTTACCGCATACTCGTATCAAGGTATTCGTACCAGTACCAGTAGGTAGTACGGAGGTTTAGGCTCCCCCGACTATTATAAATTTAAAACTACCACCTGACACCGCGCCTAGTGGAAAGGTCTGCAACGATAGGAAGCAATTCCTGAACCGAATGCTGGGTGTGCGTCAAGTTTTTGGCGCCGCCGCCGGGGACGGTAGTACGATTCGGAGCCTGTTTAGATAAATTAGTTTTTAAGTTATCCCTTTACTTTTTGCCCGTAGAATAGCGTATTTAGATTAGATTAGCTTAGCTTAGCTTAGTTTAGATTTAAAACACTTCTCACCTCAAATATAATTCTTAAACCTTCTTCAAATGTCGTCTTTACTGAATACTTGGGTAGAAACAATAATAGATCAATTGCAAAGTCTTGCTCAAATAATTCAAATTGGATGTAGGATATGCGGTGTTCCCCACTTTGACGGAGAATGTGAGGGACATACGATGTTAGCCATAGGACACTTAGATTCTCAATCAAACCCCTATAGCCCCACTCAACATCAATCTCAATCTATATCATTCAAAGTCAACCCACACTCCACATCTAATACACTCAACATAGACTTGCACTCAACTCTAAACAGTGATCTAATTGAACCCGTTACCCAAGTAGTCGATGAGAATGTTGTTACGAGATTGGAGACGTCAACGGATTCTGTCCCACCTCCATGCCTAGAGTACAACATTATCATTGACCAAAAGACCATAGGAAGCAAGGTGGGTTTTGCGTCAGGGTTGCCCTACAAACCATCTCTCCACCACATAATGACGTATACGTCATGGAGTGATATGGACACCTCAGACCAACCCATTCTGTCAACCCGACCCCAGGAGGTATTAGAAGTTGAGAGATTTGTTATACCTCCGGTAGAACAATTCCCTTACTTTGAATCATCTCCTCATATTGGACATACCCTAGCCTTAACTTGCTTTAATTTCTTAGGTATGTACCAATATTACCCCTTGTGTCTACTGATGGATGCAAGGAAGCCGCTAGGATTGCCTGATAAATAGTGCTGGAGTCAAGCTAGAGACTCGAACAAAAACAAGCGCTTCTCGGGAGGCAACCCGTGTCTAACATAAGTTTAGTAGTCGTAATAGTAGTTAATTTAAGATAAGTCGTAAGCTAACCCAAATAAGTAGAGAATGATCCTTAAAATAAATGTTCCAAGTCTTCTCTATTTTTATGAACAAAAATGATGTTTTGCGAAATTACTTCATTGAAATTTTTGTCAAAACTTAAAACTTCCTACTCCTACTTGTTTGAACTTTATTCTTAGTATCCCTTTCACTCCCAAACATGGAAACCTATTAGAGTTAGGAGCCTTAGTCATCTTACACACCCACTGACATGTTTCGAGCATTTGAGGTACTTACATATGTTTGTGTGAACATACATGAAATACTGATACTTAATCTGATAAACATGATTTGTATGTCAATATGTGTATTATGCTCGAACTCGTTTAAAAATGTGTTCTTTGGATATCTCTATACTTGGCTACCTGATTCAACTGATAATACTGGTATTTCCATATCTGTTGTTTGTGCTGCGGTGAAATTATAGGCAACTAACACTTGTAGTGTGCGATTAGACTCTAAGTCATACACTGGTTTGTTTCATCTTCAAAGCATTCACTTTGATAGGTCATTCGCAAACCAGTGAATCTATGATTGGGAGAATAATCACTTGTTTGTTAGATCACATTTATTTGTTCTACTTGTTCAAATGCCTAACAAACAGGGACTGCCGCCTATGGGTAAAGAATCTTTGAGAATAATGGAAAGGCAACAAGGGGATCTTGTAGTTCATTAAATTAGGAAATCTTTGGAGCATTGCTTTGAAGGGAGAAGAGATAACTCTTTCAGACACATAAATGATTTCTAGTTGTCTATGACTAGTTCATTAAGTAGATCAGCTCAACATTCACAACATGTAACCACATCCTAGAGCTAAATCTTGCCACATCCTTGATTGCTAGCATAGCGTTGCATGGAACCCGAAACCATCATTCGTCAGCACAATACCTACCCACATTCACCCATCCATCCACCCATCACCACCACCACCGGGAACCATTCATCTGCTATAGTAATGTCACCGCCTACAAGTATACACAGAAACATCTCAGAGATATAGGCTGACGTATATCAAAGGATTAGATATGGGATTGATCTCTGCTGATAAGAACAACAATCAAATTCATTGCATCAGTTGTCAGCAAAGATCTCGGGCGATAGATATTTGTGGTCATTGGATTCAGCACTTTCAGATCATTAGAGAGTCATTTACATCAGCATCTCTTAATGATTAGGATCCTCGTCCAGTTATCTCTATCCAACATTCGTGTTTCAAAGTTGACTCTGCTTGTGTCCGGAAAATGACATCACTTCACATTATTTTCTATCGTTTTGGAAGTCGAGCTCTCGACTATAACAGCAGCGCTGCTCGGGAGGCAACCCGTGGAATAAGACGTGTTGAGAGAAAGTGTCAACAAGTGAAGAAAATCTCCAACTATCCTTCACACTTGGACGTACTAGAAATACTTTATGAAAACTTCTGCAGATTTACAACTCATTTGCAAATAAATCACTGTCTCAGAAAATAGGAAATAACTTTGAAAACTGATAATTCATGTGTTTCGAGCATTTGAGGTACTTGCATACTACTTTTATGCATTATGCTCGAACTCGTTTACAAAACACATGTTTTATAAAACTGATTTGTAATAGAAAACATCTTTTCAAATTCTGAGACAGTGATTTCTCTTTCCATTTGCATAAAAATTGAGTTTGAAAAAGGCTACGTCCAACGTGTTCACACCTACGAGATTGATTCATAAGAGAATGATGAATGAATAAACCAATAGCAAAATGCTTGAAGCCGAGCCGATCTTCATGGATGCAGAAAAAAAGATCTTGGCAACGTCTCTTTTCAGCAAATTCAGACTCTCAGCTTAAGTGCAGCTCGCTATCTGGGAAGGTCTTAACCTTTACTCTCTTTTGTTTATGATTCTGTTTATTATTTGCTTTGTTAGTTTGTTAAAGTAGTCTATACTCTATCCTAAGCTTATCACTAAGTGTGGGATTCCAACCCAAAACAAACACTTGAGAAACATTTTCTTACATGTTCAAACTCTAAGTGTGGGATTTTACTTCCAGTAAATCTCAACTCAAGAGAACATTAGGGACAATGTTCCTCTAAGTGTGGGATAGCAGGTATAGAATACCTTGGTTAGTTTTCTTTGATCTTTAATGTCCGAAATAGTAAACTCAGAAAATGTTCCTCAAATTTTTCAAAATTTTTCAAGAAAATTAAAAGTATGAGCTAAATCTATTGATTAACTCTGCTAATTTTGAGCCAAGATATCTTTTGAGAGGAGCTATTTTCAGATGTGAGTAATATATTTCGGAGTCTAGGGAAAATAAGGTAGAAATTGCTTAAACAAGAAATAATAATCTGATGGAAGCATGACGAAGCACATACAACCCTATTTGCAGTGAGGTATCTTGAGCCTAATAGCATTCATCTTTAATGCTTCACTAATCATTTCTTGTGTGTGCCGATGCATGCATCTCTGAATTAGAACTTGCTCTTGACATACGCTTAAAGACCACATTGGTGTGTACCGTACGCGGTATAGGTGCAATTAAATGACCTTGACATTCCCTAGGATTTAAACCCCTTTTCACATATCTCTTCAAGCCCAAAACCCTTTCCGATACTTACTTTTAGTATCGATGATCCACCTAGTAAACCCTGTTGAGCCTAAACCTTTCGTTTCATAAAACCCTCATAAAACCCTACTTCCCAAAATACCCCCAAACTTATCTTAAGAATTTCTGAGGTTATGAAGAACATCTTTTAGAATATCTTATCCTACCCCTTTCGTGCTCTCAAAAAGATTGAAGAATCCTTGGTGTGTAAAATTGACACCGCGAAAAGACTCGAAACGTTCAAGATAAGGGATTTCTGAAAGAATCAAAAGAAAAAAAAATATCCTTGGATATTCTCTGGCAAAGAAATTCTGAAGCAGAAAAAGAAAATAAAAAGAAGAAAAAGAAGAAAAGAAAGAAAAAAATAGTTCCGCAAGAATAAAGCTTAAGGTCCTTTGAAGTATCGTCCTCACAAGAAGATTCTGATAGAAGACCAAAAGCTACCTCTCTCTCCGTTCTGAAATAAAGTTGTTCATGATCTCAGTTGTTTTAAGATAAGCAACCCTTACAACCCAAAAATACCATTATCCATACCCTTTACCCCTCACCAAACACTACAACCCTCATCAATGTCTTGGGATAATTAGCACCGTCCTCACCTAAGTGGTGGAGATCCGATTCTCGATCAAGCCTATGACGATGAGTGCTGCATGACTGGCTATTTGAGCGATTTCGTTTGTTCTAGATTGATAGGAAACCCGATACACTTTGAGTGAATTGAGTGACCACCTTTAGTGAGATCGCCTAGTCATGTGTACTCCAAGATCATGAGATTTGGAAGTATGCCTAAGAGAATCTTTTCTTGTTTAAGGAAGGATCATCTTATCTTTCCCTGTATTCTTGAAATTATCTTACTTACATCTGAAAGTGGTAACTCTTAAAAATGTTGTGACTCGCTCTAAAATGTTTTAAAAATGTTTTCAAAAACTGAGTGTTGCTTGAGGACAAGCAACGTCTAAGTGTGGGATAACTTGATGTGACGCAAAAAGTCATGTTTTTAAGTATGATATTCCACACTTTTTGGACACATCTTTAGTGAAAACATTCCAAAACAATCATTATTTACTAAAATTCACTAAAGTACTCCAAATATAGGCGTTGCTACAAAAATCACCGAAAACGTCCAAATAACGAGCAAAACAGAGCGAATAAACAACAACCAATTCTCACACCCTCATTTACCTTATGATAAGCACGTTCTAACCTTATGGTATGTTGTAATAGGTAAAAACGAGACGGTAGAATCAAGAATCATGCAAATTGGGTGAAGAACGGAAGAGATACGGCTTCTACAGAACGTTAAAAGTCATTCCAAACATGCTTGAGCTACACTCATCCAATTTATGTGAAATTGGTACCATTAGAAGCGTAACGTAATTACGAAGCCGTGAGCGAAAGAATCGGGTCAAACGGACGTGTAACGAAGGAGATATGGCCGTTTTAAGCAACGCAGAAAAGCCGAAACACCACGTATACGGCCTTGGCAAGCCGTATACGGCCTTTACACACCGTATACGGCCTTGGCAAGCCGTATACGGCCCCCTATACCCCATATACGGTTTTTGGTGGTCTAGGGGTGGCTTGGTTGGCTTCCTTCATGCTTGGTTTGCTTGTACGATGCGTTTCGGTGCTTGTACGTATCAATTCCTTTGGCTCCAAGTTTGGCTTCAACTTTGGCTCCAAGATTGGCTCCATGGCTCATTACTTTGGCTCCAAGTTGATCTTCACCTATAAATAGATGGCCTCCTCCACCATTTCATACACACCTCACTTCATTCTCATTTCTCATTTCTCACTTTCTCTCTCACACATTCTCTCTCTAGCACTACTCTTAGGAGTTAGAGGAGAATTATTCTTGTAGTTAGTTCCTCTCTCTAGTTTCTCTCTCTAGCACTACTCTTAGGAGTTAGAGGAGAACTAGAGAGAGATTAGTTATGTAGTTAATTAGTAGAGGCTAGCTTATGTAATGCTTGGATATTAATAAAGAAATACAAGTGTTATTCTGCTCGCAATTCGTATCGGTATTATCTATCCTTTCTATTATTAATTTGTCATATTGTTCTTGTTTGATGTATGTGATTTATTAATTTTAGAAATTTTTATTGCTATGCATTGTGAGTAGTTGCTTGTATGTTTGCCATGATTTAGATAGTAGTGAATATATGATTGGGATAATATCGTTATGAAACAACGGAGGTAACGTTATACGGCTTTCATTTGTATAGCGCCGGAAACATCACTAATGTGTGGAGTACGGAACGTAGAAGCTAAAAAAGTCGTGGGCACAATCCGTTGTGGAATAATGTTCCCAATTGTTATCTGTATATAGATGATGTTACATTAAACCCTTATCTATATAAATGGGAGTTGTTATACTTTGTTATCAGTCTAAACTTATCCTGAATTTAGACTTTATTGTTCACCCTTTCCAGTCTTTCACGTGACTATTGCTCTTAGGATAGGACTTTGCAAACCCGAATACTACGTAAACATAGTTATCTGTGTTACAGTATGAAGCTATGAGACTCTGTTAAATGGCATTGTACTTCGTATAGCGTTGGAAACACCTCGTGTGGAGTACAAATACGTGGAAGCTAAGGAAATGCCGTAGGATCATCTCATCGTGGATTACCTAGAAGTCACCCTTCTAGAACATGGTCTAGGATACATAAAGCTGTGGAAATGCTAAACCTTAAAAGTACTGTACACCGTGAGTATACTTAGATATATACAAGCTGTGGAAATACTTAATGCAGTGTACACCGTAAGTATACCTAGGGATGAACGACTGATTGTAAAGGAGGGTCTAATTCAAGACGGAAGTATTTGAGCTTAACTAATAGAACATGAGTTTTGAAAAGAAAGCAAGGAGTCGGCTGTATTCCCAGATGCTTAAACCCCTTAACTCTTCATAACCGATAGTTTAGAATAACATAGTTAAAAAACCAGTACACATTTAGATGATACATTTAGGTTTAGGTGTTAAGAAAGGTCAGAGTATCCTTAATGGCAGTTTGTTACCTCATGCATGCACCCCGGAGTTATCTCCAGAGACTCACTATTCCGTAACAGGGTAGTTGAGCAAGGGTCACTGTACCGTCACAAGGGCAGTGTTGGGGGGTTGAGCAACCTGTTCTGATCAGAATCACCATAGCCTAGGTACTCAGTGACATACTAATTTAGAACCGGAACTAAATAAGTAGGGTCCTAGTGTTTACACCTAAGTTTATTTGTTTGTCAACTGAATGTGTCCCCATATAATCATCATCTCTGCACATACACTATCCTAAATCATGGTGAACCACGTCTTTGTTATCCTTAGATGTTACATATGCTAGTCTCCCTTTACTTTTATGCTTTATAAGTTTTAGTAGTTTAACTAAAGATAAAAACCAAAAACAATCACCTATCCACTTATTAAAACCCTAGCTTGAAAGTTAGTTTATCGGAACGAGCTCTGTTTCAATTCTACCGTCGTGAGGAACGACCCTGGATCATCCTTACCGCATACTCGTATCAAGGTATTCGTACCAGTACCAGTAGGTAGTACGGAGGTTTAGGCTCCCCCGACTATTATAAATTTAAAACTACCACCTGACGCCGCGCCTAGTGGAAAGGTCTGCAACGATAGGAAGCAATTCCTGAACCAACCGCTGGGTGCGCGTCACAAGCGTACTTCCCGAACCTTGTCTTCCTTTAGCTTCTACTTTAGGTCTTTGGCATTCACGAGCGAAATGACCAATACCTTGACAGTTAAAGCATCTGACCTTGGTTTTATCAAACCCTGATCTATTGCCCACCACCTTTCTACCAGTTCTCTTGAGGAAATTCTTAATTTTCTGGATACCAATGTTAATAATTCCTGAAGTTCCAATTCCTCAACGTAGTCCGAATTGATCTGTTCATAATCCTCGTCAAACAGGACAGGATCATTGATCTTTCCCACAATATAGTTCTCATAAAATGCAACAAAGGATGCAAGAACAGACAGTTGCTGTTCGGCAGATTTCACATTCATAGGCATCTTCTGATGCTCTTGAGATGACTTCTCAGAACTCTTTCCTTTAGATTCATCATTAGAGAAGGAAATAAAACAAAGATCTTCAGATATCATTTCACCATTTTCTCCAGTATCACCAACTAACAAAGCAGTGGTCGAACTAGAAGACGAAGTCGAAAGATTTGTTTTTCCATGATATAACTCAGGGTTCTGAACCTGATCAGAATCGGTATCTCTTGACTTTTTGGTGAAATCATAACCTCTGAGCTTGTCAATGACCTGCTCTAAGGTAATGGTGGCATATCTGGTTTCGTTATCCTTGATCATAACACCATACATTTCCCACTTAGAAGGCAAACCCTCAATAAATTTATCGGTTTTATCAACTTCTTCTACAGTGATTTCATGGTATTCTAATTCACTTAGCAAATGGTAGAAACGAGTAACATAACCATCAAGATCTTCTCCCTTCAAAGCTTTAAACATAGTAAACTGCTTCTTGAGAAGATTCTTCTTGCCAGCTCTCACTTGTGGACTTCCCTCACCTCTTTTCTCAAGAGCTTCCCAGAGCGTTCTTGCAGTATGAAAAGACTTCAGCTGATGAGCGATTTCCTTTGGAAGACACATCTTAATACAAGAATGAGCTCGATTTTCAGACTTGCACTCTTCCTTCTGTTGGTCACTCATGTTCTGATAAGTAAGTACCACAATAGCATTTTGAACAGTTTGAGTAGGTGCCGTGTATCCATTCTTGATACACATCCAGATTGACAGATCATGGAATCTACAGTAAGATTCAAATCTGTCCTTCCAGTTATAGTAATCTTCGATCTTCAACAACTTAGGTGGAACGTTTGATTTTCCCACCTCGTGTTCCATCTCGATCATTTTACTAAGATCAGACATCTTAAAAACGTAAAGTTAAACTGTTTTGCAAATTCAGAAAATCTCGATTCGCAAGACTCGGCTCAACTCGCAACCTTAGCTCGACTCGCAGAATCTCGGTCCACAAGTCTCAGTTTGGATTGCAGTGATGTCAATTCGCAAGTGATCTCGATTCGCAAGAAATATCAGTTCAACTCGCAAGTAACAGTTCGACTCGCAAGTTCAACTCGGTTCGCAGACTATGCTGGAACCCTAATCTCGACTCGCGAAACGGTTGAAAAACCCGAAAACGAAAATTTAAGGTATTTTTACGACTGAAACAGGAAATTTCGACCGTAAACAAACCCTAAAACTTCCAGAGAGTGATTTTGATCGTTAATATGTACTAATGCACGTATAAACGATCCGAATCAAACGCGATTATCCCTAAAACTTCAAACTTTACTCGTATTTAGCCCGAAAGCTCTGATACCAGATGTAAGTCCCTAGTTCTTAGGATCGATAACTTTGTTATCTGTAGGTATTAAGGTGCGGAATCCCTTAATACGGTGTTATCTTACTAACAACAAATAAGTTTACTATTTAGGTTTACTAATACTTAGCTTTAAACGTATAAACCGTCAAAGCCTAGCCGTTAGGTTATTTTTTTCTGGATATGCTAAATTCGCAGGTCTCAAATCAGAATAGCAAAAGTGTTAAATGATTTTCTAAACCGAAAATCATTTATATATTAAATCCCCCGGTTCGACTCGCATGGGCTTCGCGAGTCCAGCCCAACTCGCAGCCCAAGTCCGCTTATGGACTCGGCTCGCCAGAACCATTATGATCATCGTGATCCTCGCGAGTTCAGTTCTCATCTCGCTGCTCAACTCGCAGCGACTTGAGAACTCGACTCGCAGCAAACGTATATTTATTTCGTATTTAACATTCGTCTAACTTTAACACAATAATATATTTAACGAATATTACTAACTAAACAAACATTCATTTAAAATCTAAACCAATATACAAACATGATAATAATTACACCAGTCCTATTACAAGCTAGATCTGTTGTCACAAACTATGTTTCAACAAAATCACTACTTAAATCTTGCGGTTCATACGATATTATCTGATTTCAAACCTGTGAGCTCACCAGCTTTAGCTGACCATTTTAGCATGTATCACAGGTACCCAGCAGTAGATTGGACTGCCACAGGATTACTA
This sequence comes from Helichrysum umbraculigerum, assembly GCA_949592205.1. NCBI lineage: Eukaryota > Viridiplantae > Streptophyta > Magnoliopsida > Asterales > Asteraceae > Helichrysum > Helichrysum umbraculigerum. The sequence continues at coordinate 291,715,022 of CATIUR010000001.1, read as the reverse complement.
TAGCTCGAGTCAGCATGCAGACATTAGAGATTTTCTTGCATTAGTATATTTTGTACAAGTACTTATGTACTGAAATCTCTCATTTAATCGAACACGAGCTATGTACAGCTTCAAATGTTGTAAACATTTTTATATTAATATATTTTGTTAAAACGACGCATATAGAGTCGTTTGCTATATCTTGTGTGCTTTGATATTTAATTAGTAACACCCAAAGTATGATTCCGCTAAACAGTAAATTTGGGGGTGTTACAAATGGTAGTGGATGGTGGAATGGTAGTGGATGGTGGAACTGGTGGTAGTGGCACACACTTATACAGGAGCGGCTCGGGAGCTGAAATACCTAAAGCCCTAGCTATAAGTGCCTGATGCGCGTTGTTGACAGCTAACGCGTGCAAAGTGAAGTACTGGGTCATGGGAGTGACTGGATTTGTATGTCGTATCTGAGCTCGGGGACCTAATGTCCCAACCCCAGCATCCCTGACTGGTGGCATGGTACTCCTAGGCACAGCCGACACTCTGTCCACTCTATCAGCAACTGAAGTCTCTACATCCTCCTCTCTGACCCTCTTCCTGGTCATGAAACATCCAGGGATAAGCTCATCAGTGTCCTTCCAGTAACACTGTCTCTCAGAACCCTCAGTGATCAAATGGATCTGCTTGCAGTAGTCCAAGTCACATGGTAATGAAGTGGAAGACACTCTATACTCGGCCTCATGACTCTTTTTCAAGAGTCGCATCCCTCTCAATAATCTGGTGATGAAAGCTCCCATAAAAACATGCTTCGTCAGGTCCAAGTTCTTCTCCTTTGCCATCCTCTCAGCAATAATGCAAGCCACATTGATATTCTGGCGGCTCATGATAGCATCAATAACATGTAACTCATCCCCATTTATCGGCCCGGTCTCCTTCTTTCCCATAGTAGATTTAACAATAAGCTTGTGTAGGAGACGTAACTGAGGTAGAATCAGAGTCGAGGACTTGGCACCACAAGTATAGTGAGTGCCCGTCAGCTCACTCCAAATGATCCTATGGTTCCTCTCGGGATGATGAGGAATCGTCTGATGACCATGTAAGAACCAATCTGAGCTAATCTGATCCGCTGAATACTATCCTAAATGCCTAGCTAAGCCCGAAATAGAAACACTCATCTCCAATCCCTAACTCCGGGTTAAGCTCAAATGTCATCACGAACTCAGTAACAACCTCGGGTATATGGGCTCACGAATGCTAAAAAGCTGGATCCAAGAGCCGAACTCGCGTCCCTGAACCTCGTATCCTATCAACCTTCTCATCCTATCCTCAATTCCAAGTTTCCCCATGTCTTCCCACACTATGTACCGATTACTTCCAAATTCCCTCTTTAGCCATCTCCAAATCAAAGACTTTTCTTGTGTAGTTGTGGCCAAATAAGCAAGAGTAGGTGGAATCGGGTCCATCTGTTTAAGAAAAACAAGGAAACAAATCATATAACAATAATTGGACAATATAATATTTATTTCAAATTTTCAGAAAAAATTTGAAATGTAGGCTTTAGATTTTGCAATTATCCCATTATTTTTCTATGATTATCCTAAACCGCAATCATCAATCCGCAATTTATCCAAATAAACAAAACCGTAGCTTTCCTATTTTTCTAAGATTACTTAAGGGTGAATATTACTAGACAATTTAAGTAATCAAATAATCAAGCAAGCATCATGATCATAAATCATATAATTACCTTACTTTGATTAAAATAAGGAAGCAAAGCGATTTTATTTACCATCCATCATTTTTGTTAAGCATAAGACTTTAATTAGAGGGTAATTAATTTGAAATCTCACTAACTTTATTACTTACAGTAGCGCTATTCCAAATATATTTAATTATATTTTCATGAAGCAAATTACACAAGGTTTAAATAAATACCATTTAAAGATAATGATTTTAATTAAAGTAATGGTTTTTAAATAGTTTTGCATAAAAAGCCTTACTTTAATTCATAAACATGCAATTAAATCAATCCTCTTAACCTTAAAAATCACTTACTTATGTAAACTAATCATTTTAAGCGCAAATTAATCACCGAAAAGTCAATCATAAGCAAATAATTATTCAAGAAAGTCAAAATTGCTAAAACCCTAACAAAAAGTTAACTTTCAAAATCAAAACATCAAATCTAGCCATGGAATCTTCAAATTGCTTTCACAAACATGATAACAATAAAGCATATAACACTTTTCAAGCAAAAAGCATGAAACTTGATGATCAAAATCCAAGATCTAAGCATAAACCCTAACTTTATAAAAATATGCAAAATAATGATTTTAGATTAGAATCATACCTCAACCTTGATGTAAAGATGATCTAGATGCAAAAGAGATGAAAAGATGGAAGATTTGAAGCTCAATTTGAAGCAAAATGATGAAAAAATGGAGAAATGGAGATGGTGATGATGGGTGACGGTTTTGAAGGAAGAAGGAGGAAGAAGAAGTTGCTTTTTACTTTTTGTAAAAAGTGGTGGAAGCTTCATTTGCTTTATGCATTTTTATTTTGCATTTTTATTTTAATTTAAATGCGAATGAGACGAAACGTATACTTGGGTTTTTAAAGTTAAAATATTTTTAATGAAAATCAACCAAAATACGCACGAAACTTTCGTATTTAAATTCGTATATTAAAAACGTAACATTAATTCACGTGCGAAAACATTTGCGTTTTTAAATACGTTTTATTAAATCTTTTTGTGTTCTTTAAAATTAAAACCAATCCAAATAAAATTTTTCAAAATTTTAATTAAAACTTTGTCAAATTTCTGAAACGTTTGGACTGTTTGCAAAAATTCGTTTAAAAACTTACGCGTTTAAACTTTAAAGAACGTTTTTTTTTGTTTTTATAAAAGTAAATTAAAAGAAAATCTAATTAAAATTATTTTTGTCCTAATTAACAAAATATTCAAACCTATTTACATTAGACCATCACCATTTATCTGTCAGTGCTTGTGACGGCGCTTTCAGATAATCCTGAAACATGCGAGAAAGTGTGGCGAAGAACGAACGTACCTTGAAGCGCGTTAATGATACTATGAATTAGGTCAGCGGGATTTATATAATAACGCTCAAATTCTCGTAAGAATTCTTTTTCTGCTTGACCTAATGCTAGTAATGCATCAGTGAATTGGTTAAATGCTCGTCTTACCTTCCTCGGATTCGAAATACCATCCCTGAATACTGTGTCTATAAAACATAGATCAAAGAGCAATTCTCCGATGACATGTTGAAATTCATTTTCTTCTTCTGAATCAGGGTTTCCAGTAGTAGAGTGAACTACTCGGGAAATCTCTCTGATGTAGATCCTTTGTTGCTCAGTAAAAGGGAATTTAGATGTTAGTAACAACTGAGTAAGCTTAACATGGATTTCTTTCCTTTTTTGGAAGAAAGTAGAATCCATGGCTTTCTCAGTAGAATCAGGGAAAATTGATCTCAGTTCATTAATTAGATAAGTGGTAGGATCAACAAAGAATAGTTTAACGCATGGAATCAAAGTATATGTGATAGGGACTCTTTCAATCCAAAATTCGAGCTCGTCAATCAGGGCAGCAACGTAACGATTAATCCTAATCTGTGAAACAGATGGATACTCGGTGCTAGCTATTAGATCCATTAGTAGGTCTAACTTTGATTTCAGTGATAACTCGTCTTTTTGATAGTAATTAGCACGTAGACATGTTATTATCCTATCAATCACTACAAAGGTCTTCCTCTGCTCAGTTGAAAAGGGGAAATCGGATATCTTAAGGTTCCTAAGAAAATCTGCACAGATATCTATTCTCCTACTTGGCTTGTGAAAGTTTCCTAAGTGATGTTCATTACTTGATTCTGATGGATTACTACTTGATTCAGTGTTGGGCAGGGTTGGTGTTTCTAGTTCAGGGTCTTCGGGATATTGGAGACGCTCATCCACTTTTACACTTTGGAAAAAAGTAGTGGGGTAGGCTCGCAATATATCTGGAAGATCATACCTGAAGTATTCATCTAAGCAATGAAGTCGCTCATTCAAATCCATCCAAGGCATTGGTGGATAGAAAAAAACTTCAATACCTAAAGGAATGTCTTCTGGTAGGGTGGCAGGTCTAAGGTAATGTGGGTACTTAGATAAGATTGATAACATCTCAGGGTCAAGTGTGGGTTGACCACTTAATTCAATAGTGACAGAAGGTGGAATCTTCTGCTGAGATATATCAAAACCTAAGTCTAAGGATGAATATTCGTCACTCTCAACTTCCTGGTTAACACAGACCTCTTTGTGGGAAGACACAAAGAATTCCGCATCGTCCATGATCGTTATCTCGTCCATGGGAGAAATAAGATTGGAAGGAGAATTAGGGTTTTCTAGGGTTTTCTAATTTAACTAACTACTAAAGCAATTAACTTACTAAAGTAATGAAAATCTTAAGGAAGGGTCTCCTAAAAGTCAACTATCTACGGTAATCTTAAAGTTCACTACGCTCAACCGATCCCCGGCAGCGGCGCCAAAAACCTGTTGCGCCATCGGAGTGCTGACTCTGCCGCGGTAGTTTCCAAGGGGGGTGGCACGGCGGTCCTGCAAGCAACGGCGCAACAACGTAGAAACGTGATTAGGTCTTAAATCTATATGAGCTGGGGTTCAAACTATAAGTACGACCTACTTTTGGGGAGTAAGCAGTAAGTATAACTCGAGTGTCGTTCTTAAAATCGGAGCGAATGGAACTAAAAGGGACTTACCGTAAACGAGCTTTCTAATAGGATGGGTTTATAAAAGTAGGTAGGTTTTGATTGGTTTATCTAATACTAAATAAAACAAGTAAATAAAATAGAGAGTAGGCAACAGGTGATTGGAGACTACCTTGGGAAAATCATCAGACGGACAGTCGGTGTAAACACTAGGACCCTATGTTTTAGTCTAAAAGCCTAAAAGCATATGTCACTGAATCCTAGGTTATCCTGATGCTGATCAGAAACAGGTTGTTCAAACCCCCCTCACTTGCCTTGTAAGACTAAGCGACCTCTACGGATGATATATCCTGGGTGTAGGCATAAGGTAACAAACTGCAATTTTCTATCTGACCTTTCTTAATACCTAAATCTATCTGAGTTTATCTAGGTATGTACTAATTGTATGTTGTATATGTTGAGCTGTCGGTTATGTTGAGTTAAGCGGTTTAAGCATCTTGTATTATAGCCGAATACTTGCTTTCTTTTCAGAACTCATTTTTATCAGGTTTAAGCATAATTAACTCCGTCATGAATTAGACCCTCCTTTGCTATCAAGCGTTCATCCCTAGGAATACTCACGGTGTATAGTGCAATTGGCATATCCACAGTGTTCCAGACTCAAGGTATACTCACGGTGTACAGTGCATTTGGCATATCCACAGTGTTCCAGACTCAAGTCATACTAATGGTGTACTGTACATTAAAGTAGTTCCACAGCTGTATTTTAACCTTGGTGTACTAACGGTGTACGGTGCAGCGAGCATTTCCACAGCTATATTTTAACCTTGGTGTACTAACGGTGTACGGTGCAGCGAGCATTTCGACAGCTTTATTGTTCCTAGACCCATATTCTAAAAGGGTGACTTCTAGGTATTCCACGATGAAATAGACCTACGGCAGTTCCTTAGCTTCCACGTATTTGTACTCCACACGAGGTGTTTCCAACGCTATATGAAGTACTGTGCCGTTTTACAGAATATTCATAGCTTCATTATAACGCCCCTCATTTAATATCACAATATAATATTAAGTTTTGGCGGAAGCGAATACTTTGAGATACATATTCTATTAAAATTCTGCTAGAAATTTTTGCAAACCTTTATACAACATGTTTAACTACTAAACAAACATAGTTAACTTGTTTACAAACCGGGGCATTATATACTACAAAACATTATGTATTACAAACTGGATCAGAGTTGCAAGTTTCAAACATTCCCAGCATCAAAACATCCTTCCTGACTACCCACAAAATAAACATAACCTGCAGGAAGTAAATTGAGGGATTAACACGAAGCTAAGTGAATGAATTACCAACCACAATTCAATTTAGCTAGCAATCTGTTCACAATCAATAATGTAACAAATATCGTCAAGAGGAACGGTGGTTCCGAAGGACCCTGTGCCGGGTGGCCCATCAGAACACTTAAATCAACTGTAGGTCAAAACAGTGATTAACCGCTAACTCATTGCTAATCTTCATCAACACATGTACGCAACCCTGTGTTGACCAACAATAGCAATCAAGTCCAACCGACAATCTAGTTGACCTCTGTATACTACATTCAAGCTCACAGGCTAATCAAACCACCAATCAAATGGCATATCATTTCAAGGTTAACAATTCTATCAATAGTAATCCTATAATTACTGATTGAAATCAAACTGACACAACCAAACCAAACTGTGAGTTTCAAATCCACTCACCTGATTATCTTGTTTCACTTACTCAGCAATCTTATCTCGCTGAGTCCTTTGAGGATCTGAGAATCAAAATCAGATATAAGTTAGTAATCAGGATCATCAGTACTAAAGTTATATCAAACTTAATTTAAAGAATTAGATAGTATTTGTATAACTATTTAGTTTCTAATCATGTACAACATTCATATTACAGCATATCAATTAATCACTTGTCAACATTTTAAGTTTGAAGTTGTTTAAAATCAAAAGGCCACAAAACAGGTAACTACCCGCCGGGTAGCCTCATTACCCGCCGGGTATCCTATCATACCAGCCGGGTCACTCTATGTAGCAACCGGGTAAATTAAAAGTTGGGGTAACAGAACTCATTTGTGTTTTAAAGGCTGTACAAGCCACCGGATACGGGTCCTACCCGTCGGGTTCTCGGTTTAGGCACATTACCCGCCGGGTACGGGCTCTACCCGCCGGGTACCCACCCTGCACCAGCAACCTTCGTTCAGCTCAGAACCAAACTCGATTTTTGCTATCAAATCTACCAAAATCAGTTTCTATAGTGCTTAGCAATCACAATCAATAACAGCAACTATTTCTAGCATCATATACCATCATATATCATCTAATCATCATTTACTCATATGATTTCTATTAATTCAATCAAACTAAAATTGCAAAAGTAACTTACTAGTTGATCTTGAGAAGCTAAAGATGATGATGATGATTTTAACTTCAAAATCACAGCTCAATTTCAGTTTCAAGTTCTTGATTGAGTTCTTAGTTTAGGTTTTAGGCTTTTAGGTTTCAAAGTTTCTAAAAAGGGAAAGTGATAAAACTTTCCTAAAAAGGAAACTATTTAAGTCGGTTAAGATTTTACACCGACCCACATCCACTTAAAACTAGTCCCCTTTCAACCTATTGCCTGGAACCTCAAAAAAACATTTGCGAGAAACTTATTTTATTACACCATCAACTATAGTAAATTAAAACAAACAATAATTTACTAAGCACAATAAGTCCTGAAGCTTATTTAATTAAGTTTCGCAAATAACAAATAATATCAAATAATTTCTAATGCGATTAAATATGTCAATTTAAAATTAGAAATTACCGGACCAAAAGAGAGGATGTTACAACTCTCCCCCCCTTAGGAAGATTTCGTCCCCGAAATCTCATCACGATCAAATAATCCAGGATATCTGGATCTCATACTATCCTCTATTTCCCAAGTTAGATTTGAACCTAAACTATGTTTCCATTTCACTAACACCATGGGAATATGTTTCTTCCTAAGTTTGGTAACTTTTCTGTCAAGAAGTTCAACTGGTTCTTCAACTAACTTCTGACTCTGATCAACTTTCAAATCTTTCAAAGGAAGAATCTGAGACTGGTCTTCAACGTTACATTTCCTCAAATAACAAATGTTAAACGTATCATGAATACCAGTAAGTTCTGGAGGAAGATCAAGTGTAACTGACTGATCATTAACAATCTGACGAATTCTAAACGGTCCAATATATCGAGGAGCTAACTTGCCACGTTTCCCAAACCGAATTACCCCCTTCCAAGGCGAAACCTTCAAATAAACAAGTTCACCTTCAACAAAAGTAACAAGTCGACGTTTAGGATTAGCATATTGTTTCTGTCTATCACGTGCAGCTTTCAACTTTTCACGAGCCACTACCACCTTATCAGCTGTCATCTGTACAATATCTGGACCTGCAAACTGTTTCTCTCCAGCCTCTAACCAACAAGTAGGCATTCTACAACGGCGTCCATACAACATCTCGTAAGGAGGCATGCCAATACTAGAATGATAAGAGTTATTATAAGCAAACTCAACCAATGGTAAATGAGAATCCCAAGAACCACCATACTCCAAAATACTAGCTCTCAACATATCCTCAAGCGTCTGAATCGTGCGTTCTGACTGACCATCGGTTTGAGGATGATAAGTTGTACTAAGATTTACACGTGTACCCAATTCATGCTGCAAACTTTGCCAAAATGAGATACAAACCTCGGATCTCTATCAGATACAATCGATAAAGGAATTCCATGTCGATAAACAATCTCATTCACATATAACTGTGCAAGCTTACTTAAAGGTGCAGTTTCACTAGTAGCGAGAAAATGAGCACTTTTGGTCAATCGATCAACAATAACCCAAACCATATCACTTCCTCGGGCAGTTCGAGGCAACTTGGTACCAAAATCCATAGTCAAATGTTCCCACTTCCATTCAGGAATCTCAAGCTGTTTCAACGATCCATACGGCTTCTGGTGTTCAGATTTAACTTGAGAACAAATATGACAAGAACTAACAAACCTTGCTACATCCATTTTCATTGTAGGCCACCAATACAAAGGTTTCAAGTCATTATACATTTTCGTACTTCCAGGATGTACAGACAATCTGGACTTATGGGCTTCATTCAGAATAACATCCCGAAGACCACCAAACAAAGGAATCCAAACACGAGACTGAAAGGTTTTTAATCCTCTCGAATCATCTAATAGCAATTCCTTTCTATTCAACATAATTTCAGATTTCAAATTATGATCTAACAAAGCCTCTAACTGTGCAGCTTTTATCTGACCCACCAAATCAGAAGAAACTTCTAAACGCATACAATAAACTCGATCAGAAGTTACCTTGCGGCTTAAAGCATCATCAACCACATTGGCTTTCCCTGGATGGTATTTAATCTCACAATCATAATCTTTAATTAATTCTAACCATCGTCTCTGCCGCATATTCAACTCTTGCTGTGAAAATATATACTGAAGACTCTTGTGATCTGTACAAATAACACATTTGGTACCATACAAGTAATGTATCCATATCTTCAAAGCAAACACAACCGCTGCAAGCTCTAAATCATGGGTAGGATAATTTCTTTCATGAGGTTTGAGCTGACGAGAAGCATAAGCAATCACACGATCTCGTTGCATTAAAACACAACCCAAACCAACAATCGATGCATCACAATAATCAACAAAATCATCGGACCCATCTGGCAATGCTAACACAGGAGCCTGACATAACAACTGTTTCAGAGTCTGAAAAGCTGTTTCCTGTTGTTCAGTCCACACAAACTTTTCATCCTTACGGGTCAATTTAGTCAACGAACCGACAATTTTAGAAAAGTCTTTAATAAACTTCCGGTAATAACCCGCCAAACCAAGAAAACTTTTTATTTCTGAAGCAGATTTTGGAGCTTTCCAATTCATTACAGCTTCAATTTTCGAAGGATCAACTTTAACACCATCATTACAAATAATATGGCCCAAAAATTGCACTTCCCGAATCCAGAATTCACATTTAGAAAATTTTGCATATAATCGTTCTCTTTTCAAGGTTTCCAACACTAACCTCAAATGCATTTCATGCTCTGATTCGGATTTAGAATATACTAGAATATCATCGATAAATACAATCACAAATTTATCAAGAAAAGGTCGACAAACACGGTTCATCAAATCCATAAAAGCTGCTGGAGCATTAGTCAAACCAAACGGCATAACCAGGAATTCAAAATGACCATACCTGGTACAAAATGCAGTTTTTGGAATATCCCGTTCACCAACACGAACTTGATGATAACCTGACCTCAAATCAATCTTTGAATAAAACGAAGATCCCTGCAACTGATCAAACAAATCATCTATGCGAGGCAGAGGATATTTATTCTTTACTGTCCGTTTATTCAATTCCCTATAATCAATGCACATTCTAAAAGACCCATCTTTCTTTTTCACAAACAGAACTGGCGCACCCCAGGGAGAAAAACTAGGTCTAATAAACCCTTTATCCAACAACTCCTGTATCTGATTCATCATTTCACGTATCTCAGACGGAGCTAATCTATAAGGGGCTTTAGCAATAGGTGAAGAGCCAGGAACAAGATCAATCTGATATTCAACTTCCCTAACCCGTGTTAAACCAGGTAATTCATCAGGGAACACTTCCGGATATTCAGAAACAACTGGTACATCAGAAAGATATTTCTTTTCTAACTTAGCATCAATCACATAAGCTAGATACGATTCACAACCTTTGGACAAAGATTTCCTAGCTTTCATCATACTAATCAAAGGTATACAAACATTATCCCGTTCTCCTCGAGCCACGACATATGACTCTTCAGAGATTGGAATTCTAATCAGTTTATTGTGGCAATCTATGCTTGCTTTACACTGACTTAACCAATCCATGCCAATAATTACATCGAAACTAGCAATCGGCATCAACAGAAAAGAAATTGGGAAAGTCTGGCCATCTATCATAATACTAGCTCCAATTACCGAAGTGGTAACAGGAACTGACTTGCCACTAGCTAATTCTACTTCAACAGGGTTTGTAATCACAGTAGGCATCATTTTCAACTTATCACAGAAGTACACAGATACAAATGAACAATTTGCACCAGAATCAAACAAAACACGAGCTGGTACAGAATTTACAAGAAAAGTACCCGTGATCACATCATCTGTATGGACAGCTCATCCACTGTTATCTGAAAAGCCCTACTAACTGCAGATGGCGGATTCTTCAGCTTCTAACCGGAAGATGACGAACTAACAACCGACCCAGAACCCTGTCTCTTAGCCTCAGAACACTGATTTGCACGATGACCTTCCTAACACACATAAGTAGGAAAAACACAATCTTTGGCTTCATGCCCAATCACACCACATTTCACGCATCTAGTGGTTTGCACAGTACACGGCCCAAAATGTCTAGCTCTACATTTAATACACCAATTTGGACGATCAGAAGTACCACTACGACTTTCTTGTTTCTTACCCTTGTTTGACCCTAACCTTGGATCTATACGAACCGAGTCACTCAATCGTTTGCGGAATCAACGATTAAGTTATAAACTAAACACACGAATAATCAATACGCAATTAATACGAACCAAAACGTTTGTATATTGAATTATAATCGATCAGATTACAGGGATTTCGACAAATGGCGTTTAGGGTTTCGTCAACCCTAAACAGAAAACGAAAATACATTTTTATACATAATCTGGCACCTGCGACGTCGCATACGACGTCGCAGGCCCAAGCCCATGCGACGTTGTCTACGTCGCAGGCCCAATACCTGACGTCGCACCTGCGCTGTTTCACGCAACGTCACAGGAATCAGGAAAACTAATTCTAATTACAAACTACGAGCTAGACCAACTGACAGACACAAACATGTACCAACAAACTCCCCCGTGTCTTCAGCTTGGTCTTCAAAAATCTTCTTTAAACCCATCCCGCAGGAAATTGGCCGTCAGCATGAATTCCATTAGCCACACAAACAGTAACAACATTGTAAAACTGCTCGGCTAAACGTCTGTTGAACTCATTCTTCTGACCAACACGAATCCGATCATCATAGAGTTTTCTTAAATCTTTTTCATGAAAATTAATCAAACTCATCGGATCATACAGTCTAAACGTTGCTTGCTTCAAATTCCATATACCTCCAACTTCTGGCCACGGTTCAGAATCTGGAACAAAAGTAATAACCGATTCACCAGTTTGTGAATCAAGTTCCCATTTTACAAGTCTTCTTAGAAAATAATAAGGAACTGGTTCCAGAGGTATCTCAGTCAAACAGTTAGTAGGCAGATAGTGAACTTTAACCATAGGCTTCCTGGTGACTGGATCAATCTTCTTTTTTCACGTATACCGAGTGCCCAACGTCGGTTTCAATTTAGAATATGTCTTCGATAACACTTCCCGACGTAAATTTCTCTGAATAAACTCAGCATAATCATTCTCGAACGGATTAATCAATTTAAGCTGAGCTAATCGATTAATCTCTCCTTTTGGCAACGTACTTAATCTATCAAAACGCATTCTAAAGTACTGAACTCCATCTTCTCTCTTAATCATAAAAAGATTCCTCTGACACTTCCAGCTTTTAATAACTCCGGTATAATTTCGACTAACTCGATAAACTTGACATTTAACTGGAATAGGAACTGGATTGCGTCCCTTAGGCCACCATTGCTTATTTCTTTCTCTCTTTTCTTCAGCAGTTAATTTCTTCTTAGGAACATCAGAAGATTCAGTTTCAGGAGCTGCTGAGTCCGGTGCCTGTGTCTCTGGAGCTGGAGTTGCAGCAGAACTTGATTCTCCATGTTGAGCTTTAGCAGGCATCTCATCTTCACTTGAATCAGATTCAATAATCGGTGCACCATCGTAAGCTTCCCCAGATTGTGCATCATCATACGTTTCATCTGAATTCAACGGTTCTTCTTCAATCGAAACATCCTCATTCATCTCAAAAACATTCTCCGTTTCTTCCTCAGAGCCAACTCCACTGGCCATTCTCTGAATAAACGATAAGTCAGCGAATGAATAGTCAATGGCCAGCGGTCTCGGTTGCCCTGGAATATCATCAACACAAAAGTAATCCAAACGAGGAATAGTTTCATTAACATTTTCAATTACAGGAGTGGGGGTTACATTTTCAGGTCCTAGTGACTCTACATTTGGGCCCCCAAACCCAATCTCCCCCGAGGCACTAGACCTAGCCTCCAAAACATTGACCCTGATCTTTGTTTCCTCAAGCTCCTTAGCTTGAACCTCGATCAGCGCAGCTTGCTCAGCAATCTTTTCATCTTGAGCTTGCATCCTTTGCTGCATCTTCAAGATATCATCCATCATCTTTTGCATGAATGCTGGTGTCGGTTGAATCTCAAAAGCATCTTGAGGTGACGGGTTGACTTGAGCTCGTGCTGACGAAGAACGACGAACACGATGACTAGGTCGATAAGTTACATTTTCAGAATCATCGTCACCTCGAGTACGTTTCCCAGTATCCCGAGGAGGAACATACTTACGTCCTGCCCTGATCCGGCGCTGAATTCTCAAATATCGGAATGAATCGGTACGCCGGATATTTTCCATCTCTGAGGGGTGCGGAACTGTATCGTCCGAGTGTTCAGGCGTCGGACCGCCATCCTGAGGACCGACATTAGCTGTAGCTTCAGAATCAGAACCCTCCACAGTGTCATGAGATGCTGAATTGTCCGAATCAACATGCCCAAATTGCTCGATGTTTTCCAAAATAGCCTCCACATGCTCCCCCGCAGCTTGAACAGGAATGTTCACAAGCGGTTACTGCGGTTGCTGTGGTGCCGTAATATCCATATACTGAGGTTCCGGTGGCGGTACGTAATGCTCATCCACAATAGAACCAAATAAGGGAACATCCCTTGGTGCCTCAACCCCTTTCTCATACCCTGCACAAATAGTAAAGATCCGACTCATCATCGGTGAAATCTTTAGTTGCTGATCGATATCACCCTGTGCCTGAAGATCTGGATGATGACGATTGATGTGCAACTGAATAAATCTCGGATATAAGATCCATTTCTGATCCCCGGCGTTTGCATTATCGACCATAGCCTTGAAGATAAAACCCGAGAAGTTGAACGGCTTGTTGTACACTAACGCTAACATGGCAGAAGCCAAACTTCGGCTCATCCCATCCGTTCCACCTTTCCTATTTCCCAAACAAACAATAATCACGTGCATCAAATATCGCCAAACACGTGTGAGATTCGCTTTGCGATACTGATCAGTGGGAATCCCGGGATATCCAATCCTTTGCATAGCCCCCGTAACGAAAATATGATCAAAACCGACTGGCATATTCGGTTGATCGTTCAGCTGTAAAAGTTCCCGAATACTCTGTTCTGTAATAGTGATTTCCGTACCAAGAACCGTAGAGACCAGTCGTCGAACGTTGTTATCAGTAACAACATTTGCGTTTCTCCAGAAAGGGTTGATCAGATTTCCAAAAACCACAGTGTTATCGGAAATGGCGTGGAATACCCTTGATCGTCTCAAAAATGCAATCATCTGACGATACGGTGCAGCTTTATCAGAAGTGTCAGCAAGGTAAGCAGCCGTATTATGACGCGCCTCAAAAATCAAAGCCATATCTGCAAAAACAGAAACATATTGCAACTCGAAAAAGGTTAGCAAAAAAATGTTACATTTTTTATAAAACCTTTATAAACTTCCTGGAACTAGCGACGTAGCCACTGACGTCGCATAATACAGAGCGACGTAGAAATGTACGTCGCCAAAAATCAGAATAAATTGAAAAGCGACGTAAAGCGTGACGTCGCAGAAAATTCGAGCGACGTCAAGAGGGACGTCGCATTTTGCAATTTATTGTGAATTTAATCACAGTAATAAAAGTAGCGACGTAGTGAGGGACGTCGCGTAGGACGTCGCGGTAAAAGGCGACGTAGGGAAGGGCGACGTAGGCAATTAATAATAATTAAGTATAGCGACGTAGGCCACGACGTCGCAGCGTACGTCGCAACGACGAACAGTCGTCCCAACCCAGAAAACCTAACCCTCGAATTTAGGGGTTTTCAAAATCAATCGCACAATACGATGCGGCTAACAATGGTGATTACGGAAATATAAGTTATAACAGTTACAACATCCAATTCACCATCGAATTTTACCCCGAAACCGAAACCCTTTAAACCGGAAAATATAAATGACAAGTATGGCATAAATACACGGTGAAAAGAGGTAAAGGTGGTACCTAAGTGTGCGGAATAACGAGTAGAACAGGAATACGTGAATGAATCGTAATGAAAACGGCTCGAAATCACAAAGATGCACGAAACAACGCTACGTCGCAAATCGCCAGAGGTACGTCGCAGGCTACATCGCAGGTGAATAGTGAATAGTGTGACGTGTTACGTCGCAGTTGAGACTATATATAGTCTAACCCTATGTGCGACGTAGACTGGGACGTCGCAAGCAACGGCAAACGTGACGTCGCATAAAGCAGTTAGAATATTTCAAAAACCGTTTACCCGTTATTTTAGCAAATAATATCCAAATGACTCGTGACTTGGGAAAAATAACATAGAATAAAATAAAGCATAAAATAAAATAACGAAAAAATCTTTTTGGTATTTTCTTTAATATTACAAAAAGTAAAAAATAACAGAATAGAATTACGAACACTCTATTTTTGGTGACGGAGTTGTTTTGTCTGTTTAGGGATCATATCGGAATAACATGCAATTATTAGGAATAGTAAGTGTTATTTCGATCATCAGTATATTTGTCCACTTTAAATTTACGTGGCACATTTAAAACACTTTTTATAAAAATTATTTCAAGACGATTATTGGTATTGTTTGTCCACCTAAACATGTTACATCCGTATTTGTGAGCTAACATTTATTGTTAGTTGAATATTAATTTTGTGAAACCTATTATATGATATACTGATAAACTTTAGTAAAACACATAATACTGCATATTTTACAGACAAGGTAAATATTACAAGACCAAGTTTATCTCGGCTATCTTGTAACATACACTTGACCTTCAAATTTAGGCATACATCAAACCGACTATGAAGATATTAGTGGCCCCAGATCTGTACTTAGTACAACAGAGGGTCCCTTAGTATGAACATAATAAGTTTGAGACTATTTGCATAACTAATGGATTCAGGTCTGTACGTGAGTACAACAATAGTCACCATTAGTTAGGCGAATAACCATATTATTACTATATGCCAATTATACATTTACATAATCATTATGACAGTATATGACAGTACTTCCATTTATCAATTAAGACTTATATCATACATCATATAACAATTTTCACAAAGTAATAAACAAGTTTTAATATTACTTCTTACTCACTCACAAACCGGTGTGTATCACGCCTACCAATACATTGTGTGATGAGGATAATTTAGATAGAAACTGTTTTAAGTGTGTCAGATAAACCTACTGACACATCCAAGATAAACCTTAAAATTCCATTTTGTGCATGTCATCCGATGTACTATCATATCCCAAGTTGTTTACAGACACAACTTCAACGTCTATTTTAAAAATGTTGCAACCTCGCTTTTTCTTTAATACTAAAGAGTATAAAGAGTGGCTACCAGTTGTTTGTCCCTAACCTTGGATCTATACGAACCGAGTCACTCAATCGTTTGCGGAATCAACGATTAAGTTATAAACTAAACACACGAATAATCAATACGCAATTAATACGAACCAAAACGTTTGTATATTGAATTATAATCGATCAGATTACAGGGATTTCGACAAATGGCGTATAGGGTTTCGTCAACCCTAAACAGAAAACGAAAATACGTTTTTATACATAATCTGGCACCTGCGACGTCGCACACGACGTCGCAGGCCCAAGCCCATGCGACGTTGTCTACGTCGCAGGCCCAATACCTGACGTAGCACCTGCGACGTTACATGCAACGTCGCAGGAATCAGGAAAACTAATTCTAATTACAAACTACGAGCTAGACCAACTGACAGACACAAACATGTACCAACAACCCTGCTGATTTCCTTGCCACCGCTGCTTACCTTTACCAGAAGATTCACTCCTAGATTTTTGAGAACCCATTTCTTTACTTGATGCTTGTTGAGGTTTCAAATCAATGTCAATAGACCGAGCTAACATAAAAGCTTGAGAAAGAGAGCCCGCCAATCTCACTGAGATTCTATAATGATTAGGTAAAGTACCCACAAACTGTTCTATTTGAGTTCTCTCATCAGGAACCCACTGTTGAACAAACCTGAGTTTCTCTGTAAACTGATTTATCAAATCATCCATTGACATGTTATCAGTTAATTGCAAATCCATAAACTCCTTTCTGATTCGAGCTATATCATAGTTTGAACAATACTATTTACAAACTTCATTACGAAAATCAGGCCATCGGATAGATGCTTTCTGAAAAGGAGATAACACAGAAGTAATCGAATCCCACCAATTCATAGCTGCTCCTTTTAAAAGTTGAGTTGCATAAGGAACTTTTAATTCATCCTCACATTGACAGACTTCAAATTTCTTTTCAATATCCCTCAACCAATCTAGAGTTACAGAAGGATTTGTACTACCTGTATAAACAGACGGATTACTGCTCATAAAGGTTTTAAAAGAACACACCTTTTGTTTTGGCGGTGAAATCGTACTAAACACAGGATGAGATGATTCAGCCTCTTTTTGTTGTTTATACATTCTAAGTGCTTGGTTTTCCTCTTCCAATTGAAGGAGATACTCGTCTCTTTCTAACTCCTCTCTAGCATGGAAAGAAGTACCAGTATGCTTAGCCCGATTATCATGAGTCTCAACAGTAACTTCCGGCCTTGAGACATTATTAGGGTTAACAGGTGGTTGCTCGTTATCCGCCATATCTGTAAACACAACAACAGCTCACAAATCGTTAATCGTTAGCACCTATCCTACTAACCGATTCTCATTCAGTACATAATCCCATTCCCAAGAATGTTTGACACAACACAATCAAAGTTTAGGATTGAACATACAATCATATTCAATTGCCCCAAACTATTGCTCTGATACCAACTTATAACGCCCCTCATTTAATATCACAATATAATATTAAGTTTGGCAGAAGCGAATACTTTGAGATACATATTCTATTAAAATTCTGCTAGAAATTTTCGCAAACCTTTATACAACATGTTTAACTACTAAACAAACATAGCTAACTTGTTTACAAACTGGGGCATTATATACTACAAAACATTATGTATTACAAACTGGATCAGAGTTGCAAGTTTCAAACATTCCCAGCATCAAAACATCCTTCCTGACTACCCACAAAATAAACATAACCTTCAGGAAGTAAATTGAGGGATTAACACGAAGCTAAGTGAATGAATTACCAACCACAATTCAATTTAGCTAGCAATCTGTTCACAATCAATAATGTAACAAATATCGTCAAGAGGAACGGTGGTTCCTAAGGACCCTGTGCCGGGTGGCCCATCAGAACACTTAAATCAACTGTAGGTCAAAACAGTGATTAACCGCTAACTCATTGCTAATCTTCATCAACACATGTACGCAACCCTGTGTTGACCAACAATAGCAATCAAGTCCAACCGACAATCTAGTTGACCTCTGTATACTACATTCAAGCTCACAGGCTAATCAAACCACCAATCAAATGGCATATCATTTCAAGGTTAACAATTCTATCAATAGTAATCCTATAATTACTGATTGAAATCAAACTGACACAACCAAACCAAACTGTGAGTTTCAAATCCACTCACCTGATTATCTTGTTTCACTTACTCAGCAATCTTATCTCGCTGAGTCCTTTGAGGATCTGAGAATCAAAATCAGATATAAGTTAGTAATCAGGATCATCAGTACTAAAGTTATATCAAACTTAATTTAAAGAATTAGATAGTACTTGTATAACTATTTAGTTTCTAATCATGTACAACATTCATATTACAGCATATCAATTAATCACTTGTCAACATTTTAAGTTTGAAGTTGTTTAAAATCAAAAGGCCACAAACAGGTAACTACCCGCCGGGTAGCCTCATTACCCGCCGGGAATCCTATCATACCAGCCGGGTCACTCTATGTAGCAACCGGGTAAATTAAAAGTTGGGGTAACAGAACTCATTTGTGTTTTAAAGGCTGTACAAGCCACCGGATACGGGTCCTACCCGCCGGGTTCTCGGTTTAGGCACATTACCCGCCGGGTACGGGCTCTACCCGCCTGGTACCCACCCTGCACCAGCAACCTTCGTTCAGCTCAGAACCAAACTCGATTTTTGCTATCAAATCTACCAAAATCAGTTTCTATAGTGCTTAGCAATCACAATCAATAACAGCAACTATTTCTAGCATCATATACCATCATATATCATCTAATCATCATTTACTCATATGATTTCTATTAATTCAATCAAACTAAAATTGCAAAAGTAACTTACTAGTTGATCTTGAGAAGCTAAAGATGATGATGATGATTTTAACTTCAAAATCACAGCTCAATTTCAGTTTCAAGTTCTTGATTGAGTTCTTAGTTTAGGTTTTAGGCTTTTAGGTTTCAAAGTTTCTAAAAAGGAAAAGTGATAAAACATTCCTAAAAAGGAAACTATTTAAGTCGGTTAAGATTTTACACCGACCCGCATCCACTTAAAACTAGTCCCCTTTCAACCTATTGCCTGGAACCTAAAAAAAACATTTGCGAGAAACTTATTTTATTGCACCGTCAACTATAGTAAATTAAAACAAACAATAATTTACTAAGCACAATAAGTCCTGAAGCTTATTTAATTAAGTTTCGCAAATAACAAATAATATCAAATAATTTCTAATGCGATTAAATATATCAATTTAAAATTAGAAATTACCGGACCAAAAGAGAGGATGTTACATTCATACTCTAATATGAGATAACTATGTCTACGTAGTATTAGGGTTGATCAGATCCTATCCTAAGGCAATAGTCACGTGAAAGACTGGAAAGGGTGGACACTTTATTAAGTCTATATTCATGTAAAACTCAACCAGATACACAGCAAAACAATCACCAATCATAGCATTAGGAACATTATTCCACAACGGATTGTGCCCACGACTTTCATAGCTTCCACGTTCTATACTACACACATTCGTGATGATTCCGGCGCTATACAAATGAAAGCCGTATAACGTTACCTCCGTTATTTCATAATGATTATCCCAATGAATTAAACATCATCCATAATCCTAATATCTACATTTCAACAATCACAGTATTAAACTACGTAAATAGCATGGCAATATTCACAACACAAACAAAGAAATCATGCAAACAAAACATAATAACTGTAAGTAAAGGAATAAGTAATAACCAGTATTTAAGCAGCGTAACACTGAGTAGTACAAGCTAGAATCTTGAAAACTTCAATACAATAAAATTCCCAAGCTACAGCTATCTTCCCCACTCGAACCGTGCCTACATCTCTCTAGTTCTCTAGAGAGAGAAACTAGAGAGAGAACTAACCTAAACTAATCTAGAGAGAGAAAGTGAGAGAATTCTATGAAGAATTGGTGTGTGAAATGAGGTGAATGAGGCCTCTATTTATAGGCAAGCCTTGGATCCAAGAGTACAGGTCCACAAGCACACGTACAAGCAAACGAAGCAAGAACGAGGCCATGTGAGAGCAAACCAAGCCATACACGGCCTAAACAGGGCCGTATACGGCCTGTTTAGGGCCGTACACGGCTTCACTAAGGCCGTACACGGCTGGGTGGTGGCCGTGTGATTTTTCTGACTTTTCTCGTTGCTTCGGAAGGCCGTATCTTCTTCGTTTCACGTCCGTTTGACTTGATTCTTTCGCCTACGGTCTCGTAATTCCATTACGCTTCGAATGATGCCAATTTGGTAGAAATTGAAGGTGTGGAGCCCGGGCGTGTCCAGAATACGTTTCGTAGTCTTCGGCTGTGCTTTTTGCTGCGTAACTCTCTCATCCTTGATCCATCTTGAGCAATCCATATATCCACATTCTCGTAATTTTAATAGCTACAAAATAAGACAATTATGAGGTTCTGGTATGAAGTTTACAATGGAATTAGGGTTAGGCTCAAAACGGTGCCTATTTAGGTCAGTTTTCCGCCCTTTTTGCTTGATTTTCAAAAGACCGACAAGTTTATACCTTTCTAACAAAAGTTATTGAATAATGATGATTTTAAGATGTATTTTTTAGAAAAGAGCTAAATATGGGACAATTAATGCATGTAAAAACGTGACTTTTTGCGATACATCACCCTCCACATCATAGTTTGTTAGTATGAATTTAGCGCGAGTATTAGTGTATGGTACCATATGGGATTGACAATCCCCGTCCGGGGTAGTCGCGCTACCACGACTGCGATCGAACGGACGCATTATCACTTGTTCACACGTGTGTATGATTAAGCACATGCAGGAGGTAAACTCGATCAGGCACTTGATTGTGATCCTAACACCTCGGTTAAGCTCAAACTATGAGCTCATGGCAGTAATATACATATTTATTTGATTGATTTCAAATCATTATACTAAATCTTGTGGTTCATACATTGTTGTTTCATCAATACAAACCTGTGAGCTCACCAGCTTTTTAGCTGATTCTTTTAGCATGTATTCTCAGGTACCCAGCAGCTGTAGGCTTGCACACAGGATTTAGCATAGCTCGAGTCAGCATGCAAACATCAGAGATATTATTGCATTAATATATTTTGTATAAGTAGTTATGCTTGCAAATCTCTCATATTCAGAAAACGAGCTAATGTATTTGGTACAACTGATGTAAACTTTTATCGAATTAATGTATTTTGTTAAAACGACGCATATAAAGTTGTTCATTATACCTTGTGTGTTTTGATTATTGATTAGTCGCGCCCCGACCCGATTCGTTTCCGCAACCTGAATTTGGGGGTGCGACAATTTTGCCCCTTTGGTAGTCAAATGATATTACAATTAATTACAATTTATGCCATCCTATTTTCAGCCATTGATCAATTTAATTAAAGGTGTAGATCTCTTCTCTTCCTTCTCCACTCTAAAATTCTTCTTCATGGATCCAAATCCTATATATGGGATCAAAAAAGAAGAAATTTTTAAGGGAGAAGAGGGAGAAGCATTGTGAGCCAATCATTTTAAAATCACATGCAAGGGTATTATGGGTAATTGACTCTAAAGTAATTTCATTCATTATCCTAAACTAAACGTTTTTTTTATCCCTATAATTAAGTACAGTCATTTTTTGTTTTTTTAAAACCCAATATGTCATTCATAAGATTCTATCAAAAAATCCCCTATATTTTAAAAATCATCCAGACATGAGACGACTCAATAATCTACATGTTCATTATCGATTTATTTTTGTATGTTTATGTGGTGCTGAAAACCCACTTACTTGTTATTCGAAGTTATATACTATATCATTTGTCTTATTTGATGACAAATACAAAAGAAAACTCATACGTACTAGGATTATAATATGTGTTTGAACTAATTTTTTGCGTATGTATTTATAAAAAAATATAATTTGTTTTGTATCAAAAATTTTTTTGGGTAAAGGGTTTATACCCGGTAAATATTACGCCAAAATCATTGAAGTACAATTGACATGAGTGTACATCCCATGCCCTCAGCCCGTTACATAGGCGATTTGACTCAACCTATACAACTAAGCAAACAAGCTGCTAAACGCAGAACAAAACACAGCTGCAACGCAGCACATAACTACTAAACCATACTGCTAAATGCAGTTACAATTACATTTAAAAAATAAATAATCTAAATGTAAACACTAGGTTCATAGAACCACTTCTACGGTGATCGGCTCAGTCTTCAGTAATCTTCATATCTTGACCCTTGAGAACAAACCCCCAACGTCACATATCATTGAGCTAACTTGCCCTACCAACACGTCCCAATGACCATTGGCAAAAGGTCCAAGCCAGCTCCAAGAAACTGAATACACCTGCCCTACCAATTCCGGCGATGGCAAAAGGTCCAGGTATACCCACATGCAGCATAAGCCAAAAACCACTGACCTAGCTGAAATATCCAACTAGTGGAACCCTTACCGGAGAAGAACCACCAGAAACCACGACATCAACTCAAGAATAATAGTAACCCAAAGCGAGTACTTACATCCCGAAGCCGCACCATCCACCTTCACAAAGGTAAAACCATCAATAGAGGTTGATATGAAACACATCAAAAAGATGCGAACAAACAACACAAACGCTCCATTGATTAAACAACGATCAACCAGACCCCCCCCCCCCCCCCAGGAGAGACCCCAGTTCTCAACTCTCAAAGCAACAATTTAAAGAACCAGCCACGACACTTCAATATACCATTAGTTAGCGACACTTAAGAAGTATCACCAATTTCGTATAAAAAAACCTAATCAAAGTATCGCAAGAAAAACCATCCACTGCTGACCAAAAAACCCTAGTTCAGCCGGAATACCTCTAGCCGGAAAACCAGATCCGGTAACAACCTTGAAACAAGATAAACTATCCACGCAATAAGATCCAGTAATACTCTTGAGATCAACTAATCGGCCAAAACGTAATCAAAAAACAAACAAACCTTCAAACGAAAGAAAACCCTAACAGATTAACAATCGTAGAAAGTTTGAATGTGATCGTTTCATATAGGATTACAAAACCCAAAACATCCCAACCACAATCTAGTTGTATACAACTCACGAACTAGATCCACTCAGAAAATCAGCCAAACAATTAATTGGCCACGAACAACCCAATAATCAGATCATAATCAATAAATAACTAAAGCAATACCAGCAACGATTACAAAATCTGATCAATAAAGATAACCCAAATCGATTTAAAGCAAGCTGCACCAAAACAGAAGCCGCAAGTATAAACCCTAATGACAAATCCGTACGAACAGTCAAGGATTTAAATTGTTTTGTATCAAATTACTAACAAATATTCACAAAATAAATTAATAGATTATAAATTTTCGTAGAACATAACACCGGTTCAACATTTTTTGATTATGGCATTGATTCACAAAATCATAGCTATAGTTATGATTTAATTTTGATTATGCTATTGATTCACAAATCATAGTTAGCTATGATTCAATTTTATTATGCTACTAATTCACAAAAAAAATTGATTATGCTATAGATTCACTAAATTATGGCTATGATTCAGTTCACGCATCCATTCCACTTGAATGTCAATTCCGACATAATTCATGCACTATGCCATTTTTTTGTTGAGTTCATTATATAATGACAATCTATAATTCATTTGTTAGTATAAAGAGCTATATTTTTTAATGTATTTCTGTATTTATGAGCAATTGGTGAGAACATGTAGTTGCTATCCAGGAACATGCAAAATCATTTGTGTTTTAGCAAATTGATTCTTATTTTTTTTTATTTGTTAATTGTTTAATTCCTAATTGATCAAAGTAACATATTTATAACATTGATTCAGAAGTTTTTGTACTACTGAATCAAACGTTTTTAACATTATTGATTCACAAAATATATGATATTGATTCACCAAAATTCATCACATAGATTCAAATATCATATAATATTTGATTAAATCAATCATATACTCACAAAATCACATTGATCCATATATCAATCAATTCAAAATTTTCTTATTGAATCATGTGTTTCATGCCATTACAAGCATTAATAATGTCCTATTAATATTAATAACGTAAAAATGCAACTTACAAAAGTAACTACTCCGTATAACATTTAATTTGATTCAAGAGATGTATTTATCATATTAATTAAAGCTCCCCTTTTCAAGGAACCCACTTTGACCATAAACGGTTTCTTTTAAAAGAAATTGTCATAAAGTTACTGTTATGCCCCTCCATCCCTTAAATATTAACATTAAATTTATTAATAATTACAATATTGCCATCAAATAATTTGAATAGTTGGATCTGAAAATTAAAGGCCAAGATGATTTCTCTCTCTTCTCTCATAAAAAACTTAGCTCCATAGATCCATATCCTACTCATAGTCATATGTGTTAATCAAATAATCATCTTGAATACAAGTCATTCATAGAAATATCACTGGCGATATTACTTTTCAGCTGGCTAGCATCACTTGTACCTGAAGTGTACTCTTCAAACAAAGGTTTTTCTGGATTTGTTCTCGAGAACATGAAATATGCGGGCTCTGAAGGAACCGGAAGGGTTAAGGACAAGCTACTAAGCATGAGAACAACCAAAGCCATAGTTGGTCTGTCATTAACTTCTTGTTGAACACATAATAGACCAATGTGTACGCATCTAATCATATCACGTAGATAAGTAGTACACAATGTCGGATCCATTAGACTTGTAACCGTTCCATCTCTCCAACTTTTCCATGCCTACAAAACCGAATTACAACATGAGTAAACATCTTAAACATGGAAAAAAAAGTCGACGAAAAGAAGATCGTATTATAACTTATAAGAGGTTTATGTCAACACTTACATGGCTTAGAAGATCCTCGGTCATCACTCCATTATGGAAAGTATGGTTCTTCTGACCCGTTAAAATTTCAAGAATTAATACACCAAAACTGAAGACGTCTGATTTAACTGAAAATTGCCCGTGCATCACATATTCCGGTGCCATATATCCACTAGTACAACACAAATAATTGTTAAATAAGTACTTCAATGGAAGTTCATCCTAAGCTAGTATTTTTCCATAACGATCATAATACTAACATCCTGCATGTAACTACTAATTTGGCATCTAGATATGATGAAGAGGCACATTTAGCGTGGTCTTTAAAAAGGTACTTTAGTAATATGATTTAAGGGAAAGGCACAACTAGACGATTGCACATACCAACAACAACAACAAAAACCAAATTTGGTTTACAGAACTTACAAGGTTCCAACAATCCGACTAGTGTTGCCATGGGTTTCTTCATGTTCAAATAATCTTGCCATACCAAAATCTGCAATTTTTGGATTCATTTGTGCATCCAACAAGACATTACTAGCTTTCAAATCTCGATGAATTATCTTTAGTCGTGAATCCTCATGTAGGTATAAAAGTCCTCTCGCAATACCCCCTATTATTTTGTATCTTCTTTCCCAATCAAGTATTGCACGCCTCGTTGGATCTAAAAGTATAAGATCAAGCATAAGCATATATTTCATATTGTTGTTAAAGAACTAAATCTCAAAGTGGGAGTTATCAGAAATCTTTCAAATAGTATACTTTTAAGAAGAGCCAACTTACCGAATATAAAGTGATCTAGACTTGCATTTTCTACAAACTCATACATCAAAAGTCTTTCCGACCCTTCTAGGCTAAAACCTAGAAGCCGAACCAAGTTTCGGTGTTGCAGCCTTGCAAGTAACAAAACCTCATTCTTGAATTCTTGTTCTCCCTGCCCTGAATCCCTTGACAACCTCTTTACTGCTATATCTTGACCATTTTGTAGTTTACCCTATAAAATCCGGTTTGTTAGAATTTGGTAAGAATTTTTTTGAAAATACTCGTAAGCAAATTAAATACTGCGTAGTAATTTTCTTGTAGCGTATAATAGTATACCTTATAAACCAAACCAAATCCACCTTGTCCAAGCTTATTTTTCTCTGAGAAGTCATTTGTTGCTGTTCTAATGATCCCAAAGCTATATTGCAACGAATCGGCTGAACTAATTTCATCGATATCTCCCTCCTCAGAAACTAAAATAATAGTCACAATATTACGAAAACGAAATCCTAGCCACAGTCGTAACAAGAATTAAAGAAAACAAAAGCACCAACCGAAATTCTCCAGATGACGTTGTTTCTGGTTTCTTTTTCTTCTCTTGAAGACACAAACAAACACCACCACCAATATTAGAAGACTAATGGATGCAACGACTGCAATAATTACAATAACTTTATGTTTTCTTCTCTTTTTCGTGTTACTGCTGTTTCCTAAAAATTACACAAAATATCAGTGAATTTGAACAACTTTATGTTTACGTCGACAATGAGTACATATGTTTAATTGTTCATAGTATGTGACATAAAAGTTGGTGACAATATATATATATATATATATATATATATATATATATATATATATATATATATATATATATATATATATGTATACCTGAAGACGACGACGGTGGTGGTGTAATAACCACAGTATCATTGAAAAACTTATTATCCTCATATCTAATATTGCAACTAGGAAATAGAACTCTTGCTCCACCTCTACCATAACAACAATTTGGAATTTCCCTAATTGCAGTGTCCAAACAATTATAACATTGGTTTTCTGTCAAATCCGGTGTACACAGCATGATCCCGTAGATACTAGTAAACGTTGGGGCATTCGTGCTATTGGAAGCATATTTACGAAGAGATCCACCTCTTGAAGCATCATTTTTTAGTTGATCCAATAGCTGGTCTAGTCCTTGATTATAGTCGTCCACATTTGAGGCATTATTAGGGTCTGTCAAGAACCGTACAACTGTAGTGTCCAAATTTCCCAAAATGGTCTCATTAGAGTACCTTAACATACAGTATTCAAACCAAATAGTTGCAACCTTTTGGTTAGGGCATCTCTCCCTTAGTGTGATAATAGAGTCATTGAGGCACGTTCTACAATCATCTGGCTCAACGTCACCTCTACATAGCCCAATTACGTTGACTTGATCGGGGTTTTGACCAATTGACCGGTTGTAGAACCCATACCTGATGCTGGTATCAGCGGTGAGGGATGACAAGGCATCGTCAAGATTTCTTTGGTATGTACCATTTATAGTAAAATTTGTATTACTATTGCATATACTGGGCGTAAGATATTCTTGACAGATTGAAAGGGAGAACAAGTTTATGAAAGTAACGATGAAAACTAGAGTCAGTATTCTGGTTACCATCGACATGATCATGTTGCAAATATGGTTTTTGATGGAGCTTAGATTATTGTAATGGAAAGGAATATGATATGATGGTGTTTTTTATCAATTATTTAAGGGGTGGTTGGTTCGAGGAGTTGGGAATGGGAAAGATAATGAATAACGATGTTTGTTTACATATAATGTAACCATTCATTACTTATTAGTGGGTAATCATTCATCATCAAATTGAGGTACTCTATGATATGATGGTGTTTTTATCATTTATTTAAGAGGGTTAATTATTATAGTTTTTTGGAATTTTAAAATTTTGCCTATTTTTTCGCATGTATATTATGTTTTGCCCTCCCAAAACAAATTAAAAGTTGGTGTTTTGCCCTACCCAGACGCAAGACGCAAATTTCGACTTGCGACCTAACCCTTGCGTCTTTCGTCCAATCTATATGTTCGAGTATATGAGCGATGTCCGAGTAAAATACGAGTATGCGACCCAAACTACCCGGACGCAAGTCGCAAATTGTGACTTGCGACCACAAGCTTGCGTCTTGCACCCGCCAAAGTGTCAGATGATCGAGGATACGCGATTTGCGTCTTGAGTCCGCCAAAAACCAAGATTGTGGTCAAGACGCAAGATTGTGGTCGCAAGTCGCAATTTGCGACTTGCGTCAGGGTGGTTTGGATCACGTACTCGTCATCTACTCGGACATATAGACCGGACGCAAGACGCAAGGGTTAGGTCGCAAGTCGCAATTTGCAACTTGCGTCCGGGTGGGCCAAAACACCAACTTTTTTTTTTTGGAAGGACAAAACGAAATATACATGTGAAAAAAGTGGCAAAATTTTTAATTTCCCTAGTTTTTTTTCAAAATCATAGGATAAAAATCGTTTTTTACATCAATGATTATTTTAATTGATGATGATTTGTATTTATTGTGATTTGATGTAGAGGTATTACACCAGCATTCGGTTAACTGTGCTGCATTCGGTCTAATATTTAAGGGTGATGAGTATATATCATCAATCAAAAATTATTCATATACGATTAACTGTGCTTGATTATATTTAGTGATTTACAAATAATTTTGAGAGAATTACATTATATCCCTTCTATAAACCACATAAATATCATATATACCTGACTTAAATAAAATATCACATATACCCAATTAACACCAACGAATCGAATCGAAATTTAAGAAAATCACATAATTACAAAACGAAAGTACCGTAGATAAACATCTCGCCATAAAAAGTTTGGAATTCGTCTTTTGCTAAGTATTTATATTTTAAGAAAAATAGGTGACGTGATATTAATTATTATTTATTTAATATACACAATAAAAAGAGAGTTGATAGATATAACAAATAACTTAATGGATACACCAAACTGTACAAGTGCTAAAGCACACAGTACAAACATATCGAAGCATAAATTTGGTGTTTCAATCAAACTTTGTGTTGTATTTATCACTTCCCAATAAAAAGGAAGAAAAATCATGTGATGAATTCACGAGCAGATGGTAGGCAAAACTTTCTTTTAATGTTTGTGTTGTAGAGATTTTGAGGGTTAAGAAAGATTAAGGAATAAGGATAGAATTGTAGATTAAGGTTCAAATGAATACAACAACTTTGTGTGAGAATAAAAGAACCCATAGGAATGCGTTACGTGTCACTAAAATCACTTTCCCCACGTTATTAAAAATTAAATATCTTCCAAACGGTAAGTCGAAAAATCACAGAAATTGCACCATAAAAATCAGCGTTTTATTCTCTTCGATTATAGATGTGACAAGGTATACATTTGACGAATTTTTTATTTTTCGTTTTCTGTTGGGTTTTAAAAACGAGTATCACATGTGTTAGAAGATGGTAACACATGTGTTACCGGCTAGTAACACATGTGATACCAGCGAGTAACATATGTGATACCAGCTAGTAACACATGTGTTACTAATTTTGTACAATTTGTAAAACCAAAAAAAACAAAGTCATCGAAAGTATACCTTGTGAGATGGCAAATCGAAGAAAAAAAAATGCTGATTTTTATGATGCAATTTTTATGATTTTTCGACTTATCGTTTGAGAGATATTTAAGTTTAAAAAAACGTGGGAAAAGTGGATTTTTGTGACACGTGGCGCGTTCTGGTTCGTCCCTCCATTTTCACAAAAAATCTCATTATCATTTGAACCTCACTCTAAAATTGTTACTCCCTCCGTCCCGGAATAAGTGTCCTGTTTCAGATTTTGAAGTCTTTCTTTTTCAACTTTGACCTTAAATATCTTTGTTTGTGTTATATAATACTTTATGAAAATTATACCAATGGAAATACATTTAAAACTCAATCCATTCATATATTTTGCATCAAGTATTATATAACACAAACAAAGATATTTAAGGTCAAAGTTGAAAAAGAAAGACTCAAAAAGTCAAAACAGGACACTTATTCTGGGACGGAGGGAGTATTATATATAATTGTTGTTGATTTTAGAATTATAAAATAAAATAAACTGATTAATTGGGTGTATATGATATTTTTAATTTGTGTTGAGTATATCTCTACTATCTCTATCTCTACTACATATAAATCATCTTAATACTCTATTTATAGAAATCTTAAAATTTTGGTACTCAACATTTCTAAATTTAAAATGTTTAATTTTCATATTGTATCAACTTCTATCAAAAAATTTACTCTTAAGCCCTTCTTAATCTGAATCATTACCTCTACACATTAAATTATCGTTATCGATTCATTATCTTCAATAATACATCAGAAAATAGTAAACACAATTATATAAACAACGACCGTTGAGTTATAATATATTATATTCAGCTGCATTACACGAGTATTATGCTAGTATATATGTTATTTGTGTAGTTTATGAAGGAAATATATGTAATTCTCCCAATAATATTTGGTGATGTATGGATCACTCTCCAATATTTAAACTCCCCCACCCCCACCCCCCCCCCCCCCCCCCCACCCCCCAAAAAAAAATTTCCTTCATATTAACCATATCTCTAATTAATCACCAAACTTATTTCCTTATGGTAACGAGTAACGAATTTAGTAATAAAATTAAACAGTTAGGGCAAATGTTAATTTAAAAAAATCACAACGATTATTTTTCACTTGCACCCCTTTCACATTTCACCTCTTTCATTTTTAACCCTTTCACTTTCTCTCACCTTCTCTTTCCTTCTTCCTCCCCCAACCCCACCTCACCACACCACCACCACCACCAGTCCCACTCCTACTACCACCGGTCGTCGACCTGCCACCGTCGGATTTCGGTAGTCGCTGCTGGCCACCAGAATTTATTTATATTTTTTCATTTTTTTACTTTCTATATTATCTCTCTTAATTTATGTTTTACACTGAAACGCCCCAATTTCAACAGTTTTTTTTTTATATATATATAAAACTCACATATTACAATTTATGAAATCATAATGCTTAGAAATATCATTCCATCACATTTGGTCCCATGTAAATGCTAAAATTAAATGTTTACGAAATCAACTCAATACAATGATGACACACTACATCAAAATCATAATCCTTTGGGCGATTTATACAATGGTAATTCAAAACGACAATTCAATAGAATGAGAAACTTGTCTAATAACATTACAAGTTTCTATCCACGCTAACTTCTTGAATCCTTTCATCCAATTGGTTCAACAAAACGAAACGCCTACAACATAAAACCACTGATACGAGTAAGCATATAGCTTAGTGAGTATACAAGCAATCAAATAAATAATTCACCAAAAACACCAACAAGATACAATTATCAAATAACCATTTATTTATTTTAAATAAATCGTATTGAGCCACAATAGAGATTTCACCATTTTTCGTACGGATCCATGATCCAATAGATACAAATAAGCATGGCACCAATCATATATGGATACCAAGCTTTATAGATACCAAGTAGTGCCAAGCACTTATTTCGTGATACTCATTTATTTCATAATAAGAAATCTCTACAATACTCAATCCACATAATTCACATAATCCACACAATCCACATAATTCACATAATCCACATAATGTTATACTATTTCCAAATAACTCAACAACTAACAACAATTCATAACAATAATCAACAACAATATTACTTAAGATACATAATATGATATCACATAGATACAATCATAAAACAACTATAAGAAACAAACAATATTCCAAATGATTGTATGAACCTCTTGCTTTGTAAGCAATCCGGAGCATACAATCATTATTCATTTAATCCTCGTATCACTCACCTTTGCCTTTTTAAGGAATCACATGATATCACTCTAGAATAGCCAATCCATCATTCTTGACCACCTAGTATATAATACATAGATACAATAACACATTTAACAACTAGTTATCATAATAATCAATACATCAACAATATCAATCCATTACTCTTATTGAATTGATCATATTACATATGATCTCTCTTGTGTTACTCATTTTTATTTTTCTATTTCATTACTTACATAATCATATACATAACTTGATTACTTGTATTTCATTTTGATCGTCATTAGTGATTACCATAATCATTTCAATTCACTTAATCATAATCATTCTTATAATCATTATTCACTCCATTTGCTTAATCTTTTGATTCGACACATCAATATCCTTTAATCATATATCAATAACCTTTTTAAACACCAATTAAGGTGTATTAACACCGATTCATCATCATCTACACAAAACCCACTTTAATCACTATATACCCAATTCACTTTATCAAATTCTAGAGTGGGTTAATGTTAACAACCATAATTATTTCACTCCTATATCATAATTCAATCATTATCATGCCCTAATTCGGATTAAAATCAATAATCCATCAAAACCCACCAAACCCTCAAGAACACCATCCATGATTCTTCAATTTCAATCCATTTTAATGATACTACAATCACTAGTAAACTTATCTATTATCAATTCAATGTATTTCATACTTTATTTCGTATTAGAATCGTTAATTTCATAAACCCCTATGAAAATCTATAGAAATTAAGATTCTAGGTTAAGAAAATCAAGAATAGAGATTACCTTATGATAGAATCGATTAATCATTGATGAACTTGAGATTTCTAGCTTCAATTTCGTGATTTGAATTGATTTCTAGTTTAGGGTTTAGGGTTTCACGATTTTTCTTCTTCATCGTGAAGCTTCTGATCTTTTTGGAAGATGATATATGATTCATACGTACATATGTATATTAGATATACATGTGTTTTAAATTTTATTCCCCGTGATTATCATTGTCTGGAACTTTAAAACCGACTTACAATTATTACTATTTTATTTCACCGAGAGTAAAAATAACTTAAAACATTTACTATTACTTTATTCACAATATTACTTTTGGATTTTGGGATGTTACAAGTCTCCCCCACTTATTTCATTCGTGTCCTCACGAATGTCACTAGTATAGATTTGTATTAATACTTTCTCTACAGGTGCGGAAGCGTTTATTTCATATATGATACTTTACACATCATTTGATTCATAACATGAATATATACCACTCATGTATCCACAAAATCTCTTTTATTCCTATATCATTTTAGTTCCAGACAACGTAATACGTATATTACATTAGGCTTAATAATTTACCAACTATTTATTTCATACAACTTTAATTACATAATTAATCTTTCATCATATGTAGATAAGGAGTGCATATTTCTTAGATACAGAGGTATATACTTCTATCCAATTAAGCACAATATGTGCATCCTTAATAATTCAGTTATATATATACATTTTATTTCATAATTTGTTCTTTTAATTCTATTCATCTTGCTAGCACAGAGTACAATATCCAGCACAATGTGCAATAATACCGATTATTTCATCATAACTAATTTACATAACATACGTTACTCAATTTGAGTAACTTATAATATAGATACATGTTTTCAATTCTTTCCACATTCACATTTCTAAGAATGTGCATACTTCTATTTTTATCTACGCACATATACTTTGCACTAATATGAGTACTAACAACAACATATTCCATAGTATCATATTAACTACGTCAGCAAGGCATGAATACCAAAATCATCGTATTTCGTAATCAGTTTTAATACAGGATCAGTACTGACCGCAGCTAGCAACTGATCAATCATAAATCCATAACCATATTTCTATATTATGTTATTTCGTAATCAAATTCTAATTCTGTTAACCTATTACATGTCACTTAATAAAATTCTCCCCCACTTAAGATTCATCATACTACTTTTAATAACAGAATTCATAATAAGATAATAGTTTAGGGGCAAACGCATGTTTTATGTCGACTAACATCTATTTCTTTTATAATAGGTACCACATTAAGACTATAGTCTAGTGGTTTACTATTTCTATATTCCATACTGAAATCACATCATATTGATACTATATTCATTTATAAGGCATAGGCTTACATGTTTATGTCTTTATCCGATACAATTCAATACTACCTTTCTAAAATTACATTAAATCCTTTTGATATTCAGCAGCCTCAACAATTCCATATGAATAGCATAATATAACTACGTTGGCCAGACGTCGTCATATTATGTCATACACACTTCCTTCTCAGGCTATTACACACCATCCAGTTTTAATGTAATTTCCATATAAACACATAATACAATGATCCCCAACAAGCAAAACACTTGCTAACACTTTGATCACATATATTCAACTTATTTCAGTTAATAGATTTCACATAAGCAAGAAATTTCACATATTCCAGTCAATATCATTTATTTCACCTTCCAACTTATCTCTAATGAATTTATCTTTTGATTCATTCATCAGTCAATTAAATACATATATTTCTGATCACACAACCACTAATCACATAAGGATAATATATATTAATCATGTCATTATTTCACATTATTTATTTCACATTTACACATATAATCAAAATTAAACAACAATTTAGCTTAGGTAGAGATAAAACTCCTAAACAGACCCGCGGTCCATAAGATATCCTTGTGCTTAGCACATGTTTCGTATGATCGTTATTTCATAATAAAGAATCTCTACACTAAAGCTCAAATACACAATTCATAATAAAAATATATCATTATACTAAATTCACAAAGTACAATGATAATAACAAATACATAGTTGTATAAAACGTCTTCTTTAATCACTTAAAATAATAACACAATCTGTATATTTCGTAAACATATCCACAATTTATTTCGTTAATTGTTTGACCATAGTCAAAACAAATTCACTAACCACATATACATGTATTCTCCCTCAGGAACAATTATTTCCAATTTAAAATAATACATAAAGAATACTAATCGGATCTTACAATATCATATCACATTTGTATGATGGATTACTTATTTTTCATTAATTTAATTCATATTCCAAATCTGTAGATCACTAGGAATAGATTTTAGATACATATTTGATTCAATACACAATTTTTTTATAATACATTTAGCCACATGAATGATCCCATGGCTTAAAGAAATAAAAGTCCAATTCGAAACGTAAATCAAAAGTCCGAAACAAGGTCTGAAAAACAGTAAAATGCCATTTTCGGGCCCCAAACGACCCCGAAGTGCCCAAAACTGAAAGGTCTCATGGTAAACCATGAGCTTTGACCGTTAGGCAGTTTTTGAGTGGACATGTAAATTTCGTATTAATCGGACACCGAAATTTTCTAACGGAAATTTCTACGTCAAATATTACGTCGAACGTCGCAAAAACCTTTTTCCACTTACTAACGCGATCCAGGAACGTGTTCAGGATCGCGTTCCATAGTTAAAAACATTCTGTAACCAAATTAGTCATACAAACGCGATCCAGAGAACGGAGCGGGATCGCGTTTCCAAGAACAAAATAATTCTGATCACGAAATACACATGCAAAGGCGATCCGGAAAAATTTACTGGGATCGCGTTCCGTAGACCAAAAATATTCTGTAACCAAATTCAACATGCTAACGCGATCCGGATCCCAAGCCTGGATCGCGTTCCTATGTATTTTCAGACCTGCAACTTTAATACAATTTTCTGAAATTCAAACGCGCATATCTCCCAGACCGTAAAGAGTTAGAATCTGAAATTTTGCAGGCACGTTCACCCAATCATAATGCAACTTTCCCTTTTTACACTTTTTCAATTAACACGTTTTACAAGAAAACGGACACATGACTCATTTTAGGCCATTTTCGGCCAATTTGGTTGACACGCCATATTTCAAATGGCTTGGTTTCCGAATTCAACCCTTTACCAACATATTCCCACATACATTTGTAACCTAAAACAATGAACACAGGCATAATACTTAAATCACCACTCAATTTGACACCTTGACCCGTTTAGTGTCCATATATGGCATGTCTAAGCCTTTCCAATTGGCCCCCAAGTACCAATTGTTGCCTATCAATTGCCCAATTGCCCCAATCGTGCTCCGTTTGCTTGTTTTGCATGCTTTAGTGCTTGTACAAGGGTTTAAAGGCTTTAACTATAAATAGAGGACTCCCTCCTCATTCATTCCACACCTCGCATTCTCATTCTTTCTCTCTACTTTCTTTCTCTAGTTTTCAAGTTAGTTTTAGGTTATATTAGGGTTAGATCTTGGTTAATATTTAACCAAGACTAACGGAGGGTAGCTTTTGTAATAGAGTTGGAATTCTTGGAGGGCCTCTTTTGT
Source organism: Helichrysum umbraculigerum (assembly GCA_949592205.1). Taxonomy (NCBI): domain Eukaryota; kingdom Viridiplantae; phylum Streptophyta; class Magnoliopsida; order Asterales; family Asteraceae; genus Helichrysum; species Helichrysum umbraculigerum. The sequence goes on along the minus strand of CATIUR010000001.1, from coordinate 291,678,671 downwards.
AATATTATTTCGAGATATTTCGGAGTCCTGTCCGTGTAATCTTTCAGCTTGTATTCAATCTACGCATTACTTACGATTAACTCTATCCTTATCTTTCATAATGATGCAAGTTATTGTTATTATGCTAGATTTAGGATATATTGTCATGATTCGTGAGTAAATTAGCTATCGTGCTTGTTGTGATGTAATTAGCTTGTTAATATTTGGGGTGATGTTACTTTAATATACGATTGAAAACTCGGTGTACTGTTTAACTATACATTTATTGATTTTAAACTAAACCATCTCCTTTCCTCCAATAAACGCGGTTAAAACCTTTATGACAAGGAGTAGCTAACCTTGATCAGACGGTAATTACCTATCTATGTTTTCCAAAGTAAACATGGTCTGATTTTGTAACAAGTGAAAATCTTGCTTAACCAATCGTATAATATACTGTGAATCAATCAGGGATTTATTGGGTTTATATATATAAAGTGAATGGGTTGTTTAGCTATCATAGATGGTCATACTTTGATACAAGCTTAGATCAAACGAGTTCAGATTGGCCATAAAGAATGTAATACAGGAAGACCGTAAAAGGCCTGAATACACGGTATAGCGTTGGAAACACCTTTGGTGAAGTACAAATACGTGGTAGCTGTGGAAAAGTCGTAGGTTGAAGACTGTACTGTACTGTATTGCATCCTGGTATAGTCTGTGATCCAGGAAAGACCGTAAAACGGGTGAATACACTGTATAGTGTTGGAAACGCCTGTGTGTGGAGTACAAGTACGTGGAAGCTGTGGAAAACCTGTTGGTTGAAAACTGTGTCACAGCTGAATAGCTCTGAACTCAACCATTACCATTAATGTATAAGTTAACAGTCACCAACTGTCTTAATCTTAAATGACTTGCCCAGCTTAGATGTCTCTGTAGTGTTAAAGAAAGGTCAGTGGATAAATTGCGGACTGTCACCTTATTCCATCACCCCAGATAGAGGGTCACTTGGTCTCATTAAGAGAAAGTGAGGGGGGTTTCAAGGCAGTCCGATCTGATCAGAATCTTGATAGCCTAGTACTTAGTGACATACTAATCGGTTACTCTGATCAGTAGGGTGCTAGTGTTTATACTACGAGCATTCTACGTGAAAGCAAGACACAAATATTTAAAAGACATTTTCAAACTAAAACCCCAAAATAAAACATCACCCCACATATAAGCTAACGAAGTCATAGCAAGTACTCCTCTCCATACTGATTTAATCCTACCTTTTTAATTTACTGTTTATTTAGTTTAGCTTTAGTTAACGGACCTAAGAAAAACAAAATAGTTCATTATGTCATTGTTAATTGAACGCTTCAAACAATCGGGTAATTTACATTGATGTTTATTTGGCTCCTTTAATTGACGACTTGAAAACTCTGTGGGATATGGGTGTACAAGTGTATGATGCTTATAAGAAAGAGAATTTTTTGTTGAGAGCAATGATTTTTTGCACCATAAATGATTTTTCAGCATACGAAAATTTGTCTGGATACTGTACGAAAGGGAAACTGGCGTGTCCTGATTGTGAAAGTGATACATATTCTAGGTGGTTAGATAACTGCAAAAAGACCGTTTTTATAGGGCATCGCAGATCGCTTGAAATTGATCACCCGTATCGTAGTATGGATACTCAGTTTGATGGGACCACTGAGCATAGAACTGTACGGACACATTTTACCGGACATGAAGCACTCTCAAAAGTTGTAAATAATAAGATAATGTTTGGCAAAGGAATATACCGCTACAGAAAGGTACATGGAAAAAAAGTCTATGTTTTGGGATTTACTTACTGGAAGGATTTGGAGGTTTGACATTGCTTGGATGTTATGCACATCAAGAAAAATGTTTGTAATAGCTTGATAGGCTTATTGTTGAACATTTCCAAGAAAATAAAGACGGGACTAATGTAGGAAAATATATAGAGGCATGGAACATTTGGCCCGAGCTTTGTCCAAAGCTAAACGCTGATAATAAGTGCACCTTTCTCCCACCATCAAGCTAAACATTTTCGAGAATAGAAAAAAAAAAACAACGTTGTGAATGCTTGCATGGTATTAAGGTTCCGTCTGGCTATTCTCCTAACATTAAGGGGTTTGTGTCACTAAAATATTGTAAATTGCTTGGTATGAAGTCTTACGATTGCCATGTTTTAATGACACACATGATTCCTATAGCAATCCGAGGTTTAATGCCCGTCCACATCAGACACAGTATCACAAAACTTTGCTTATTTTTTAATACGATCCACTCAAAGGTGATTGTATCAATTGAATTAGACAATCTGCAAGAAGAGATTATTCTCACGCTTTGGGAACTAGAGATGTACTTTCTGCCTTCTTTTTTCAATGTCAAGGTTCAATTAGTGCCTCATATTATAGGATAAATTAAGGTTGTTGGTCCCGTACTCTTACGTTACATGTACCATTTCTATAGAGATATGGGATTCCTAAAGGGATATATAAGGAATAGAAATAAACCCGAGGGTAGTATAATTGAAGGATACTATTCCAAGGAGGTGATTGAATTTTGTAATGACTACATAAAAGGTGTCAAGAAGGTTGGCATTCCGATATCTCAACACGATGGTCGACTTTCTGGCCTTGGGGCAATCAGAGAGAAAGATATGAATCCAAGTCGTGATCTGTTACAGCTTGCACACTTTGTAGTCCTAGAGCACATGCCATTGATGTGTAAAATCTAGTTTTAAAAATAAACAAAGAAATACCTCAGTTAGACTAGTACACAACTAGGTAAGTATACCCTATCGTATATAGTATAACTACAATAAGTCCAAGTTCGTTTCACAGGGACTATGTATTTAAGAATTATAATCAAAATGCAACTAATTTAAACAAGAAAGTAAATGTGGGGGTTTTGTGACCGAATTGTCACTTTGCTTAACAAACTACTTTTAATTGAACTAAAGGCAAGTAGACTCAGGAAGAGTTAAATTTGATTTTTAAAATTTCAGTTATTAAAATGAAACTTACTTGGATTGTTTTACTAATGACTTCGGGGTGCTTAGTTAAAACCAGTTTATTTGAGTTGTAAATGTAAATCTTATTAAGCTAGGATTAGTGTCCACTTTTCCTACACCTTAAGTCCAATTTACTAATTACAATTTAATCTAATGAAAGACATTCGCCAAAATCACTATCTTACACGTTTAAGTTTAATTGTCTAACTTATTCCTAATCTGCGTCCACAATCATAGGCTAATTATTCATAGACAAATAACTGATAATAAATTCCTAAGTGACAAACATCTGTTATAATCACTTATTTAATTACCAAATAAGTTAGAAACGTTAATTAAACCTAAATACGTAAGGTTCTTGATTAAACGTAATTAATCACATAAACATCAAAAGATAACACCCCTAATCACTAGTTATTTCATCCAAGCAAGTGTTAGGCAGTCTATGTAATGGGTTCTTAAAATTGCTCGTGACAAACTACGACACTACTTAAGTGCCGCAACATTTAGTTATTTGATTTAATCCAAGTATTTTATTGCGACATTAAGCTAGTGCCGCATACATTGTACGCGACACTAAGTCAGTGTCGCAATTCCAGACTAGGATATTTTCGGGTAGTGATGCGCCACCGGCGGTCGGTTCAGGAATCGCTTCCTATCGTTGCAGACCATTCCGCTGGCGGCGGCACCAATGGTAGTTTTAAATTTATAATAGTCGAGGGAGCCTAAACCTCCGTACTACTTAAATACTTAAAACACTATATATGCACAATGTACAACTCACAAAACTCATTCACAATACAAACTTAAATGTACAGTTGTTTAATTGGCTTTCTAACTTTATAGTCAATTCATGTTTCAGTTTCAATTTTTCAAGGTGCACGACTCATATAATTACTATTTGTTATATCTAAGACGTATCACTCGAATCAACATTTCAAAAGTTAATCATTTCTATGTTACCGATTTCAAATTCATTCCCACCGTATTGCGAGGGTTAGCAACTAGTATTTTATACATAATAATCATTTTTTCATCTTAATTAAAGTTTGTACTAAATATATGTCACTTACCAAACTCTTACAGAATGTCTTCATGTGATCTTATATTTAACATTCAATTTAAACTAGCTACACTTTCAATAGTCTAAATCCATATTACACACACAAAAAAAAAGTTTATTATATTCAAAAGAACGAAGTGAAATAACTAACAACAAGTATTCAAATCATATGCCTAAACATAAGAAATACATGAATCATAAACTATACATATGAGATATAGAACTGAATTAATCTAAATTTGTTTGAAAATTTTAAAATTGATGCTAAAAAGATATACATAAACTCGAATGAATTATTCTTGAATCACAACTAATAGTACAAGCATAAGTTAATTCACAACTAAAGGTATTGAGAAAAAAAATGCTACTTAACTCATCGGAATTAAAGCTAACAATATAAGACTCAAACATGATCCACATAGAAATTTACTTCCAACGCAATTGCGCCGGCATGAAAAATCATATTATAATTCAATCACTGCAAACAATTTGTGCATGAAATATCTATTATTGATTGAGACGTAACTATTTAGTGGCTCATACTTTATGGAATATAAATATGAAATATTGCAAAAGTCAATAGTCAATTTGCTTTTGGTATGAACTATGAACTATGAAGGTTCCGTGAAATTGTGTATTGAATTTTCAAGAGTATTTTGAGGTAGCGTATGAAGAATAGTGAGAGATTTGATTATTATTTATCTAAGGAAAATGATAACTATACCGTAAAGGCTATATATATTTAAACATATCATTATCATCTTAATATCAAAATTTATAATTCAAAGTTATCGTTGGTAAATATTAGTATCAAATTTAAATAAGGAAAATCAGTACTAAAAAAGAAATATTCATATAATATAATTAATTTATGGGTTTTTTCCCGAAAAAAGAACCACTAACTTACTTTTTTACATTTGTGGGTATCCAAAAAAATTTTCTCATAAAAAAGAACCACTAATTAAAAAACGAACAAAAAAAGGTATCACTACCGGAAATAAAAAAATTATATGTATGTCATTCGGTGGATTTGACTAAAATGTCATCACTTTTACTATCTTGATAATACAAACCTATCTGCGTGGCACAAATCCATCGGATAACATATACAATTGCTTCTTTATATTCTGTAGTGATACCCTTTTCAAACTAAATTACTAATTTGTCATGATATTATAGGGATATTATCACTATTTTATCATACAAATGGATAAATCAAACTTCTCATGAGATTTCAAGGGTGTTTTTCATTCACTTTTAACTTTAAGTCCGTGTCACACCATATATTTTATTATATTTTATACATTATAAAGCATATAACATTCTCTCTATTAAATACTTAAAACACTATATATGCACATTGTATAACTCACAAAACTCATTCACAATACAAACTTAAATGTATAGTTGTTTAATTGGTTTACTAACTTTGTAGTCAATTTATGTTTCAATTTCAAATTTTCAAGGTTATACCTTATAATCAATTCTCAAACTAAATTACTAATATGTCATGATATTATAGGGATATTATCACTATTTTATCATACAAATGGATATATCAAACTTCTCATGAGATTTCAGGGGTGTTTTTCATTCACTTTTTAACTTTAAGTCCTTGTCCCACCATATATTTTATTTTATTTTATTTTATACATTATAAAGTATATACCATTGTATCTCTTAACTACTTAAAACACTATATATGCCCAATGTACAACACCCAAAACACATTCATAATACAAACTTAAATGTATAGTTGTTTAATTGGCTTTCTAACTTTGTAGTCAATTAATGTTTCAGTTTCAATTTTTCAAGGTGCACGACTCATATAATTACTATTTGTTATATCTAAGACGTATCACTCGAATCAATATTTCAATGGTTAATCATTTCTATGTTACCGATTTAACATTTGTTCCCACCGCATTGCGCGGGTTAGCAACTAGTATTTTATACATAATAATCATTTTTCATCTTAATTAAAGTTTGTTCTAAATATATGTCACTTACCAAACTTTTACAGAATATTTTCATGTGATCTTATATTTAGCATTTAATTTAAACTAGCTACACTTTTCAATAGTCAATATTCAGATTACACAAAATAAGTTTATTATATTCAAAAGAACGAAGTGAAATAACTAACAAATATTCAAATCATATGCCTAAACCTAAGAAATACATGAATCATAATCTATACATATGAGATATAGAACTCAATTAATCTATATTAATCTAAATTTGTTTGAAAAATTTAAGATTGATGCCAAAAAGATATACATAAACTCGAATGGATTCTTTTTGAATCACAACTAATAGTACAAGCATAAGTTTATTCACAACTAAAGGTATTGAGATAAAAAAAAAAACTTGATTACATAATGCTACTTAACTCATCGAAATTAAAGCTAATAATATATGACTCGAACGTGATCTAGATAGAAATTTACTTCCGACGCAATTGGTTCGGCATGAAAAATCTTGTTATAATTCAATCACTGCAAACAATTTGTGCATGAAACATCTATTATTGATTGAGACGTAACTATTATCATCTTAATATCAAATTTATAATTCAAAGTTATCATTGGTAAATATTAGTATCAAATTTAAATAAGGAAAATCAGTACTAAAAATGAAATATTCATATAATATAATTAATTTATGGGTTTTTTCCCGAAAAAAGAACCACTAACTTACTTTTTTACATTTGTGGGTATATAATCCACTATGAATGCAGTAGCATCTCACATAAAAAATGTTGTTGATTCTCATTCAATTCATATATAAATATTAGGTAGTATCCTTTATATTCTCTTAATATATTTTTCAAGTATTTGATGAGTGCTCCGTTGCATTAATCAATTCATATATAAATATTAGCTTATTCGGATGAAACCGTTTAATCCGAAAATTAATCCGAACCATTTAATCCATATCCGATTAATCCGTTTCTTATTTGGATTGGATTAAGGATGAACTTGAGATTGTTCAAAATCCGATTAATCTGATCCGAATAATCCGAAATCCGAACAATCCATCCGAATAACACCCCTAGTCCCGATAAACTCCAAACAAAAGAATTTAAACACGGATAAGAACAATACGAAGAACAAAAAGTAGATTTCAAACACCAAATCCTAATCTTATTAATAAAATCAACAAGACGGATACAACTTTTATGTATCGGGGTTTACAACCTTAGGGATATCTAAACTTTTATACGCGTATACATGGGGAACGATCTCAAGTTATGAGATCGTGGTATACCCTAGGTAAATACACTAGGTAACACATCTCTAAATGTCTAGGGATCTCTTTATGTATAGAGTCCCAAAGACTTACAAATGGAATTGTATTCCTATTAGGAAACTAATATCTCAAAGTCTATCTTCAATATCTTTTAGCTTTATCTCCAAGGTTTCTAGAAACCGACTTTGAAAGTTTCCTTGAACTGCAATCTTCTTGATCAAATTATCCCGCTTGAGTATTGCAGCTTCACACTTTTAAATATTCAGTTTACATTTTGTCTCCTCAAATTTATATTGTGACTTAAAAATTAATGTCACTTAATTTTCCCAACAAATAATAAGAGACTTGATTATTATTTATCTAAAGAATATGATAACTATACCCTAGAGGCTATATATATTTTAACATATCATTATCATCTTAATATCAAATTTATATTTCAAAGTTATCATTTGTAAAATATTAGTATCAAATTTAAATAAGGAAAATCAGTACTAAAAAAGAAATATTCATATAATATAATTAACTTATGGGTTTTTTCCCCAAAAAAGAACCACTAACTTACTTTTTTACATTTGTGGGTATCGAAAAAAAATTCTTCTAAAAAAAGAACCACTAATTAAAAAACGAACAAAAAAGGGTATCACTACCGAAAACAATAAAATTTTATTTATGTCATTCGGTGGATTTGACTAGAATGTCATCACTTTTACTATCTTGATAATACAACCTTATTTACGTGGCACAAATCCACCGGATAACATATACAATTTTTTCTTTATTTTCGGTAGTGATACCCTTTTTTGTTCGTTTTTTAAATTAGTGGTTCATTTTTAAGAGAAAAAATTAATCGATACCCACAAATGTAAAAAAATGAGTTAATGGTTCTTTTTTCTGGAAAAAAACCCTTAATTTATCGAAAATCTTAATCATAAAGGCGGAACTATGAGTACTATTCTTCTTTATTTATATGACATGTAAATGTAGAATAATCGAAAACTCATGATAATGCCCAGGTGATAATGTTTGAATGGTCGTGCATATCAAACACGATTTCAGAACTAGGAAAATTCGGAACCCTAATTGGTATTTAAGAAATTGTATTATTTAATAATAAAAAAAACTACATAAAATAAAGTTTGGGAAGGAAGCTAAAACAAAGTCCATCAATGACAAATTAAGGCAACGGAGTCCAAACATAAAATAAAGTCCAAAATAAAACTCGTAAATAATTAAAATGACGTGTTCGGGACCTAAACGATACCGAAAGGTCGAAAACTGGCAGAGCTCATGGCAAAGCGGTGAGTCTTGATCGTTACGCCGTTTTTCAGTGACCATGCGAATCTCGACTCAATCCAACTGCGAAATCAAAATTACTAGAACCAAAGAGGAATGAAAGGTTGACGATGTGATGACTAGTAGGAATTTGTAATGGTATAACCTTGAAGATGGTTGTTCCTCTTCATCACATGATCTCACCTTCGATGACCACTTTTCTGGCTCGGTGACCCCTTTTCCTTATCCTTCTTTTTTTTTTTTTTTTCTTATATATTTACCATTAATAATTAATAAGATAGTTATGTCTTAACATGTAAATGTCGAATATTGAAATATGATATGATGATAGATAAATTTACCTACCTTAATTAATCTAATAATAGGACTAGAAAGAATATATATATATATATATATATATATATATATATATATATATATATATATATATATATATATATATATATATATATATATATATATATAGGGTTGAGTTCTGATGAGAACAAGGGGATTTCGTGAGAACGGTGAGAACAAATCCTAGCCACATATTTTAAATCAATAGTCCAAAAGTGTGGTGACATTTTTGTAATTATTGAAAAATCTGGAAAAGGGAGGTGGCATTTTCGTAAATATGGTGAACTTCATTTCTTCATTCACAATGCATCTTTTTTGTGAATCATAATATTATTTTTTTTTTGCTTCACAACAATTTTGAAGTTATGAATTTTTTTTTTTTTTAACATTCACAACACTTTCTAAAAATGATGAAGTTAAGATTTTAATATTCACAATTAATATGACTTGTGTGAAGCAATAACAAAAAGTAAATATTAACAATTAAACTATTACTATTTAAGTTACTACATCAAAACACATACATGTGGTGTTGGTGGTTGATAGTGGACTTTTGAATTCCCATCTTGAATTTGTTGTTAATCAAAAAGTTAATAAAACATTAACACTAAAGGACCTTGTGTGAACCAAAAAAATATTTATATATTAACATTAAGTAATAGGTGTGAATAAAAACAAAGATCTCTTTAAGCAATAAAGTATTTATGTGAAGCTTATTTGTTAACAATTTTTGTGTGAAGCATATTTGTTTGTGTGAAACCTATTTGTTTATGTGAAGCTTTTTTTTTTTTTTTTTTTTTTTTTTTTTTTTTGTGAAGCTTATTTGTTTGTGTTAAGCAATAAAATATTTATGTTAAGCTTATTTGTTAACAGTTTTTGTGTGAAACATATTTGTTTGTGTGAAGCCTATATGTTTGTGTTAAGCTTATTTGTTTGTGTGAAGCTTATTTTATTTTTATTTATTTGTGTGTGAAGCTTATTTGTTTGTGTTAAGCAATAAAATGTTTATATGAAGGTTAGTTGTTAACAGTTTTTGTGTGAAGCTTATTTGTTTGTATGAAACATATTTGTTTGTGTTAAGTTTTTTTTGTGTGTGTGTGTGTGTGTGTGTGTGTGTGTGTGTGTGTGTGTGTGTGTGAAGTTTATATGTGTTAAGCAATAAAATGTTTATGTGAAGTTTATGTTTCATTCAATTGTATACTAATATAAATATACTAATGATAATCAACAAAACAAAAAAGACTTCACACATGTAAAACTTGTGAACGAAAAAGAAATAAAAAAATTAACAATAAAAGTTAATTGTGAAGGTTAATCAAAGTTCAAAATTTTGATTATCGAAATTCTTCCATGAGCTTCATCAACAATACAAATTATAATACTAACATATTTATATATCATTGATTCAGAAAAATATAAATTTGATTCGGAACTTTATAACATCGATTCAAAATATTTATAACACCGATTCATAAAGTTTACGTGAATGATTCGGAACTTTATAACAGCGATTCAAAACATTTATAACGCCGATTCATAAAGTTTACGTGAATGATTTAGAACTTTATAACATTGAGTCATAATATTTATAACACCGATTCATAAAGTTTAAGTTAATGATTCAGAAAATTTATAACGTCGATTCATCAAACTTATAATGATATAATTATGATTCATCAACTTACATTTATTTAAAAATCCATTAACCAATCATATGGATCACTCAATATTCGTATAGCTATTTGGGATAAATTGATTCATAAGAATTCACAAAACTCAAAATCAATACGATATTCACTTTATAAATCTATGATTCATTTTATATTCATGATTCAAAATTAGTATACCATGATTCACCAACATTTAGATATTTGAAAACAGTCATGCCTTTGATGATTCTATATTTAGCCCAATGAATAAATTCCAGTGAACAACTTTTGTATATTTAAAAAAATTGTATTCGTACTTTGCATCAAAGAATGAAAATAAATAATCCACCTTTTTAGGAAGCCATTACCAAAATTGTCGCTCCACTTTAAATTGTGATTGACGGTTTAAATATATGGTGTTCAAAATTACCGTCATGCCCCTCAGCCCTTTAAACATTATGGTTAATATTTATTAAAATTTACAATCTTGCCATTGAATATTCTTGATCGTTGATTGTAAAATTAAAAGGCCCAGATCATTTCTCTACCTTCTCCCACCAAAAAACCTTCTCTCTAGATCATACTCCTATATATATATATATATATATATATATATATATATATATATATATATATATATATAAGAGTATGGTTCAGGAGAGCAAGGGTCAAATGGAGAGCAGCAAGGGCATGGTTGACTAACGAATCATAGTGCGCTATGTGTCCATCACAAAGTTTCATTATGACCCCTCCATCATAACTATGTTTTAGTTTCTTCCCTCAACTTCTTCAACAACACTCCCCTACCTCCACCACCACCAACCACCCTCTACCACCAGCTATATATTAAAACAGAATACCATGAAGCAATCATGACCTTAAATTGGTTCAATTCATAAAGATCCTACGGTTGAAATTATTTCCTACATCTTTTTTTTTTTTTAACTTTTAATAAGTGTACCCACAACTATTGAAATTGGCATTTTCAGTACTTCCCTACTTTTTTAGTCCTTATATCATGACGTTTTAAGCGCTAATTTTTAAATAAACCCTTCGTATTTGAAAGATTTATTTAAAATGATTAATAACATGAATTTTTTTATTCAACATCATAACACTAAAAACTGATCGTACATATAGCCATACAACCGTGATATGATGAATACGTTAAAATCGTAATTAAAATATTTTATGGTTTCTAACTAATAATCTCTTAATTAATATACATTGAGTTAAACAATAGACAAACATATGTCATATTCAACCATAATAACAGTGTTCTATTTTCTTTTTGTGATTCATGGATTTTATCGGAGCTAGTTTTCAAGTTCAGGGTATCATACTGTACCCCTAATTGTTCAGTGTAGTAGAAAACCCGGTTAATAAAGTTGAGGGTAGTAATATGCATTTTGGCCCTCTTCCTTCCTCATAAAAATACGCACTATAATAAGAAGTTGAGGGTTTAACTATATGTAAGATAAGATACACCTCGGGTTTAGAGCAAACAACTCTTAAATTACATTTACATAGTACCGAATTACAATAAACTTGGGTTAGACAGGTCCACGTATATAGGCCCATTTATATAGCTAAATCCGGCCCGGATTCAAAAGGGCTCAATCCAACTTACAAAATAACCCTAATTTAAAACCCTAAAAGACCTAATATCACCTCCCACCAAAACTCATCATCTGCATTTCGCCGTCTTCAAATCCAGAGGTACGAACATCATCAATTTCTTCTTCTAATACCTCAATCTCACCGTATATATGTATCTGTGTATGTTTATATCACATTATGATTGATTGATTTTGTGAATTTAGGTGCAAAAATGAGTCGCGGAACAGGAGGTGCCGGAGCCAAAGGAGGAAAGAAGAAAACCTCGACGTATGTGATTGATTGCGGAAAGCCAGTTGAAGACAAGATTATGGAGATTGCATCACTTGAAAAGTTTCTTCAAGAGAGGATTAAAGTTGGTGGTAAAGCTGGTAATCTTGGTGATTCTGTTACCATTTCTCGTGAAAAAAACAAGATCTCCGTCACCGCTGACAGCAATTTCTCGAAAAGGTACTTTACTTTGTATTGTAATGTCGAAATCAGAGTTATTATTAGGTGATTAATTTTTGGATAATTCTATTAGGTTTCTGTAGTATTTGTAAGTAATGCCACATTTGTATGTATGATGATAGTAATTAAGCTTGAGTGGTTAATGGTTTTTGTCTAGTTAATGCATGGGTTGTTGATTGATATTGTTAGCCTTAAGTTAGTACATTATTTGTGTATGAATTAGGATTGTATACACATTTGTGGATGTAGGTTATAATGCTTCCTCTTTTTTAGCTGTTTGTAAAACCAAATCTTCTTGTTCAATGCTCTCAGCCATGGTGTTTATTGCTCAAAATTTTATATGAAATATAGTTGAGGTATTAATGTTGTAAAATGAAGTGTTGCAATTGATATGTTGGTGGTACTCAGACATTGAAGATTCTGGGCTTATTTGTGAGGGTGAGTGATGTGAGATGGTATATCATTGTTAAATAAAATATAAAATGAGCTATGATTGTGCCGTGATGAAGTCTACCTTTATTTTTTTATTTACCTAACAGGCATGAAACTGGAAGTGTCTTTGGTATCCTATTAAGCTAAGGGGCATGAAACTGGAATCAAAACTGATTACTTGCCCAGTTAAATAGGATATTTTTTCTTCACTGCCCAACTATAAAAGAACACACTCTCTAGTTGTACTTTGTATGTGAATGGTTATCACTAGTGGGGTGACTTTATATGTGAATACTGAATAGTTATGTCTAGTTAATGCATATGTTGTTGATTTATTTTGTTAACCTTTACTTAGGATGATTGTATATGAATTAGGATTTAGGTGTTAATTCTATTTTTTAACTTTGGTGGATGCATGATTGTAGAAGCATATGATTGTGTATACATTGTAGATGTAGAGTATAGATCTTCTTGTTCAATGCTCTCAGCCACGGTGTTTACTGCTACAAAACCATATGAAAATATAATTAAGGTGAATGATGTATATGTTAAAAAGAGTGTTGCAATTGAACTGTTGGTATACAGGCATTGAAGATTGTGGTTTCTTATGTGAAGTTGATTCATATGAGATGCTATATTCATTGTTAAATGAGATAGAAATTAAGCCTCTTTTGTGTTGTGATGAAGCGCTAACAACTTTCAATCTCTATTGTGAAGTCTACTTTTAGTATTTTTATTCAGTCAAAAGGCATGAAATTCCGAATATACTGATTACTCACCCAGATAATAGGATATTTTTTCTTCGCTGCCTAACTATTAAAGAACAGTCTCACTGTACTTATATGTGAATATGTCCATCAATAGTAGGGTGGCTTTAGGTAGCATCCTTGTAATTTGTCTCACTTCACGTGATGTTTTGAATCTGCTTCTGCTTATAATTATAGCTGCTTTTTAATGTTAAGTTGGTTATTTTTATGTCCTCAGGTACCTCAAGTATCTAACAAAGAAATACTTGAAGAAACACAATGTGAGAGATTGGCTTCGAGTGATTTCATCTAACAAGGACCGTAACGTGTATGAGTTACGTTACTTTAACATTGCCGAGAATGAAGGTGAAGAGGAAGACTGAACAGAAGGCAGTTGACCTTGTTTTATGTTTGTTTTTTGACCTGGTTTGGCTTTTGAAATATGTTATATCAGATTTTGTCTTGTTGATCCCTTCATAACTGTATTATCGTATTAGAGTTTTGAGCTTAGGTGCTTTTGCAGTGAATCTTTATTTCGCCCCAATGATGAGATATTCTTCTTTTTACCAATTACTATTGTTTATCCTATACCTCATTTTATTAAGCTTTTGAATTCTCTGATTCCACTCAATTTTATAACAGCTAAATATTTTGTTAACAAATTGTTCAGTTTATTATAAGTGGCCTCTCACTTAATACTAACAGCACAAAACCATTTGTGCAGTTCAACTGCACTGATTATTATCCCTTATTATTAAATGTCATTTTTAGTTGGCATGAAAATTGTTTGCTTTTGTTGAATGTTATTTAGGGGTGATTAGACGGGTGCCAACAGCCGTCGGCTTTACCGTCGGTTTGCAGCCGATGGAACCGACGTCATAGGCACGGTCTGGCGGTTAGGAGCGTCACTTTGGCGACGTGAAAGGGAGAGCGTCGGGGAAGTGGTCCGGTGGTTTTTTTTTTATATATTGTTGGCTCTGTTTTTCTTTTGTTTGTTTGCAGGGATGAAGAAATGGGAACGATGATGATGAATGAAAAATCTAGGGCTTTTAAAATAATTGGGTTATAAAATATTTGGGGTTGGGCTTTTAATGTTTTTTTATACAATAAATGGGCTTTAATCTTATACATTAAATGGAAGGAGTCTAACAAATAAATGGGCTTTGATTATTTGAATGTTTTCTTTTTAATTAATTTAATGTTTTTATTTTTAATTAATATAATGTTTAATTAAAATAAAATATTTTATTTAATTTTGTGTTTTAAATAAATAAAGTAAATAATGTGTGGGGTCGAAAAAGAAGTGAAGTGATGTTCACTACTGGCAGTGAAATGTCAATTTTGTGTCAGTTGTGAAAACTGCTGACGTGGTGCTGATTTGGCAAAAACTGATGCGTCAGTTTGTGTCACTGTTGAGAGGAGTCTTAGAATTTTTATGGAATAAAAAATGCTATACTTGCTGCTTCAAAAAAAGTAAAACTACCACAGAAATGGATATAAATATTAGACGGATTATTATATAAAACAAGGTATTAAGGCCGCGCTATGCTGCGGAGCTATTAATATGATAGGGTATCAATATTTAGTATTACGTTACGATACAAATTTATATGCTTTTAGTCATTACACAACCATCTACGTTTATGTTGACCAAATATCATAATATATTACGTAATCTATTATAAGTATACAAAACTAAAATACAACCAAAATTTAATAAAATCTCGCTAATGAAAAGAAAAAAATCATTCGTCAATGAGTATATTTTAAATATTTGACAATACAGTAATATAACAAAAGGATTAATTTAGCTAGTTTGTTACTTTGAAAAACCTAAACTTAATAATAGTTTTATGTGATTTGAGTTGATCCAAAAAATATATTTTTTAGTTAAAAATTGTTAACGTAATAAAAGAATCTACTTAAAGCATTAGTTATAAGAATTATAAGTATTTTTCTATGTAATATATTGCTAATTATAATAGTAAAAGTTTACAAAGTAAACAAATTCTTTATATGTAATATGATTAAAGATGAGGGTTGAAATTAAACATTAATTGTACATGGAGGGGGCAATAAAAGTTAGCAAGTAAAAAAAGTTCTTAATATGTAATATTATTAAAGATGAAGGTTTATATTAAACATTAACTAAACATGGAGGGGGCATAACGAAAATCGTTATGAACAGTAAATAGGCATCGCGTACTGAGGTTTTGTATAATGATGTTTGTAATTGATTTAAATAAAAGGTGTGTTCGTCAAAACTAAAGTTGGAAACTTATATATTTTTTTAGAAGGTGAAATTCAAAGTGTGAATGGATACGAAAAGACAAAAAAAGTAAAACCATAATAAGATAAAATTCTTTTAAGTTAGGGATATTTACGTAATTTTATCTTTCATTTCATACATTAAATAAAGTAGTGTATTTTTTAAGGGCTTATTTATTCAATAATCATTTAGAATTTTTTTTTTTTTTTTTATCAACAACGTTATTAGCTTAGAAATAAATTTTAATTTCTATAAGCTAGCCAAAATTTTATCCAATCAAATTATAATAAAACTAATTTATTTTCTAGTCAATGTTTCTTTTGATATAAAGTAAATAACTTTTGTTGATTTTAAAATTATATTATATTTAAATTTAAATGTTAAATAAAAATATGTCCAGGCAGTTAAAAGAAGAAAAGAAGCATAAACAAGCAGATAGGAAACAATCTGGATTAAAAATCTACGGAGTATAATGGAGATTGGATGCATGATGGTACCCTCACCAGCAACTCAGATTCTACGCCAATCACTTTTTCCTAAAAACAATTCGAATCCAAATATAAGAAACCAAGAAAATGGCAGTTTCAAAATCAAAGCCAAAACCAACGACTTTCACCAACAAGACGACCACCCTTTCTTCCAATCCGCCCTCTCTCATGCTTCCTATCGATTTCAAGAGACTCTACGACCAGGTAACACACAATCTTCTTTCAGGCATTTCATCGAACACCTTTAATACAATTATTTTTATCACAATGCAGACCCTCTTTTCGTCGATCCATACGCTGGCTGCTTAGCAACTCCCAACCTTCAGTTAACAACTAATTTGGACCACAAGCTGCAGCAGCATTACTGTGTTGGCACTAGATTTATTGATGATCAGTTGCTTAGTGCAACTAAAGGTGTTGATGGAGCTAAACAGGTAATATTCATAACTTTTGAAAGTTTGTTACTTTTTTAGTTTTTATTTTTAATTATGAAGATATTTTCTTGCATGTGCATGTATAGGTTGTTTTATTTACAGATGGAATGGATACAAGGGCTTATAGGCTTAATTGGCCTTCTTCAACTGTAATCTACGATGTATCACCACAATCTGTATTCAAGAAAGCATCTCAACAACTCAAAGGTTGTTAAATTGGCTATTTTACTTCTGTTTGAAAATATTAAGATCGATCTCATAAACATACTCAATGGCATTAGAATTGGATTCATATAGGTTTGAAGTTTCTACTTTCAACATTTATTTTATATGTATATAGAAAACTGTTAATGATGTCTTGAACCACAAGGCAAATGTCATGAGTCGTTTATATTGGTTATACACAACACTTGTTTAGTTGAAAATGTCCTTATGAAAGGTTTCTTAGAAATTGCTAGATGTTGGCGCTAAAGTTCCAAGAAGCTGCTTGCTTCTTCATGTTCCTTTGGAGTCATCTGATATGCAACAACTTTTACGTGATAAAGGATTTAACGGTAGCAGGCCAAGTATATGGGTGTTCCAGGTTAACAAACAATCTCCCTTCTTCATGTTTGTCCAATTTCTGGCAGTCTTCATTCTTGGTTTTTAGATTTCCATCATCATGTTTGCTCACATCAATTAAACCATTCCCACAGTTAATGGAAATAAGACCTATAATACTAAAATATTCCGACTCAGCGAGCGTCTTTTATTGTTTGGTCTTTAGGGGTTTCCGGTAGCAGATTTGGCTGGTTTCAAAGAGATTCTGTTTATGGTTAGTAATTTAGCCATGAAGGGATGCCTGTTCGTGGGTGAATTTCCAATTTGGTTGTCTGAAACCCAAGTGGGGATCAAGGTTAGTGCAAACTGCAAAGTCTAATTGAGCTTCACATTATTTCACTATGGTTTCTTAGTGCCTAAAGAGGTGTCAAGTTCAACTCATTTTCTTATGAAGGAGTTGATTTGGGTTGCATTTTATCTCCAGACGGGTCAATAAAAAAGTTAGATGAGAGGGTAATAGTTCAAATGGGTCAGAATAGTTTTCTAATCTCCAAACGTCTATTTCTAATACATACAGCCCCCTAATCATTTGTCTTCAGAGATTAGATCATCATCCCAAAAACATTTTTTTTGTAATAATAACTAACGCATTAATTGTTTATAATTAATTGGGTAAATATGTATATACAGATCATATGGGTCGGACCCATTTTACCTAACCTCTTTGCGTGTAATTTTCACTATTTTAATGGCATCTTTGGCAGCCAAGCTTGGATAAGTTGGTGGATGAGCTTTTCATGAGCTATGGTTTTCAAGTGCGTATAAAAGGATATGATGAGGTTGCAAGAAACCTTGGTCAAGAACACATAGTAGGAGACTCAGATAGCTTGCTTTTTGTTGCAGAACATCTACGATTTTCTGAGGATGAGGTGAGATAACATTCCAGTTCAAAATATTGTGCAAATAGGGAAGGGAGAATTGCACGTAATTGCCATGCCCTGACATTCAATTATTATTCCTGGAATGTACTTTTTGAGTCAACATTAAGTGCTTAATGTTACTATAAGTAATAATAAGTTTATAATCAAGGGACATAGTTTTGCAATTATAAACTTGTATATCGAATGTTTCTTGAAAGAGAATGAAAGTACATTCTTTTCACGTACAGTTTTCCTATACTAAAAGCAGGCAACTTCTTATATTAATTGAACCTGACAGATGGAGATTTGGAGGAGAGAATTTCAGAGGGTAGAGGAAGAAGGCGACGAAGATGGATTCGAAGAGCTCTAAACCGATTCAAAGATTGAATTTCCGTTATTGTGTTTGCAATCGACATGTAAGACATTTGTCAGATGGTTAGAAAAAAAAAAAAAAAAAAAAAAAAACTGTATCATTATAATTGTTGTGTATCAACGGAATAATAATGGTTCTAAGTGATGGCTTTCATATGGTGAGGTTTAATTGTGATTATTGAATATGTTAATAAAAGTAAATTTGGTAATCCAATTTATATGATTAATATTGAACTCTAATGACTTACTCTCTCCAAAATAAGTGTCAACTTTCATGTTATAACCAATCAAAAGAGATTTTTGTGGATTTGTTATTTGATTAGTGAAAAGTTTAGTTAGTCGATAATCCTAAAACTAAAACTGTGTGCATGATTAAAATGGACATTGTGACTGAGACGGAGGGAGTATAATATTTGTGACCATTTGTTTCAAGTTGTCTGTAGGACTTTAGAAACACACACGTCACACTTAGGTTACAACCAAATTAATCACTCAGCATAGACAACATATGAATATACACTTGCATGTCTTTCTAATCAGGAGAGACACCACACTGCACCACACCACTCTGTTTAATCTTAGAATACAGAACTCCCATAAAAGCAGGTTGAGCTAGTTTGTGGCCCCATTCTTGAGCAAATCCTACTTTGCCAATGTGGCCCCATTCTTGAGCAAATCCTACTTTGCCAACTCAAATCCTCAGAAAAGGAGCAGAGAATGACCATGTAAACTTATGGGTCTGGTGAAAACCTACACACAAATCAACTTCAGTATTTAAAGTTTTCACTTTTCATTGCAAACATGTTCATCTTCTCTTTAACTTCATACTCCATCCCATGAAAATTACTACATACAACATTTCTAATTTTAGAAGGAATTCAAGCTACAATTGCCCATTGCCCATATATATGGCTGCCGGTGAGTTGAAAAAACGGTTACGAGTTGACTTTAAATCTGAATCGTTGGATGACATTAACTTTTAATCTGGACCATCTAAACTCATAATTGTTGGTTACGTTTTTGAAACAGTTTTTTTTGTGACAGTTTTTTTTTTCACTAACCTCTCCCAACCGCTTCATATATTATTATTTCTTGAAGTAGTATTTAATATATTATATGTAACTTATTTAATTTACGTAATATTTGGTTTTTCATTGATAAGTTTTTATATATAATGCTTGGAACAATTCTGAATATATATTTATAATCAGTGTAATTTTATCTACATTTTGATATAAATTCTATTATCATATGATATATATTTAATGAATGTATTTTGTTTTGTCTCGAAATCAACTTTTTTTTATATCAAAATCTGGATAAAAATAAACCTGATCGTAGTGGTATATTTGGATTGATACAAAAAGTTATATAAGATAAGTTAAAAGCGAAAAACGCAATAGTACGTTAATAACATTATTTGAATATATATATATATATATATATATATATATATATATATATATATATATATATATATATATTGATATTAATGCTCATGTATGTTTTTTAGGTTGTATTCGGTGTGCATACTTTCAAACTTTCATTATCAATAATAACAATTAAGGAATAAGAGTAACATTGCCAATGCGTCGTTGACATAATTAAGGAATAATAGTAACATCGTCAATGCATTATTACGTTTTCACTTTTATGAATAGCAAAGATAAGATTCAGCATATCTAGGCAATTAGTCCAGCGACAAGAATGCATTGACATGTTCTATAGGTATTGAGTTTGAGAAAGGGATTTTTTTTCCTTTCCTAATTGTGTGAATGATATGTAAATAAGAAACATCATGCTAGCCTAACATAATGAACGAGACTTTCAGATATTACTATGGTTTTTTTATGGCATCCATTTAACTGGGCAACAACCGGGTTAAATACTAGTTATTACTACCCACAGTTCCACTCTAGCTGTTCATATTGCTAATTTGCTAAATTGGGTTGTCCCAAATAAGTGTCAACTTTGATGTTACAACCAATCAAAAAAGTTTCTACATATACATGAGAAATAAAAGATTTTACTGGACAGTGTAATGATTGCACATTTTCAAGATTGTGTGCATTTTCAAAGAAGACACTTAGAATGGGACGGATATAGTATTTGCATAATTCTTTTATTTATCACTACAACAGTTGGTGTATAATCAAGACTCAAGACGTGTACCTAAAACTACGAGCCCTGGTCTAACCATTGCAATTTCCATATGATAGAGTAAGTATTTTATAGAGGTTTTAATTATGACCCATTTATAGAAGACACTTGATTACTGCATTGCCGGTACCTGTTAGCATATCACATGCCAGAAATGAATTTTGTGATAAAATTATGGTGCTATCGTTGCAGCGGTGGGATTGCTGAGCGTGGCCTGACAACGTTCATTACTCCTTGAGCTGTTTGCTGTTGACATTGGACACAAAAGTCATACACCTAAATTTGGTAATCTAACTCGAGTACATAATTATTAACGGTTGATACCTCAAAAAAAGAATTGAAGTTTAGCCGTAAAAGGAAACGCCTAAGGAAAGGAGCTCGCTGACTACCAGCCAACCTACTACTACGCAATATTGTGTATAAGGAGTTTGACTTCTTGTTAAATTCCTGCATACAACAAAACCAAATGCTGAAAACAGATTCTAAACTAATTTTCATTCTTCAGAAACCCGGTATAAAAAGTACCTCAGTTAAACGTTCCAATTCGTTGGTGCTTGCAGTGGTGTCCTGGTTCTCAATTTTCCAGCAGAACTGCAAGCAGAGCTTCATAATTCCATCCAATATCCTTGATACTGAACCAATATCCAGAAACGATTGTGATATCAAAGCTGACAAGTATCTGCACATAATTTGAAAGAAATTATTAATCATACTGATCAAGTGAAACATTATTTTTCATAACAATATTCTAGATGAAGAAAGAAATAAAAAAACACTAATCATTACTCACTCTTGATGGAAATCGACCAACTCAGCAAAATCACGTGACTCCTCTATATGAGTTTGTAATACATTCCATTGAGATTCTATCACATCCACCTGAAAAGTCATTAAGATCGACAAAGAAATCCAAACAATCACACAATACTCAATAGAGTTTTATTCTAAACAGGTCAGGATAGACTAAAACAAACCCAAAAGAATTGATAAAGCAGTAATACACTAATACATATATGCTCCATGAATCATGTTAAAAGGTGTTTGGTTCATATGAATCCTACCTGGATATAAAACTGAAGATTTCTAATCAAAAATGCCATGTGCTCTCTAACCCGCCACATAGGTCTAAAGCACTGCCGTCTCTGTTGAGATATGGAACCATTTACATTTTCAGTGTGACGTTTGGAAAAATTTGAGTGATCTTGTTGCATCACAGATTCCCATGACTTCTCTAATTCCATTTGTGTTCTCTTTAGCCGAAGTAAATACTGAAAGATCCTCCGGTACCTTTCCATAAAGGTTAAGATGCTTTAAAGAATGTACACTCCATCTCAAGTAGATGAGCCTTTTTATTTCAAGGTATAAAAATAGGTAAACAATATTAGTTTTGGGGTCTAAATCATAAATAGTCTGTTAATAATATATCCAAATATAAGACGATTACATTTGGATGGATTTTACAGAGATAATCAGGTATTATGGATTATAATGAGCCGTGACCAACAAAAATAGAAGGAATATGAGAAGCAATACCAGTGAAAAACACTTTAATGGAACTCTTTTTGGTAATAAAAAACTAAGGTTGCATATATTGGGGAGCCAAGCATACCTTGAGAGAACTTCTTGTGTGAAGAATAGCTGCAAGGGCCAATCAACAGAATATTCTAGAGCAATACCATCCCAGCCATCAAGGGACATCTCCAATGACGTATCAGATAACAGACTTGAATCAGCATCAGCTTGCTTAGACTTTGACACATCCACTTTGGAGGATTTAATGTTACTCCCAATAGCAGGCATCCTGTAAGTTGCTTAGGATTATAAGTATTTAAAAGTTATATTGAACGACCGATTTCTATAAAGAATTTTGAAGAGGAAAATGCAGTAAGTTACCTTAATGTCACCCTTGAAAAGTATTTATCATCATCACTGATAGTCTTTGTTACAGCCTGCATTAGAAGTATGCAAATATTTCTTTCGATTCACTCACTGATTACAGATAATTATACGAAATAACAGAAAATAAGTTACCAGCCGGAATGGAACCATTAGATCAGCTTCAGCAGTTGAATGCCGAGGGGGTAAACGCATCAACTGACGACTCTCCTCAAGAAAACTCTATCATACGAATAAAAGTTTGTCAGACAGTTTAAACGATATATGAATCTTGACAAGTTCCTATATAATGCAGAAAAGTAGCCTACAAATCTGCTAATTTTATTTGGTCGGGTTAGTTTACGATAATGTTGTGCAGAACAGCTCTTGTTTCAAAGGCAGTAATAAAAATCAGCAAAACACTATACATAAGAAACTTCTCATCCATTACCTGGAAGAAATCACCTTTTGCTAGAAGAAAGTAATCTTTGATGGCCTTCAAATGCCCATTTAGATCAGCACGTACAACCACAAGCTGCATTATTAAATAAGAAAAGGTTACACTGATATTCGCTTACGTTGAAATAGAAAGACAGCGAAGAAATATATGCAAAGATTTCTACCTGCCATAGATGACTTGCTGCAATAGCCCTGATTGAATCAACAGCACCCTCAAATGACCTTTTGTGGAACTCAGATGATTCCTGCCAAAATGAACAATAATATTAGGGTGGAGAAAATTGAGCAATAAACATTTCAAATGTTCACTGCCTTTTCAGGTAAAAAAAAAAAGTAATAGTAATAATTTTTTATCCGGAATAAGAACCTTAAGATTTGTAAGCATTGATTCAATCTTATCAGCCTCTGATTGTGGGAGTAGTTCATCCCCCATCAACTTTTTATGTCTTGCATCTACAGAGCGGAAGGCAGAGCTTGGATTACGTAGAACCCTAATTGCTTTTCCAGCAAAAAGAATGGATTCTGCCACATGCATTGGTATATATTCTGGCAACATATCCTGACAAAAAAATAGAAAAGAAGTTAGCTATTTATCTTCTACAGAAGATCCCCTAAAAAACTCTAAAATATCATCAACTAACATGGAATATAGTACCAATGAAATATGAAAACCCAAGTGCCAATCACTTAGAGATCCATCATTGACTGACATGCGTGCTAACTTCTCAGCCATGTTCGTGTTTGACGAGTCACGCTCTGAGTTTCCTTCGTGCCTAAAAACATAAAAGTCGTCATCTTAATTTGACATCTACCAACTATATCATATCTCAACATATTTACAAATTATTAAAGGTGAGATAAGGCAATTAAGTGACTCATACTCGCAAATGAAAAATTCTCCATATTGATCATGAAGAATCCCGTACACCATCCAGGCAGCAAGTTGATTATACATGACCTGGTGTCCATGCCATAAAAGTCTGTCCACCAAATAAGCAATCATTACTTTGTGAAATAACAGTCAACTAATTCTGGATTCTCACTACATCAAAAAGCCTTAAGAAACCAATTCATGTGTGTTGAATATTTCATGAAGGTAAAAGCTAATTCTTATTTATCTCCCTTGTATAATCTACTTTGTGAAAGAAAGAATACAAGACCTTTGAAGGCATGCCTGCAACTCCGGCACCCCACAATGGCATCGTTTATGCAGAAGATTAAGAAGTTTCCCTCCACGAATATCATCTCGCTCAATCTCCAAAATTAGCTCATATAGAGGCGGCAAAAGAACAAAGAACTACAACAAAATTCCATCTTAGCCTCAAACAACATGGAAATGCAAACATACCACTTTCAAATAAAATCAAAATCTAAAAACCATACATTGTTCAGGGATTGGGTAACTGTTGCTAAAATTGGTAAAGGATCAGCTAGCAACTTCTGCTCCATATGCAAAACTGCAGATCGATAAACTGAAAGAATCTCCACTATACCATTCGCGATGGCCCTCCTATAAACACTCTGCTTTTCCTTTTTACCATCCAGTAATGCCGAAGTGCGTAAAATAGAAGACTCATTCCCAGACCTTATCCAGCTTAAATTACGCGACTTACTAGCAAATCGATCAAGTTCGCGATAATAAAACCCTAATTTAACCGTCTTCTCGATTATATCCCTGCAATTTCATAGCCACCACCACCACACATCTATTAAATCTGGAAGAAAAAAAACTTGCTGTTTTGCTAATTCACTACATTTCAATATTTGATCAGCTAATTGACTATATATTTCATACACTAACCCTAAAAGTTTATTAACAGAATTATCATTCTAAAACCCTGGTATTTGGGGGAAAGTAAAAACAGGTAAAAAAATTTATAGCGGAAAATGAAAAATACCTTTCGCTGGGTTCGATAAATGATATATCGGAAGCAAGTTTGAAGGTGCATTGATCGGAGGTTGAGTCGCCGGGAGATAATCCGGCGGATAATCGGTGGTCTTTTTCGTCGATAATTAGGTCACCGGTGTACCCTAACAGTGACAGTAGGAGTTCATGAAGCATTGCAATAACTTAGGTTAAAATTACGTACATACAATCAGATTTTAAGGGTGAATTTGGTACGGAATTTGGCTTATGATCGAGGAAAAATGAAAACAAAGTTTGAAAATGGTTCAGTTTTGTTACTCAAGGTTTTGAGAGGGGTGTTTGGGGCAGCTTTTAGCTTATAGCTTTGGGCCCGTAAGCTACGGCTCCAAAATGGTGAATTTTTAGCTTTTAGCTTTTTAATCATTTAAATTTGAAAAAAGCTCCACATATCCAAACACTAAAATAGAGCCTTTTAGCGTTAAGATACCGCAAAAGCTAAAAAGCTCTCCCTTACCGATCCCCCAAATACCCCCTCCTTTTTTTGAAGCAATTTCACTTCGTCCGATTTTTATCGTACAGTTTTGATTTTTTAAGTTTTTCCTTTTCAACTTTAACTTTAAATATATGGGTGGTAAGAAAAAAACTCAAAAAAGAATGGTAAAAAAAAAGGAGAATGGAGGAACCAATAGGATTACTCCATTTCAAATACTCATTTCCACTTTTTTTTTCAAATCTAAATAGAGAAAATTGCCCAAAGCGTCCCTGTGTTTGTCCAAAAAATCACAAACCGTCCCTTATTTTAGGAAATGTCACTGGTAATCCTTATATTTGTCATTTTCGCTCATAAATAGTCCATTTAACGGATTTCGTTAATTTTCCCCGTTAAGTCAAAGTGAAATGACTAAAATACCCTCATATTTTTCCAGATTCTCATTTTTTCATACATTCACTTTCTTCAAAAAGCAGCCTAACACCCCTAACTTGTATTACACCAAAAACTAAGGTGACCATTTATTCACCTGCACCTAAACAAAACCATCCGACCTTGTTTTCAACTTCCACCACCGTCAAATTGAATATACATTTTTCCATGTTTCTACGATTTAACAATGAGACCATTTATTCCCAATTGATAAATTATATTATACCAAAAATCAATTACACATTTAGATCTGCAACTATTTCATTTTGGAATTCAAATCACTAATCTCACTACCATAAATAAAAATGAGTAACAAAGATCTGGGTTGAAGAATTTTATGGCCGGATGCCATGGATGCCCCTTTCACCTTTTCAAAAACAAACCCTAACTAGTAAAAGCCTGTTGTCCATCGTTTCCTTGTTTACAATCGGGTCCGATCGCAAACAGTGAAGAAGAACAGAGATCTTGGTTGGGGATTCCTTGTTTACAATCGGGATGGACATCGATGTCGTGGTCGCAATTCAGACGAGTTTGCGATGAATGCAACCATCAATTTTGAAGTGTTACTGGTAATGCTTCAATCGATTAATGGAAACAGATACAACGAACACTACGATAACAAAGGTATCGAAGTAGACATCGCCGGATCTGGTGGTTTTCGTTCTAACTTCAGGTGTAGGTTTCAGTTTGTGTCGGATCTGGTGGGAAGGTTTCCGATCATGTGCTTGAATCTCGAAATTTCTAATTGTATTTTAATGGTGATGATCGTGGTGGTCATCGGTGATTGAGGCTACAGATTATGTATGTCGAGGTGTGCAATATATGTATTACGAGTACAATATGTGCTTCCATTTTTTCATGTACGTTGTTGGTGGTGAGAGTATGTAAGCATTTAATTGCGTGTTTGGTAAAATTCAGTGGATATTTATTGATAAAGGGTATGTTGGTCATTTTACCATGAGTTAACAGAAAAATTTAACGAAATCCGTTAAATGGACTATTCATGAGCGAAAATGACAAATATAAGGATTACCAGTGACATTTCCTAAAATAAGGGACGGTTTGTGATTTTTTGGACAAACACAGTGACGATTTGGACAATTTTCTCATCTAAATATATCACAAATGGTATGTCTACAAATTATAAAAGTTACATATTCGGAATCAGCTTCTTTTTCTCTTCGATTCTAGATCCAACAATATATACTTTCGACAAAGGTTTTTATTTTTTATTTTTTTGGGGTTTTAGAAACTTTTAATGTGAAATCACATGTGATTTAACACTAAAAAATAATCACACCCGCTTATATTTCCGATTAAACTTTAAATTTAAATCATTGATGATGTAAAGAGATTAAGACATGAAAAACTAAGGTGTAATCACATGCGATTGAATATCAAACTATCAATCACATGTGTTTAAAGAGTAATAAAATACTGATTTTTAAATCATATCATTGACTAAGAATTATACAATCAAGTAAAAATCAAGTTGAATTTTTACATGAATTATCATATATCGGTAAATTTCTCATCAAATATCAATTTTTAAATGAAAATCATATGTGATTATATGCAAAATCATATGTGATTATATAACAAATCACTTGTGATTAAGTGTACAAATAACAATCACATGTGATTTTTAATGAAAACTATTGCAATTTTTAATTTTTTACTCATAACTATTAATGTGGGTGAATATTAAGTTATAATCACGTATTAAGTAGCAAATACCATGAATAAATAATCATGAACAAATTTTAATTTTTTTATCATAAATCACATGTGATTATATTGTGAAATCCGGTAAAAAAAAAGCGAAGAAAAAAAAATCGTCGAAATTATATCTTATGACATCTCTAATCGAAGAGAAAAACGCGATGGTTTCAAATATGTAATTTTTATAATTTATGGACTTACGGTTTGTGTGATAATTAACCAATGGGGTAAAAAATAGAAGTGGGTTTTGTAGAGAAATAGAAGAATCCTATTGGTTCTCCCATTCTCTACTTTTTTAACATTCTTAAAAGAACTCACTTCTGGGTGGTAATATTTCCACCAAACTTTTTGATAAATCCACCATACGTGTACATTAAACACTTGTACTTCACAAACAGTAGCTGCACAGTTTTGGTGAATTTATCGAAAACTTTGGTAGAAATATCACCACCCTAAATATATATTTGTTTGTATTATATAATATTTGATTCAAAATATATTAATGAATTTGGTTTTAAATGTATTTTCATTGGGCATAATCATCAATTATTATATAACACAAACAAAAATATTTAAGGTCAAAGTTGAAAAAGAAATACTTCAAAAGTTCAAAATAGGATATTAAAAATGGGACGGAGGGAGTAGAATGCTATGTATATTGTAAATTAAATTACATTTGTTGCTTGTATGTTCCATACTCTAATTGTGCAAAAAAAAAGTTAACGAAATCATTGAAATAGGGGTGTTCATTAAATCGAGATTTCATTTTTCTCGAATCTTTTTTAAGTTTATTTACCTAGTGTCTATTCAAAATGAATTCAAATTGGGTTATTGTAACACCCTGAAAACATAAGTTTTTTTTTTTTAAATATATATAGTAGTATTATTCTAGTGTCATATTGTATATTATATTATGTGTATGTTATTACTTGTGTCGTATTAAACCCATAACACTTAAAGATAGATTATTATACGGGTATCGGAGTTAATTAACTTAAGGTTATTAATGCTTAAAGTATTAAAGTTAGGGGACCAAAGATGTAAATTCACAATTACTGTATAAATTGGTCAATATTAGTCAACACACACATTTGAGCTCCCGGAAGAAAGTAGAGAGGGAGAGGTCGGTCTTGAGAATTTCTAGAGAAAGAAAACAACGAATTGATCATAACCATCAGTAGGTGATTTCAAGTTGTACTTATCATCCATATCGTAGGTAAACCTTAATTTAGTGAATTTATAATCTAAAAGTGTTGAAATTTGTGGGTTTTGGAGGCTTTATGAGTTGGGGACGAAAATGATAACTAAAAATGGATGGGTTAGTCTAAAATGATATTATTATTAGTGTGGGAAGAATTGGTTTTGATTTTAAAGTGTGCTTTTGATGAAATCAAATTCTAGTTCATAAGTGGTTTTATGCAAAATTTGGTTATGGGTTGAATTGATACTAACTAATGTTTTCGCTATTCAAGCGAGTTTATTGGACGCTAAAAATAAGGCTTGTACTAATAATAATGTGATTACAAAAGTTAGACGAATTTTGGGTTTGACTAGTAAGCTTAACAACTAGTTTGACTTTGAAGGTCAACACGTTAATAGTGGATTTTGGGCTGTTTTGGGTGGAAGGAAGAATAAAAATGACCAACTTAGATTTTAATATCATTATTGAGTTTTTGTGGTGTAATTGCATAGGTGCTAAGGACTAAAGGTGTGTTTGCTTGTATTATGGTCTTTATTATTAAAGGTACTTATATGGGGTTGAATGGGCGGAGAAGTTATATATAATCGGATTACTCCCGAGAAAGAGATTGTTTATAACTTCATTTTGGTTGTTGTTTATAAGCGATTGTTAAATTGTGCGAATTTACTGTATGTTACATTTTAAAGGATTGTGTTTGTTATGCTTGATTTAGCGTTGATATGCGGAATTTGTTGCTTATAGATCCATACATAGCGTGGAAATATTGAGATTTCTATGTGTAATGTAATATCAATGTGTAACAACCCCAAAATTAGGGCCAATTTAAAATTTTCCTAATTACGTGTTTACTACTTGTATTTAATATGAAATAGGATTAAATACATTACTTACTTATTATATATATATGGATGGAATATATATACGCGTATACGATTCGTTCAAATCGTATAAAACTACAATTGTACAAACATACAGACGTTGGTAAAACAATTATTAAATAATGTGGAATTATTTAATTACTTCAACTACTACTTTATATTATGTTCATAATATAACGAAAACGTACGTTTAAATTACAACGTCACCGAACTCTCCGAAAACTCGACCAACCGACAAAAAAAACAAAGTTATATTTTATAACTTAATAACAAGTGTTTTAACTAATTACTCCAACAAAATACAGGGGGATGACTCGTATTTTAAAACATATATTTTAATCGCGTATAAAATTATTTTAACGTTTAAACGACCGGGGAAACGAACACCGCACGGAGCGCAAACACGAGGGAACAACATTTGGTGAGATCCACACATGGTGGACCCCACCAAAACCGGCCAAAGTAAGGGGACACCACCCCCCTCACTTTCCTTCTTCCATACACAAACACACCCACACACACAATCACCTACTCAAACTCTCTCAACCCTCTCACTCTCTCTCTATCTCGGCTCTCACTCTCTCTTTAGAAAAACACACTAAAACGAGCTTGAATCACAAAACGGAAAGGAGCAACAATGATCACCACAACGAGGGCTACGCGTCTATCTTTTCGGATTTTTGATCCGACGATTTGTAAGTTTTCCGACGACTCGCAAACTTTTTCGATATTAATTATTTTGCTAGATTATTGTTCCCCTAGCTTAGTAATGTCCAAATATATAATTTAAACTTGATTTCGGAACATTGTCGGTTTTGGTCGCATTTAAGAAAACGACACCTCGGACACTAAAAACGTCAACCAATAATTTTTATAAACTCATTGTAACATATTAAAGCTTGTGTAAAAGTTTCGGGCCAAACCGAGGTCGTTTGACCCAAAAACCGAACCAAAAATCGTAACAGCCGTTGTATTGCATCTGGCCAAACTTTCATGTGACACAAGGCTTGTGTCACATGTTGTGTCGCATGGCATCCATGTGACACAAGGGTTGTGTCGCATAAATCATGTGACATAAAGGTTGTGTCGCATATTGTGTTGCATATTGTGTCGCATTAAGTTGCATCCATGTGACACAAGGGTTGTGTCGCATAAATCATGTGACACAAGGGTTGTGTCGCATATTGTGTCGCATTAAATTGCATCCATGTGACACAAGGGTTGTGTCGCATAAATCATGTGACACAAGGGTTGTGTCGCATATTGTGTCGCATTAAGTTGCATCCATGTGACATAAGGGTTGTGTCGCATAAATCATGTGACACAAGGGCTGTGTCGCATTTAGTGTCGCAAAAACCTAAAAACAGAGGCCAAAATCATTCTAAATGTTTAAAAATCACTTTTCAACAACCAAATCAAATACGATACGACTTATACATGAAAATACTATACTTTTGGAAGTATACACCAATACTCGAGTACGTACAAGATTATACTTAATTTAACGTGGGATTTCACTCACACACACGCACGAGATTACACTCGGAAACACTTAGGAGATTACACTCCAACGAACATACACTTGTACAATTACACGGGATTGCACCCGATACGGACTTACGAGTTTACACTCAATACTCACGTGTAGGATTTCACGCAAACTAATACGAGCTTACACTCGAACACATACGAGATTTCACTCGTACCCTTTGGGGATTAGACCCACTGGAACTTACGCAAATGATACACGTTATGATACAAACCAACAGTTATATGAGTATACCTTACAACTGTACAACTACTACGAATACATAATAATAATACGAGATTATTATTACACACCGATACCAACGGGCCGTACAACTTTTCTACAAACTACAACTTACAAACAAATACAAACGTACAAACAACAAACGGACATTAACTAGTTTGGGAACAACTAGCATGGATACTTTACAAGTATTCCATTTACTTACTAAACCTTATGCGTATTAGGACGCTAAGGGTTGCTAGTTCGGGATACTACTTTGCTTGCTTACTGCATTGTCTGCTAGACTCAGGTGAGTCTCACAGCCCCTACTTTACTGTTTTTACTCAGGGGTGAGATGCATTACTGTTTTACATGAACACACAAAACTTACTTGCTGCCATGATTTACTTACTGTACGGAATTACGGATACGCCAATTGCATGAGTTTCGACTAATCCAATGAAATCCTCCTTAATCATAGTTGTTAGTTAGGTGATAAGCGCGAGTTTTAGTATATGGATCCATATGGGACTGACAATCCCCGCCCGGGGTAGCACGCACTACCACGAACCGTTACTGTAGAAACGGGCGTTTCTTACTCGTTTCATATGAATGTTTTGGACTACATTCACGGGGGTACTATTATTTACTGTACGTTAAGCTTCAACTATGGTGGCTCATGGCAAGGGTATCAAACGGTTAGCATAACCTGCAACCACCCACTTATTAAAACTTAAGTGAACGATGAGCATAACCTGTGATCGTTACTTACTGGCTGGCTTATGATTTACAAATACTACATGTGTGTTCAAACTATTTACTTACTTACAAACCTGTGAGATTCACCAACCTTTTTGGCTGACCGTTTTAGTAATGCTTCTCAGGTACACAGCATCAGTAGGGATGCCCAGCAGGATAAGCTTACTTAGCTCGAGTCGCATGCATATACAAGCTTGGAGATTTTATTACATTACTTTTGTACTAGTTGTTATGTATTAGAATCTCTAGGAATTTACACGAAACTCGAGCTTGTATTTTGAATTACTTATGTATTAATGTAATAACTTTTCGAACGTCTCATTTAGAGTCGTTCACTGTATCCTTTGTGCTTGTGATTATTGATTAGTAATACCCAAAACATCGCTTCCGCAAACTGTTAAATTTGGGGGTGTTACAGATTGGTATCAGAGCCTAAGGTTATAGTGAACTAGGTTGCATTTAGTGGGCCTAGACTATGACCGTTAGGCAGTATTCCTCATTAGGTATAACTGGTTCAGGAATTACAGCATACAAGTTTAATTTAACATAGCCTGATCAACTATGTACAATTAAATGAAGATGATGTGAGTTCTGAAAGGGGTTATGTTGAACAGGAATGCAATAGCTGACTCTGACCTCGAGAGAACCGGGACTTTTACTTGATTGTGCTAGACACTTACTAGGCGGTTATGTGATATATATATATATATATACATAGGCCTCTTTCCCCGATACGATACTCTCTCTCAACTGCTGCGAAATTAATATTTTTCAACTTACATCAAACGAACAACAACTCGACTCTCGTCATTCTGTCCTTATTCAACTTTTATGAATTCACAAATACCGACATACTTCCGAAGGCCTCGACTACATACTGCTCTCTAGGCTATTATATACTGAAGGTATAGGGATAGGCCTTGTCCGATGATATTTTGTTTACCACCCACACCATTATAACTGACAAACATAGCTACTCCAACATCTTTCGATATGAAGATTGGGACTTTGTTTTTATTCACTACTCCTACCTAATTCTACGTTTATAACATTCTACAACGAACACTACTGTACCGTTAGGTGTATCCTAGGAAAAACATTTCCAACAAATTTCAACATGCTTTTACCCTGGAACTTTTCATAACTTCTGTTTTTGAACAGTTTTTGTTAAACAAAAAAATTCCAAAACTTTGTCGATGACCATAATTTCAACCGAACTATTTTCAACTCAAGTTTTCATCAGACTTCAAATTTTGCAACCGACTTTCATCGTCAAAATTTTATAACAAACGTATTTCTATCAAACATGTTACAAAATTTCTTACAAAATGTTTTATAGAATTCTCAGAATTTCCAAAACCGTATAAACTTACTTATAGTACACAACTTTAAACAAATTTCAAACTTTGGCGTAGTTTCTCTGAACTTACTAAATCATCACCATCATAATTTTTGTTCAAACCCTCACATGTTCTTTATTCGTTGTTTCAAGGAACATGCCTCCTCGACGACAAGTCACGCTTAGTGAAGCCGAACTCGCTGGTCTGATTGCCCGTAGTGTGGCTCAAGCTTTAGCTGTTCGAGCAACTACTCCTGGTAGCGAAGATACGGCTAACAATACACCACCACCCAAAACCTGCACCTACAAGGACTTCCAGAACTGCAAACCCTTGACCTTTCAAGGCACTGAAGGAGCGATCGGTCTAATACGATGGATCGAGAAAATCGAATCGGTGTTCCTCATCTGCAACTGCACGGAAGAGGATAAAGTCAAGTTCGCCGCCAGCACTTTTTCTGACACTGCCCTTACCTGGTGGAACACATACGCTCAGACTGTGAGCGTCGTTAATGCTTACAAACTCCAGTGGGATGAGCTGAAGAATATGCTGAAGGGCGAGTACTACCCAAGAGATGAACTGAAACAATTGGAAGTGGAATTTTGGAATCACAAGATGCAAGGTGATGACATCACCGGTTACACCAATCGCTTTCACCAGCTGGCACTCCTGTGCCCATCCATGGTTGATCCTGAGTACAAGAGGATCGAAAAATACGTCGATGGACTTCCTGAACGACTTCAAGACTTAGTAACTTCGTCCAAACCGGGAACTATTCAGAACGCCATACGCATGGCTCATGAACTGATGGCAAATTCTGTTCGCCGTGGCTCAACTTCTGCCCCATCTGCAAACAAACGCAAATGGGAAGCCAATCCCCACTCATCCAACCCTACCTCTGACAAAAAGCCTGCAACCGTTAATACCGATGACTCGAAGGCTTACAAGGGGAGCAAGCCTTACTGCTCCAAATGTAGTCGTCATCATGACGGTACCTGTCCCTGCTCCAAATGCAAGAAATTCGGGCATCTGGCCAAGGACTGCCGAAACAACCCTACTGGTACCGATACTGCTGCACCCAAGACCTGCTATGAGTGCAACGGTACAGGGCACTTCAGAAAGGACTGCCCAAAGGTAAAGGCGGGAACCAACTTCGCGAAAGGAAGAGCTTATGTAATTAACGCTAGGGAGGATGACCTGAACCCGAGACTTTGTGATTTGCTCAACCCGGGTACGCACATTTCTAGATTACCCGAACCGCTTAACAACTTATGTATATTGCCTTGCGTTCTATGTACTTTCCTAGATCCTAAGTACACAATAGGATTAGGAAACGGCCGACTACTTGAATCCTGACAGTGCAAATTGTTTTGCACTTTATATACAGCAAACGAACTTCTCTCCCAAACACCTCACACTGGTTGAGACCGGGAACTCGAACACTTTCACTTGATTCGCAACTGACCATGTCCCTTGGACAAATGGTCGATACTCTTTACAAATTTTCCCAAACGATACCGATTACTACTTTGAACAAATTTCGGGACGAAATTCTTCTAACAAGGGGAGAATGTAACAACCCCAAAATTAGGGCCAATTTAAAATTTTCCTAATTACGTGTTTACTACTTGTATTTAATATGAAATAGGATTAAATACGTTACTTACTTATTATATATATATATGGATGGAATATATATACGCGTATACGATTCGTTCAAATCGTATAAAACTACAATTGTACAAACATACGGACGTTGGTAAAACAATTATTAAATAATGTGAAATTATTTAATTACTTCAACTACTACTTTATATTATGTTCATAATATAACGAAAACGTACGTTTAAATTAAAACATCACCGAACTCTCCAAAAACTCGACCAACCGACAAAACAAACAAAGTTATATTTTATAACTTAATAACAAGTGTTTTAACAAATTACTCCAACAAAATACCGGGGGATGACTCGTATTTTAAAACATATATTTTAATCGCGTATAAAATTATTTTAACGTTTAAACGACCGGGGAAACGAACACCGCACGGAGCGCAAACACGAGGGAACAACATTTGGTGAGATCCACACATGGTAGACCTCACCAAAACCGGCCAAAGTAAGGGGACACCACCCCCCTCACTTTCCTTCTTCCATACACAAACACACCCACACACACAATCACCTACTCAAACTCTCTCAACCCTCTCACTCTCTCTCTATCTCGGCTCTCACTCTCTCTCTCTAGAAAAACACACTAAAACGAGCTTGAATCACAAAACGGAAAGGAGCAACAATGATCACCACAACGAGGGCTACGCGTCTATCTTTTCGGATTTTTGATCCGACGATTTGTAAGTTTTCCGGCGACTCGCAAACTTTTCCGATATTAATTATTTTGCTAGATTATTGTTCCCCTAGCTTAGTAATGTCCAAATATATAATTTAAACTTGATTTCGGAACATTGTCGGTTTTGGTCGCATTTAAGAAAACGACACCTCGGACACTAAAAACGTCAACCAATAATTTTTATAAACTCATTGTAACATATTAAAGCTTGTGTAAAAGTTTCGGGCCAAACCGAGGTCGTTTGACCCAAAAACCGAACCAAAAATCGTAACAGCCGTTGTATTGCATCTGGCCAAACTTTCATGTGACACAAGGCTTGTGTCACATATTGTGTCGCATGGCATCCATGTGACACAAGGGTTGTGTCGCATAAATCATGTGACACAAGGGTTGTGTAGCATATTGTGTCGCATTAAGTTGCATCCATGTGACACAAGGGTTGTGTCGCATAAATCATGTGACACAAGGGTTGTGTCGCATATTGTGTCGCATTAAGTTGCATCCATGTGACACAAGGGTTGTGTCACATAAATCATGTGACACAAGGGTTGTGTCGCATATTGTGTCGCATTAAGTTGCATCCATGTGACACAAGGGTTGTGTCGCATAAATCATGTGACACAAGGGCTGTGTCGCATTTAGTGTCGCAAAAACCTAAAAACAGAGGCCAAAATCATTCTAAATGTTTAAAAATCACTTTTCAACAACCAAATCAAATACGATACGACTTATACATGAAAATACTATACTTTTGGAAGTATACACCAATACTCAAGTACGTACAAGATTATACTTAATTTAACGTGGGATTTCACTCACACACACGCACGAGATTACACTCGGAAACACTTAGGAGATTACACTCCAACGAACATACACTTGTACAATTACACGGGATTGCACCCGATACGGACTTACGAGTTTACACTCAATACTCACGTGTAGGATTTCACGCAAACTAATACGAGCTTACACTCGAACACATACGAGATTTCACTCGTACCCTTTGGGGATTAGACCCACTGGAACTTACGCAAATGATACACGTTATGATACAAACCAACAGTTATATGAGTATACCTTACAACTGTACAACTACTACGAATACATAATAATAATACGAGATTATTATTACACACCGATACCAACGGGCCGTACAACTTTTCTACAAACTACAACTTACAAACAAATACAAACGTACAAACAACAAACGGACATTAACTAGTTTGGGAACAACTAGCATGGATACTTTACAAGTATTCCATTTACTTACTAAACCTTATGCGTATTAGGACGCTAAGGGTTGCTAGTTCGGGATACTACTTTGCTTGCTTACTGCATTGTCTGCTAGACTCAGGTGAGTCTCACAGCCCCTACTTTACTGTTTTTACTCAGGGGTGAGATGCATTACTGTTTTACATGAACACACAAAACTTACTTGCTGCCATGAT
The DNA here is from genome assembly GCA_949592205.1 of Helichrysum umbraculigerum. Taxonomy (NCBI): domain Eukaryota; kingdom Viridiplantae; phylum Streptophyta; class Magnoliopsida; order Asterales; family Asteraceae; genus Helichrysum; species Helichrysum umbraculigerum. Next base: position 291,641,073 of record CATIUR010000001.1, on the reverse strand, counting down.
TTACTTACTGTACGGAATTACGGATACGCCAATTGCATGAGTTTCGACTAATCCAATGAAATCCTCCTTAATCATAGTTGTTAGTTAGGTGATAAGCGCGAGTTTTAGTATATGGATCCATATGGAACTGACAATCCCCGCCCGGGGTAGCACGCACTACCATGAACCGTTACTGTAGAAACGGGCGTTTCTTACTCGTTTCATATGAATGTTTTGGATTACATTCACGGGGGTACTATTATTTACTGTACGTTAAGCTTCAACTATGGTGGCTCATGGCAAGGGTATCAAACGGTTAGCATAACCTGCAACCACCCACTTATTAAAACTTAAGTGAACGATGAGCATAACCTGTGATCGTTACTTACTGGCTGGCTTATGATTTACAAATACTACATGTGTGTTCAAACTATTTACTTACTTACAAACCTGTGAGATTCACCAACCTTTTTGGTTGACCGTTTTAGTAATGCTTCTCAGGTACACAGCATCAGTAGGGATGCCCAGCAGGATAAGCTTACTTAGCTCGAGTCGCATGCATATACAAGCTTGGAGATTTTATTACATTACTTTTGTACTAGTTGTTATGTATTAGAATCTCTAGGAATTTACACGAAACTCGAGCTTGTATTTTGAATTACTTATGTATTAATGTAATAACTTTTCGAACGTCTCATTTAGAGTCGTTCACTGTATCCTTTGTGCTTGTGATTATTGATTAGTAACACCCAAAACATCGCTTCCGCAAACTGTTAAATTTGGGGGTGTTACACAATGTTTAGTTCTTAACTTCCTATATACTCACTGGACTTTTTTCTTACCCCCTTTAGTGCGTATTGGTTGTAGGTACATCAAAAGATGGTGCAAAACAGGCGGATAGCGGGAAGGGAGCTATGAAGTGAATTGTCGTGGATGTGTTCTTGTTTGGTACGATAAAAGTGCACTCTCTTTTGCCTCTGTTGTTGTTATCAACTTTTGGTTTACTCTCTATTCTGGTCGAAAATGTAATGTTTATGGTTGTAAGTCTTGAAACTGCCGTTTCTCTTTTGGTTGTATATGATGTACATTCGAGTGGTCTAATGCATTGAACTTGTAGGTCATTTTGGTGCTACAAAGCAGGCTTCTAAATTACATGAGTATGTGTTGTGGTTATATTGCAAATTCGGGTCGTTTGGTAACTTGGGCAAAAGCTTAAAACCATTTTTGGTAAACTTTGATGGGCTGTAACTTTTTGTGTATGTTTTTATGGAGAAAACTGAAAATAGGGAATGAAAGTATGTTCGAAGGTATTAATATAAGATTTGCTGAAAATGGATATGTCTAGGTAGTTCAAAAGTGGGTCGCAAACCATCCCCTTGGTGTTGTTTGCTGAATTTCTACAACAACAACAATAACAATACCCAATCCCGCATATGCGAGGTATGGGGGAGGTAAGATGTAGATAGTCGTTCCTCTACCTAAGTATACAGAGTGTCGTTCCTCTACACGAGGGTAGAGAAAGTCGCTCCACTACCCTTGGTAAAGAGACTGCTTCCAGGAGGACCTCCGACCAACACAAAGGAAAAATAAAAGAGTGCAAATAAGGATATATAAATCTATATATAAAGCTATTATATATATATATATATATATATATATATATATATATATATATATATATATATATATACATATAAATATAGTAGAATTAGTAAATACATAAGATATATGAACCTATAATTGAATGGAAAGAAATGATATATTATATATAGGGATAGATACAATTTTAAAAGATATAGCACAGGAAAATAAGAAAAGATAAATATTATATTATATAGCTATAGATATGCTTCTAAAAATATGACAACAAAATAAGTATACATAAATATTTAAGTACATTATATAACGCTATAAGTAATAGGATGTTTGCTGAATTTCTACCGGCCATAAATGGCTTTTTACAATTTTCGAAGGGCTATAACCTGGTGTATATTATGTTTTATAAAAAGGTGAAAGTTGTATATTAAAGTATGTTGTAATACCTTCGTAATAATATTACATATGTTTGTTTTGGAAAGGTTTAGAAAGTTTGAAAGTGGTGTCCAAAACAGCTAGGAGGCTGCTATAAAAATGCACCTAATAATTGCCTTGTTGTTTTGTTCTTGTTACCTGACTTTCTTTTACTGTTTTAAACGTCCCTTTTAATATCATTAGAGATATGTACAATGGCTTGGAAAAGTGTGAATACATGTTTTTAAAAAAATAAAAAATAGGTGTAATAGTTATGGTGCAGTTCGCCAACGTTCTTTTCTTTTTATTGTTTGAAAGACATATTCAACGTAATTACTTTTGAAAAAAATATCATATTTTAAACGTTATCTTTTGATGAAAATAATGTCGATATCAAACCCATTGTCACGCCCACCGACCTTCGTCAAGCAAACTATGATGGATCCTCTTCATCAATGAGTATGAGCACTCATAGTCATGTAGAGCAGCACGACGAGTCACAACCAGCCTGAGTTGGAGTGCTCTAAATGTGTGCCTTTATTGATATTAAGGTATTCTCATTCATATTCAAAATTTCAGATAATCTCTCTCTCTCTCTCTCTCTATATATATATATATATATATATATATATATATATATATATATAAGAAAAACTTAAAAGAGATCCCCCCCTTTAATTAGAGAACAATCCTTTATTAATACACCATTACATCAACTAATGATGTCATTAGCCTAATTACTTGTGTTAAGAATTACTAAAATACCCTTCAATAAAGAATACCCTAATCACTTTCTTCTCCAAAGCACCTTCACGTTCCCTGGATCATCAGCCAATTCCATAACCCTTTTTACAATTGCACTCCCTTATTCAAATCCCTTTCTTCTCCAATACACCTTCCCTCTCGATGGAAGATCAGCCAATTTCAAAACCCTTTGCCCTTGCACTCCCGTATTCACAACGATTCACCCAATTTTAGGCATGAATTGAATTAGGGTTTATAAAATAACCAATGGCAAAGGTTCACCATATGATTCGCAGCCTCCAATTCACTACCATCATGGTACGCCATTCCTTCCGTCGGTGAATCGACCATTAAACCTATACAACCACCCAAACAAATCGCGTGACACCAATCGCGTAAAAGGTGGCGGCTTGATTGTCCAAAAGCAGATTCTTTAACTTGCATAATCATCGCGGAATTGAAACACTTGGATTAGAAGCAGCAGCATCAAGATTAGGTACTGAACATATATTCATCTTTGTTGTATCTTGGAGTTAAATATGAGACAATCCGATGCTTTGTTAATTTATTCGCTTTTTGTTACTGATATATATGGTACAGCTTGAATGAATGGTCCCTTACCGAATTTCATGTATTTGATCCAAATTCATGTCCGGTAAAGTGTATAAAGTTATAAAGCTTGAGTTGTTTTATTTGTTGCAATCTAAGTGAGTGATGAAATGCCTCTTTATGTGGGAATAACTCTTATCATTTTGCGGTAGTTAATTGGTTATATGCGTTTTCTGTGTTGCATTTTAATTTATGTTCTATGAATATGGAGTTTCATTTTGTGATTGTCAATACAAGTTAGGATATTTTTAGTTACGGAGCCTGTGTCTGTAATTAAAAGCTATAGCATTCCGTTCTCAAATATCCTTCTTCATAAATGAGTGCTCACTGAACATACGTCGCAATACTCACTGAAAGATGTACACATGATTTCATATTATCTGATACAGTAGTAATGTATTAATGCCATGTAGATTTTTTTTGTACAGAAAAAATAGGTTAACGTAACAGAACACATGTTAATCAAAGACCGAGGCATTATCTGATACATTAGTAACTTATTAATGCCATCTATTAATGCCATCAAATATTCATAAACCATAACATTCTTTATAATAGTATGTGTGAATTGAATTTAGTTCGTCAAGGATAGAATTGATGTCAATGGTGCAAACAGTTTACTTATTTCAGATAAAAGCGAGATAGTGTGGGTCAAAGTTAAGAATTTGAGTAACCATTATCAGAAGTAATTTTCGGTTATTAATATGGTGGTTTAATAAACCTCTGGCTCATTTGAAGTAGAATTATTTGAGTTCCACTACATGGCATTACTTTTGAGTACCCCTTCAGATTTTAAGTACCCTTCAAGTTTTGAGTTCCAGTCACGTAAGCTCCTCACACACCCCTGATCACTTATGCTAATATGTTATTTCATTTATAATATACAAGATCTAACATCATTATGGTGTAAACAATTGTTGCTTCTTTGTACCCTCATCATAACTACTATGGCTTCCTATGCTCAATCTACACACGGCAATAACGGAACTTTGGAATAGATTATAATGCTTCTTCCTGCCTTGTGGTAGCCAGTTTTGTGATCCTTATTCATCTGTGACATAGATTTCCTATTCACCCTGAAATACAGTTTACCGTGCATGGACAGGCCCCCGTGTGACCCATTACACTATCATTTTGTTGTCTTCTACAGTTTTTTGTCGTATTTATGTGCTTTGGAAAAATAAATACTGTCTTAACTATTTCAGTTTTTGTGCAGTTTAAAGTTGCAGCAGATGAAACTGTGACACCCGGTCAAAAATGACCCAAATTACCGTCCTAATTTGAACTTTAATTACAAAGTATTATATAACCCGAAACGATTATATAATAATCACACGTACACAAATCTGGTAGAACGTAGAAACCCAAATTAAGATTTGGCGAAAAACATTTTTTGAACAAAGTATTATTACTGAGAATAATAATTACGTACTCTGAAAATTATTTAAATACATTTTAGATACAGAAAACTATCCGTGTATTTCGAGTTAAACTAAGATATATTTTTATATCTCATTGGAAGTATTTTTATAAAATACTTTGTTTATAAACATATACGAAATAATATTTGGAAAATTACCATATTTAAATATTACACTATATAACGATCGGGTACGCGAACACGGGTCGGGAATTACCTATCTACCTCAATTATTGAGGCCGGTTATATCAACCGACCTCAATAATGCAAACACACACTCGCACAATTAGTATCCATTCAAACTCTCTCTCGGCTCTATTCTTTTTGGATTTTCGGATCATCAAACACAACAACAACAACAATCATCAGTATCATCATCATCTAGCTCATCAACATCATCATCACCATCATTTTGGGTCCAAAAATATACATTGTAAGAACACTAATCGTTACTCTATAATTTCGTGTTTTAAATACATAATACATCGTATATTAGTGTTCTAGTAGTTATTGTATGCTGAAATATGAGTTTAAAACTGGTTTATATGATGATCGGACGAAACAACCTGGACCAGACCTCGGAATCCGGTCGGATTCAAGGGAATCCGGCGGATTCCCGCCCAGATTTATGATCCACCCGGCGCGTCCCTTGATCACCCGGCGCGTTCTTTAAAAATCCAACCATACCCGGCGGGTACCCATAGTACCCGGCGGGCACCCCTTGAAAATCCTTGAATCCGGCGTATTGGATTGAATCCGGCGTATTCTCCAAACTTTGGGCCCAATCCGGCGGATTCGGGTGAATCCGGCGGATTCCCCTCGAAACCCATTGAATCCGGCGTATTGATTTAAATCCGACGGATTCCTTTCTCAGCATCATTACCCGGCGGGTACCTCGCCTACCCGGCGGGTACCTAGCCCAGACCAGCTATTTAATTTCAAAATTTAATAAAAAGAATACAAACATTTATATGGATACGATATACGTTTAAATAAACATTTTTACACGAAACAAACTTAATTATATTTTTGAAATATAATTGTAACCGAACAATGGGTCGTACATTTTTACAAACTAAGTAATTAACTTTATACGTTTTCAAATCAATGATAAACGACACGATATACAAATGTACGAAAGGAGTTTATACAAAACAAACATTATTATATTTTCAAAATATGATCCCGAACCACCACCAAAGGGCCGCGTATTTTATGAAACTTCAAATATAATACAAGTCGAATACATTGAACATAATCAACTATATGAACAACTAAACAAACGAATTACTACGCGTACACTTACAAACATACAATCTTGCGTGTTTAGGACGTTAGGAGATTACTGTTGGAATACGTACGTGCATTAGGATTGCTCGCTCTACAGGTGAGTCTCATGGCCCCTTTTTACTGCTTTACTTTGGGGGAGATGCATTACTTGTTTTACTCGAACACATGTATTTACTTACTTGATTTCAAACTGATTTACTGGTATATCGATTGCATGAGATTACTTAATCCAATGAAGTCCCTTTAATCATAGTCGTCAGTTATGGTCTTAAGCGCGAGTACTAGTAAATGGATCCATTAGGACTGACAATCCTCACCCAGGGTAGCACGCACTACCCCGAACATTCAGTATAAATGGGTGTTTCTTACTCGTTACATATGAATGTCTGGATTAGCATTCACGATGGCAAAATCACTGATTGTTAAGCTTCGACTATGGTGCTCATGGCAATGTATACGGAAACTATTGCAACTGTGCAATATTTACTCAATGATTTTATAAGCTGATGTGTTCAAACTGTACTTACTATACACCTGTGAGATTCACCAACCTTTTGGTTGACCTGTTTTAGTAATGCATTCTCAGGTACACAGCAACAGTAGGGTTGATCAGTACAGATGGCCCAGCAGGATATGCTTTAGTAGCTCGAGTCGCATGCAATTACACATATGAAGATTTTACTTGGATTATCTTTTGTGTAATGATTATGTACTTAAAATCTAACAAAACAAGTTGCGAACTCATTAATGATGTATTACTTTTGAAAACTTATGTATTAATGTAACATCTTCTACAACGTCTCATTTAGAGTCGTTTGCTTGTACTTTGGGTTTGATTATTGATTAGTCACGCCCCAAAACAGTCGCTTCCGCAAAGCATTAAATTGGGGGTGTGACAGATTGGTATCAGAGCCTAAGGTTATAGCGAACTAGGTTGCATTTAGTGGGCCTAGACTATGACCGTTAGGCAGTATTCCTCATTAGATATAACTGGTTCAGGGATTTCGTCATACAAGTTTAATTTAACATAGCCTGATCAACTATGTACAATTAAATGAGGATGATGTAAGATCTGAAAGGAGTTATGTTGAACAGGAATGCACTAGTTGACTCTGACCACGAGAGAACCGTGACTTGTACTTGTTCTGTGATAGACACAACTAGGTGGATAATAAGTGTATATTGGTTACACCTATATGATTAGGCTTATTAAGATCCTCCGATATTTAGTAACACACACACTGTACGAACTCATTTTAGAATAGGCCTATGGTAAGTTGATCGAGTCAGGAAAATAGTACCGGGATGTGCCCTGACAGAGAGGGTCATCTCTTCGAAATAGACTTACCCTAGGTAGAGATTAAGAACTTCGACGCCTTACTCTGCACAAACTGGTCATCAGAGGACCATTCTTCACTCACCCATCAGTTTAAACGTTCGAATCCAGTATTCTCTAAGTACAAATCTTTTCCTACCCCCTTATCACATTCCGCAAAACTTCTGATACATGTACGGATGTAATATCCTTTTCACTTTTGAAAACTTTAATCCTCGTAATCATTTGAACTCGCAAGTTGGATGATTACAATCACTGTTATTCTACGCTATTGATTGTCACTTGTGTTGTGATATATTACTGTTATATATGCAACTACGATGATCATATTCTTGTACAAAACTCTGACATGTCCCTTATCTTCAATGAAGGAACATGCCTCCACGACAAAAGTTCACTCAAGCTCAGGTCGATCGATTGGTTGCTGACGCAGTACTTGCCGAGCGACAACGATCTGAAAGTGCTGAGACACCACCAAATGCCCCTGTAGTGAAACCCTGCACCTACAAAGACTTCCTTAACTGCAATCCTTTGAGCTTCAAAGGCACAGAAGGTGCCATTGGGTTGTTACGATGGATGGAGAAGACAGAGGCAGTCTTTCGCATCTGCAGTTGCCCTGAGAACTGTAAGGTCAAGTTCTCCACCTACACTTTCATGGATGATGCTCTGACATGGTGGAACACTTATGCTGACTCCATAGGCCAAGACATTGCTCTGGAAACTCCTTGGGATGAACTGAAGAAAATGCTCAAGGATGAGTATTGTCCCAGGGATGAAATTCAACAGCTTGAGGCGGAATTCTGGAATCTCTCCACTCAAGGGAACGACATTGCCAGCTACACCTCTCGATTCAATCAGTTGGCACACCTTTGCCCATCAATGGTTGATACAGAATCCAAGCGAATTGAGCGCTATGTCTGGGGACTTCCTCCACAAATTCAAGGGATGGTTACTTCATCCAACTCTCCCACATTTCATGGTACAGTGCGTATGGCACACAAGCTGATGGCACAAATGGTTCGTCAAGGAACCGCTGGCAACAAAACTACTGTGAACAGCTCGGGAGATAACAAGAGGAAAGCTGATGGAAGCTCTGGAAGTCAGAGCCAAGCTAACAAGAAACCTGCAACTGTTCAGGCCAACACTTCTGAAACTGATGACAAGAAAGAGTATAAGGGAAGAAAGCCCTATTGCTCTAAGTGCAAGCTTCATCATGATGGTCTATGTCCTTGCACCAAATGCAAGCGATTTGGACATCTGACCAAGGACTGTAAAGAAACCACCACTGGTACCGACACCTCTGCACCCAAAACCTGCTATGAGTGCAATGGTACTGGGCATTTCAAGAGAGATTGTCCAAAACTGAAGGACAAAAACAACAACGCTGCTAAGGGCAGGTTCTATGTACTCAATGCTGAAGGTAATCACCAGAACCCTAGACTTATTGACCTACTCAACTCGGGTACGCTCACACCCGGATAACTAAAACTGCATCTGTACTACTTACTTGAATAGGTTCTATCACTGCTTAGAACTTTATGTGTTTCCTTAGATTCTAAGTACAAATAGAATAAGGAAATTGGCGAACTATTTCAGGTAGACAGTATGAAACCGATGGAATCGGTGATACATACAAGTATGATTAGACTATTATGGGATATTGGTATATATACATACATAGGCCTAGACTACATACTACTCACTAGGCTATTATATACTGGATGTATAGGAATAGGCCTTTACTTGATGATACATTTGAGACTGTCTACACCACTGCCACAAACAAACATACTGATTTCAACGTCCTTTGATAAGAAGATCGGGACTCTATTTTAAACTGCTACAGTCTACAAAATTTTTATGTTTACAACGTACTCCGTCGTACTGTTAGGCGAACCCTAGGAAAATCATTTTCAACAATTTTAACATGCTTTTACCCCGGACTTTTCTTAAAATCTGTTTTCAAATAAATTTTGTTAAACGAGATTTCAAAACTTTGTCGCTGACAAGAATCTCAACCAAACTGTTTATTGACTAAAGTTTTCGACAAACTTCAAAGTTTTCAATCGATTTCACTGTCAAAATTTTCTGACAAATGTACTTTTAACAAACATGTTGCAAAGTTTCTTACGAAATGTTTTAAAGAAATTTCAAAACTTTAAAACCGTTCAAACTTGCTTACTGTACACAACTTGATACAAAACTTCAAACCTTGAATGGTCAACAAAATTACACAGTACACAATGACTTCCTTACTGTTATAGGAACAAAACTTACAAAAATCTGAATAGGGATGCGATCATGGTAACTCGCTAGCAACCTATCTACTTTCATACTACTTACTTGATAAACTTTACTTGCTACTTGATACTTGTTAGGTTTTCCCTAGATTCTAAGTACACTAAAGAGTTAGGGGAAAATAACAATTTAGATCTATAGTCTCTATATATGAAACTAGTTTTAGCACAAAGGTATAGGAATAACATATCCTACGATGTTGTACACCGGAAAACAAACCGGTTGACTTTTATATACTGGGTAACGTCCCGAGTAAAACAAATTTTTGGGTGACGACTCACATAAAACCGTATTTTTGGGTAACATCCCACATAGACCTGAAATGTGCTAAACCACTTCGTTTCTGTATAAGATGGATAGAGTCTAAGGTGGGCTACTAGTACAAAATGTAGCTGTACTCAAGCAATTGGCTAAACGACAAAACTTTGTCCTACCGACAAAACCCTCAAGGATTTACTGAATTACTTTAGGCTACTAGTACACATTGTAGCTACTCCCTAGTGATCGACTGGACTGATCATGTAGGCATAATAGTCAAAACATCTCGAAACTTCATTTCGAATCCCTTAGTAGCCGGAAGGGCACTAGTTCAACAAGGGGAGATAGACAACTCTAGATAGGTGTTGTCAGACTTATGTAGATAACACGCGAACTATAACTTGAATACAACGATAAATACTACGAACAAATTTCGGAACGAAATTCTCCTAACAAGGGGAGAATGTGACACCCGGTCAAAAATGACCCAAATTACCGTCCTAATTTGAACTTTAATTACAAAGTATTATATAACCCGAAACGATTATATAATAATCACACGTACACAAATCTGGTAGAACGTAGAAACCCAAATTAAGATTTGGCGAAAAACATTTTTTGAACAAAGTATTATTATTGAGAATAATAATTACGTACTCTGAAAATTATTTAAATACATTTTAGATACAGAAAACTATCCGTGTATTTCGAGTTAAACTAAGATATATTTTTATATCTCATTGGAAGTATTTTTATAAAATACTTTGTTTATAAACATATACGAAATAATATTTGGAAAATTACCATATTTAAATATTACACTATATAACGATCGGGTACGCGAACACGGGTCGGGAATTACCTATCTACCTCAATTATTGAGGCCGGTTATATCAACCGACCTCAATAATGCAAACACACACTCGCACAATTAGTATCCATTCAAACTCTCTCTCGGCTCTATTCTTTTTGGATTTTCGGATCATCAAACACAACAACAACAACAATCATCAGTATCATCATCATCTAGCTCATCAACATCATCATCACCATCATTTTGGGTCCAAAAATATACATTGTAAGAACACTAATCGTTACTCTATAATTTCGTGTTTTAAATACTTAATACATCGTATATTAGTGTTCTAGTAGTTATTGTATGCGGAAATATGAGTTTAAAACTGGTTTATATGATGATCGGACGAAACAACCTGGACAGGACCTCGGAATCCGGTCGGATTCAAGGGAATCCGGCGGATTCCCGCCCAGATTTATGATCCACCCGGCGCGTCCCTTGATCACCCGGCGCGTTCTTTAAAAATCCAACCATACCCGGCGGGTACCCATAGTACCCGGCGGGCACCCCTTGAAAATCCTTGAATCCGGCGTATTGGATTGAATCCGGCGTATTCCCCAAACTTTGAGCCCAATCCGGCGGATTCGGGTGAATCCGACGGATTCCCCTCGAAACCCATTGAATCCGGCGTATTGATTTAAATCCGGCGGATTCCTTTCTCAGCATCATTACCCGGCGGGTACCTCGCCTACCCGGCGGGTACCTAGCCCAGACCAGCTATTTAATTTCAAAATTTAATAAAAAGAATACAAACATTTATATGGATACGATATACGTTTAAATAAACATTTTTACACGAAACAAACTTAATTATATTTTTGAAATATAATTGTAACCGAACAATGGGTCGTACATTTTTACAAACTAAGTAATTAACTTTATACGTTTTCAAATCAATGATAAACGACACGATATACAAATGTACGAAATGAGTTTATACAAAACAAACATTATTATATTTTCAAAATATGATCCCGAACCACCACCAAAGGGCCGCGTATTTTATGAAACTTCAAATATAATACAAGTCGAATACATTGAACATAATCAACTATATGAACAACTAAACAAACGAATTACTACGCGTACACTTACAAACATACAATCTTGCGTGTTTAGGACGTTAGGAGATTACTGTTGGAATACGTACGTGCATTAGGATTGCTCGCTCTACAGGTGAGTCTCATGGCCCCTTTTTACTACTTTACTTTGGGGGAGATGCATTACTTGTTTTACTCGAACACATGTATTTACTTACTTGATTTCAAACTGATTTACTGGTATATCGATTGCATGAGATTACTTAATCCAATGAAGTCCCTTTAATCATAGTCGTCAGTTATGGTCTTATGCGCGAGTACTAGTAAATGGATCCATTAGGACTGACAATCCTCACCCAGGGTAGCACGCACTACCCCGAACATTCAGTATAAATGGGTGTTTCTTACTCGTTACATATGAATGTCTGGATTAGCATTCACGAGGGCAAAATCACTGATTGTTAAGCTTCGACTATGGTGCTCATGGCAATGTATACGGAAACTATTACAACTGTGCAATATTTACTCAATGATTTTACAAGCTGATGTGTTCAAACTGTACTTACTATACACCTGTGAGATTCACCAACCTTTTGGTTGACCTGTTTTAGTAATGCATTCTCAGGTACACAGCAACAGTAGGGTTGATCAGTACAGATGGCCCAGCAGGATATGCTTTAGTAGCTCGAGTCACATGCAATTACACATATGAAGATTTTACTTGCATTATCTTTTGTGTAATGATTATGTACTTAAAATCTAACAAAACAAGTTGCGAACTCATTAATGATGTATTACTTTTGAAAACTTATGTATTAATGTAACATCTTCTACAACGTCTCATTTAGAGTCGTTTGCTTGTACTTTGGGTTTGATTATTGATTAGTCACGCCCCAAAACAGTCGCTTCCGCAAAGCATTAAATTGGGGGTGTGACAGAAACTAACTCTCTTGCCTATGTAAATAACGTCACGAAGCACATAGTGTGCTTCTTGTGTTGTTGCTTTGTTTAGCCGCGCTAACGGAAGCCTGCAAAAGAACTAACAACAAAGAAGAAACATATCTGAGGCAAACGAACAGGTAGTCTTTGATGTTTTCAATCATGTTTATTATGTTTTCTGTGTGAATTTACTAGAAGCAATAAGTAAGATTGAGGCTTAAATTTTTTATCTTTTCCCCATAGTTTACCCGTTTAAACGATAGTTTTATAATGCATTGTGAGATATATAATTAACATCTTGAATTTGGACGACAAACAAACACACAACCAAACATTCTGTGCCAACTAATTTGTTTACTAAGGTGTCGAATATGCAGGCGCTTGGAGGTGAAATTTAAGGACTATAGGTTTATCTGTTTGTTTACTTTCTGCGTTTCGATTTTCACATCGATCATAACATCGTAGATTACTGCTAAATCGATCATGGCGTAATGGTTAATCATACGGTAATTACTATTGCAGAACTTGTATCAGACTTTTGATACATTGAATGATGGTACAATATATGGTGGTACGGTCTTTGTCCAGTTTTCTAAGTCCATTTACTGATACCAATGTTTAATGTTTTTCAGGCCATGCTGTGGTTATATGCTCCACGTAGGACAACGCACTCTAGCCGCGATGTGAAACGATGTTTGGGTCAAAACCTTAATTGTGTGTTCGATTCCGTACAACTACTCAAAATATAGCTGCAAAGCAGGTGCAATTCACACCTTGGTAATTTGGTACACATCACACCCTTCTTGAAAAACTTTTTTTTTGCGTTGCACATCATTTAATACCATATTTGTATTTTACAACTTACTACTAACTTGCTAATGCTCTACAGTGCATTTCTACGCTATAGATTATAAGACAAAAAAAAACTAATGATGTCATTAGCCTAATTACTTGTGTTAAGAATTACTAAAATACCCTTCAATAAAGAATACCCTAATCACTTTCTTCTCCAAAACACCTTCACGTTCCCTGGATCATCAGCCAATTCCATAACCCTTTTGACAATTGCACTCCCTTATTCAAATCCCTTTCTTCTCTAATACACCTTCCCGCTTGATGGAAGATCAGCCAATTCCAAAACCCTTTGCCCTTTGTAACACCCCCAAATTTAATGTTTTGCGGAAGCTCGATTTGGGTGTCACTAATCAATATACAAAGCACATAAGATATAATGAACGACCACTATATGCGTCGTTTTAAACTTGTATTAATAAAATAAACGTTTACATCAAAATAATGTTACATTAGCTCGGTTCCTGAAATTGAGAGATTACATGGCATAATTACTTTTACAAAATATAATAATGCAATCAAATCTCTAGTTGTATGTATGCTGACTCGAGCTAACAGTCCCTCCCTGTGCAGTCTACGTACTGCTGGGTACCTGTGATATATACTAAAATGGGTCAGCGAAAACGCTGGTGAGCTCACAGGTTTGTATGTCAATGTATAGTTGTAAGAACCGCAAGATTTATATTGAATTTAAGATGCAATTAAGCAAAATAAAAGTTATACAATCCATGAGCACATAGTCTGAGCTTAACTTGATTTGTCAGGCCCAATTAAGGAAACCTAACTTGAAATGCCTCCTACGAGTGTCTAATCCACACTCGTCTTCCCAAATGCTAATACATCCGTTTGACCGGTTAGTGCGTGCTAACCCGGATGAGGATTGTCAATCCCATATGATATCATATACTAACATTCACGCTAAAATATTAGAGACTATGCTATAGAGGACTTTAAATTGATTAGCTTGAAACTCATGTCGTATTTGAAAGTTGGCACTTGCGTTCTACTTGTAAAACAAAATAGAGCAGTACTATCACACCCCTAGTTGTAAAATAGTGAAAATGGGGCTATGAAACTCACATGAGTCTTGAAGTGTTTAATTTAATAAACTTGAAGTAATTAGCGGTGAATTGATGTCCAAAGACTTGAAACCTGAATGTGTCCACGACACTTGAATTGTTATTAATTGTACCGGTATCTCGAAAGACTACCATTTAAATTGTTTGTTTAACTTGATGTCCAAATTACCCCGATTTGGTTGATTGTATTGTTACAAGTTACTTCGACGTGTTTGATTAAATTGATACAAGTTACAACGACTTGTTTGATCTTTGAAGTATGTTTTGAAAACGCGTACGGCCCGTTGGTGATTAATTGTAATAATAGTCTTGATGTTATCACATTGATTTCGAAGCGTTACACTTAGAAACACAAATTCCATTATGTTTGAAAAGTTGTGTCGTATAATTGTTTTGAAGTTGTACAAGTTTGACACTTGGTGAAATATGTGTTTACGGAATCTAAGTACGGGGGTCCGGGGGCAGCGCCCCTGGTTACGGGGTCCAAGGGGCGGCAGCCCCTGGCGGGGTCCAAGGGGCAGAGCCCCTGGCTGGGGTCGAGCTGCCAGGTCAGCTTGGAAAATTTTTATTTCTACTATATTGCTTTAAGGAAAAACGCATCTGGACTTGAATTTGGGTGAAATCAAGTGATAAAATTTTGGTCTCGACACTTAGTAAAAAGTTGTAAATATTCTGTTTTATGCGTCACTTATAGCGACACTCATGGGTTTAGGCGACACTTAGGAAGTGTCGCATGAAATGACTGATTCTGAATAATAGCGTCACTTGTGCAAGTGACGCATAGAGTGCGACACTTGAGGAAGTGTCGGTTGTAAGTGTCGGTATAAAGGTCATGAGTCACTAAGGTGAGTGACGGGTGAAATCAGGTGTGACACCCGGTCAAAAAGGGCCAAAATTAGGGGCCAATTTAAACTTTTAAATCACGTATTACATACGTGTTAACACTTAAGCATTCAAGTATTATATATATATATATATGTATATATATAAACCGAAACGATTATTTAAATAATCGCGAATACCAAATTTAACAAAACGTAGAAACTCAAAATGAAAGTGAGCGAAAAACATTTTTAAATCAAGTATTATTATTAAGTATAATAATTACATAATCCTTTTGAAATTTAAATACAGTTTAGATACAGAAAACTATCCGTACATTTTAGGTAAAACAAAGTTACAATTTTAAACATCCGAGAAAACAGTTTTATAAAATATTTCAATTAAAAGCTTATACGAATCTATTTTTAGAAAATTATCATTTTAAAACATTATACTACATAACGATCGGGTACGCGAACACGGGACGGAAAATACACACGCACACCTCAATAATTGAGGCCGGTGTATATACACCGCCCCAATTATTTACCTCTCACAATCTCTGCTCTCTTTCTCTCGTTCCCTCCTCTTCCTCTCGGTTCCATTTTAACAACAACAACAAAGATCGGTAACATCATCATCATCATCTAGCTTCAAAATCATCATCTTCATCATCGGATCATTCTCATCATCATCCCCACGGTTTCAAATTTCGCTACGTAAGAACACTTATCAATACTCGTTAATTTTATGTTTATAATACATTATATAGCATGTATTAGCTTTGTATTAGGTTGTTGTATGCGGAAATAGGATTTAGAACTGGTTTTGGATGTTTTCTGCAAGAACAGACTCGAACCAGACCTCGGAATACGGCGTATTCAAGGGAATACGGCGTATTCCCGCCCAGAAAATAATTTTTTCCCGCGCCTCTTCGGAATACGGCGTATTCAAGGGAATACGGCGTATTCCCCTTCAAAACCACTGAATACGGCGTATTCGGGTGAATACGGCGTATTCCCCACATCTTGAGCCCAATCAGACTGATTAGCCATCGAATACGGCGTATTCAAGGGAATACGGCGTATTCCCTTTTAAACCATTGAATACGGCGTATTCAAACCAATACGGCGGATTCCCCCATCATATTTCATGATCCAACGGATCAATAAACTAGCCCTGCGAATTCTAGCTAAAACAGAACACATAAATTTTCGAAAACGTCGACGATTTAACAATTTAAAACAGGGTAGCTTCTCGATGAAAATTTTATTATAACAGATTGGGCTCAAATTCGCTCGGTCATTCAAAAACAACCAAATGATCAAAGCTAAGTACCTTAGCCTTGTCAGTTTTAGGCCATCCGGGGTCGTTTAGGGGCCGAAAATGGCAGATTACTGTTTTCATACTCATACCAAATTTTGTAAACTCAAACATAAACATTTAAACAATACATTGGATAATCCATTTACTCATTAGAATCTCGCGTGTTTAGGACTCTAAGGAATTTCAGAGATTGTCTATTCCACGTCGAATATATTCATTTGCTCGGATTGACTCAGGTGAGTCTTACGGCCCCATTTTCAATGTTTACATGTTTTAATAATTGGGGGAGATGCAACACAAATTGTTTTCGTGATCACTGGTATTCGGTTAGTTAATTTAGTATTAACTCAAGTTATCTGCATTGTTATTTAATTCGGTTAATCACATTGGTTACATTGCTCGGTTATCATTGTCGGTCTTGATTTTCATTGTTCGGTATATGCACGAGTGTTTTAATTCGGTAAAAGTCCTCAACAGTGTATGATTCATTAACTTAATAAGGCGCGGTTACTAAAGGATAGTACTATCATGGGAGTGACGTCCCCGTCCGGGTTGCTAGCTACAACCAAGTTAAAAACGGGCACTTTAGTAATTGTTACGGGTGTATCACCAAAACGGGAGGCAAAGATCGGGTTATGCTTTGAATCATAGCTCAGTGCAATACAAATGTCATTATCGGTAAATCATTGTTCGGAAACCTTAATTGGTTTAATCATTGGTCGGTAGCCCTAATGGGTAAATCATGGTTCGGTACATTGTTATTCATTGATCGGTTTACATTGTTTAAATTATCGTCGGATAATCATGTTGATCACATTAATGTTTATTTAAACCTGTGAGATTCACCAGCTTTATAGCTGACCTTTTAGTGTTGTATTCTCAGGTGCTCATCAATATTAGGAATGGCCTACAGGATAAGCTACCTATCACGAGTCGCATGCATCCATTTAGACATGAAGATTTTCTTACATTATATTTTGTATAATGGTTATGTATTAAAATCTTCTGAAATCATTTTGCGAACTCACTACTATGTTTTAAACTTATGACTTAAACTTTGTATTTCTTTTGGAAAACTAATGTAATGTAATGTATTTCTAAAACGTCTCATTTAGAGTCGTTTGCTTGTACTTTGGTGTTTTGATATTTGATTAGTCACGCCCCAAAACAGTCGCTTCCGCAAAGCATGAAATTGGGGGTGTGACATCAGGTTTGATTGTAGGCGTCACTTAGGCAAGTGACGCTATAAGTGTCGGTCATTAGTGACGGGTATTGAAAATGCGTCACTTAGGTAGTGACGGAAAAAGAGGGTTTTATGCGGCACTTAGGCAAGTGACGCAAAATTTGGGCTTTTAGCGACACTCAATGCGTCACTTAAGTGACGCACGAAGTGACGCTATACTGCATGCTTCGTTGCGACACTTAAAGCTGTTGACGGGTTTTTGAGCCAAAAACGAGTTTTCCGGTCATAGTTTGGTCCGATTCTTTTACCCAACCCATATATGGACATTTTAAACATATATAAACAACTTTTATGTAAAAATGAGTGAAATCGGAGAGTTTCGGGTTTTTGTCGGAAACTTACGCGGTGTCGAAATGAAAATCCGGAAAGATGAGGTTGTAGATCGTTGCGAGGTGATTCTTTTTCTCCAAAAGCTTCGAGATTTCGGCGGCGTTTGGTGGTGTAATTTGGTGTTTTAGTGTGATGAAGATGGTGGGTTTTTGAGAGAAAATTTGAGAAAGAGAGAGAAGAGAAAAGTGAGAAATGAAGAATGGGGAGTGGGTTTCCCCCCATTTTGGGCAGATTTTGGTGGGGTCCACGGTTGTGGGCTTCACCAATTTTTGTTCCCTGCGTTCGCGCTCCGTGTGGTGTTCATTTTTCTCGGTCGTTTAAACGTTAAATATTAATTTTATTCGTTTAAATTTAAGTTTTAAAATACGAATTATTATCCAATATTTTTGTCAAAGTATTTTACCAAATACTTAATAGTTGCGTTATAAAATGTAACGTTAACTTGTTTTGTTTGTTTGCGCGTTTATTATTTTAATCGCGTGACCATTGATTGTATGATTCAAAATGAATACGAAATATTATAAATATAATACCTTGGATATAATTGTGTTATTAAATAACGTTTATATTATTTAATTAAATTGTTCACCAACATCCGTAATTAATTGAACCGAATTACATTCGATTTGAACCTTGTACGATTTAATCAAATCGCATACTTGTATATATATTCAACAATATATATTAATTGATACATCAATTAGCCTAACCCAAAACTAATTACATGTATTAACACTTGATTAGGCACTAATTTCTAGTCCTAATTTGACGGGTGTCACATTCTCCCCCTGTTAAGAGAATTTCGTCCCGAAATTTAGCTTGAAGCCGGGTCTGATGTGGAGTCAGTGAATAACTGTGGATACTTGAGTCGCATCTAGTCCTCCCATTCCCAGGTGAATTCCGGACCACGCCGCGAATTCCACCTAACCTTGACGATGGGAATACGATTTTGTTTGAGTTGTTTGACCTCGCGGTCCATGATTTTGGCGGGTTCTTCAACGAAGTGAAGCTTGTCGTCAACTCGAATTTCATCGAGTGGGATGATAAGTGTCTCATCAGACAGACACTTCTTTAAGTTTGAAATGTGGAAGGTAGGATGCACGCTGCTAAGCTCGGCCGGCAGCTGCAATCGATATGCCACTGGACCTATCCTTTCGAGGATCTCAAAAGGTCCGATGTATCTTGGGTTTAGTTTACCGCGTTTGCCGAAACGAATGACACCTTTCCAAGGTGAAACTTTGAGTAGTACTCGATCCCCAACTTGGAACTCGAGTGGTTTGCGTCTCACGTCAGCATAACTTTTCTGACGATCACGTGCGGCTTTGAGTTTGTTTTGAATTCCGACTATTTTCTCGGTTGTTTCGTGAATGATTTCTGGACCCGTGAGTTGGCTGTCCCCAACTTCGGTCCAACAGATAGGTGATCGGCACTTACGACCGTACAGTGCCTCGAATGGTGCAGCCTTAATGCTGGAGTGATAGCTGTTGTTGTACGAAAACTCGCACAATGGTAGATGTTGTTCCCAGTTTACACCGAAGTCAACTACGCAGGCACGTAGCATGTCTTCAAGTGTTTGAATTGTTCGTTCACTTTGGCCGTCAGTTTGAGGATGGTATGCGGTACTCATGTCAAGACGGGTACCCAATGACTTTTGAAGTGATTGCCAAAAGTGAGACGTGAAACGACTATCCCTGTCAGAGATTATCGAGATTGGAACACCGTGTCGAGAAATGATTTCCTTGATGTAAATTCGTGTGAGGCGTTCCATTTTGTCGGTTTCTTTGATTGCCAGGAAGTGAGCAGATTTGGTGAGACGATCGACGATCACCCAAATGGTATCGCAACCGCTCGATGACTTTGGTAGTTTGGTTATGAAATCCATGGCAATTTGTTCCCATTTCCATTCAGGAATGTCGGGCTGTTGAAGTAAACCAGAAGGTTTTTGATACTCGGCTTTGACTTTTGAGCAAGTAAGGCACTTGCTAACATAGATGGCGATCTCGGCCTTCATGTTCGGCCACCAATAGAAATCCTTGATGCCGTGATACATTTTATCGGATCCCGGATGAATAGAGTATTTTGACTTGTGAGCTTCATCCATCACCAAGTCTCGCAGGTTCCCAAAACTAGGCAACCAGATTCGGTTTGAGAAATACCTAATTCCATTAGGCTTGATTTCGAATTGTTTCTCCATGCCTCGCAAGGCTTCGTTTTTGATGTTTTCGAGTTTCAAGGCTTCGAGTTGAGCAGCGAGAATTTGAGTGTTTAGATCATTGTGAATTGTCATACTGAGGGCTCGGACTCGAATTGGTTTGGATCGTTCCTTTCGACTGAGGGCATCGGCAACAACATTTGCCTTCCCCGGATGGTATTTGATTTCACAGTCGTAATCGGTAAGCAACTCGACCCATCGACGTTGCCTCATGTTGAGATCCTTTTGATCGAATATGTGTTGGAGACTTTTGTGGTCGGTGAAGATTGTGCACTTAGTGCCGTAAAGATAATGTCTCCAGATTTTGAGAGCAAAAACGACTGCTCCAAGTTCCAGGTCATGCGTAGTGTAGTTCTTTTCGTGAATTTTGAGTTGTCGTGAGGCGTAAGCAATGACCTTGTCTCGTTGCATCAACACGCAACCGAGACCTTGATGGGAAGCATCGCAGTATACCACAAAGTCAACGGTGCCTTCGGGTAGGGATAAGATTGGAGCACTGCAAAGCTTTTGTTTCAGAAGTTGAAATGCTGACTCTTGTTTTTCAGCCCAGTCGAACTTTTTGTCTTTCTGAGTCAGTGTCGTGAGTGGCAAGGCTATTTTTGAGAAGTTCTCGATGAATCGTCGATAGTACCCGGCCAGTCCTAAAAACTGCCGTACTTCGGTTGGAGTCGTTGGCGATTGCCAATTTTTGATAGCCTCTATTTTGGATGGGTCGACATGGATTCCCTGACTATCGATAACGTGTCCGAGGAATTGAACGGTTTGTATCCAGAACTCACACTTAGAAAATTTAGCATACAGCTCTTCATGTCTAAGTAGCTCTAGGATGGTTTTGAGATGATGTGCGTGTTCCTGTTCGCTTCGCGAATATATGAGGATGTCGTCAATGAAGACAATGACGAACTTGTCGAGATAGGGCTTGCACACCCGATTCATAAGGTCCATGAATACAGCCGGTGCATTGGTTAGACCGAATGGCATCACTAGAAATTCGTAATGCCCATAACGGGTTCTGAAGGCGGTTTTCGGGATATCGGTGTCGCGAACACGCAATTGATGATAACCTGATCGAAGATCAATCTTGGAATAGAAACTCGACCCTTGAAGTTGGTCAAACAAGTCATCGATTCGAGGAAGTGGATATCGGTTCTTGACGGTCAATTTGTTTAACTCTCGATAGTCGATGCACATTCTGAAAGAACCATCTTTCTTTTTGACGAATAGGACCGGAGCACCCCAAGGTGAGGAACTCGGCCTTATGAAGCCTCTTTCCAGGAGCTCCTGTAACTGGGTGGACAACTCCTGAAGTTCTGATGGAGCTAAACGGTATGGTGCTCGGGCCACAGGTGCAGCACCTGGCACGAGATCGATTGAGAACTCGACCTGTCTTGGTGGTGGTAGACCAGGCAGTTCTTCGGGAAAGACTTCTGGAAAGTCTCGAACGATTGGTACATCCTCAAGTCGCTTCTCCTCCGACTTTTTCTCCAGGATGTGTGCGAGGATTGCTGGGTAACCCTTTCTCAGAAATTTTTGGGTTTTCAAACAAGAGATGATGTTTAGCCTCGTCCTACCGGTCTCCCCTTGTATGACCAAAGTTCTACCGGCAGCGAGAGGGATTCGAACGATCTTGTCGTAGCAAACGATTTCAGCGTGATGTTTGGACAACCAGTCCATACCGATAATGACATCGAAACTTCCTATTTCAACAGGCATAAGGTCAATGGAGAAGGTTTCGTCGGCTAGGGTTAAAGTGCAATTAGGTATCACACTATCGGTTTCTATGAGTTTACCATTTGCAAGTTCTACGGTGTACTTAACATCTAAGGCAACAGGGGTGATGTCAAGTAGTGGATAAAACTCATCAGAAATAAAGCTTCTATCAGCACCAGTATCAAATAGAACAGAAGCAGTTAAGTTGTTGAGGAGGAACATACCCGTGACCACATTCGGGTCCTGACGGGCATCCCTGGAGTTGAGAACGAATGCTCTTCCCTTGGCATTGTTGTTGTTGTTGCCCTTGTTCTTTCGTTTGGGACATGCATCCTTGAAGTGCCCCATCTCCCCGCATTCATAGCAGGATTTGGGTTGTTGAGTTTTGTTGTTGGAGGTGTTGTTGTTGGATTTGGGGGCTCGGCAGTCTCTAGTTGATGATCCCAGCTAGAGATCTTAGTATGTATTACTTTGATTGATTATTAATAAGCTTGCGGAATAGTTTATTAATAACTTGAAGAACAAACTTGTATATAACAGAATATCTAACCAAAAGCTTCAATATTATTAACAATAATACGAACACACAATTTGTGTTAGGGTTTACAACCTTGAAGCTAATAACTAGAATGAATTCGTCACCCTCTAGGGTTTTACAGGATCTCTATTTATAACATATAGAGTCCTTTACAGAATCAAACTATTATGGAATCATATCTATTCCATAATTCTCTCTATTCAACTATATCTAACCAACAGTGGTTATCTATATCACTAACAGGGGTAGTACTCGTATATTATCAACAGTGGTTGAGTACTTAATACAAAATACAAACTACACACTAACAGTGGCACTGTTAGACAAACTACTTGACAGCGGCAGCTACTAACTAGCAGTGGCAACTACTAACAGTGGTAGTACTTCTAACAGCGGCACAATACTTGTATTCTGAGCAAATCTAGCAGTGTCTCAGTTCTCAACAATCTCCCCCTAAACTTGATCATTCAGAGTAATGATTCAAGTTTCAATCCTTCTTTTATTCTTCTATCTCCTTCATCGTTTGCCTCTTATGCAGTTGATTGAACACCATGTATAAAGCTCTGTAAGCTCCTTCAGTAATGATGGTTGTAGATAACTTCAAATCAACCAATCTATTCAGCAGCCCTGTTCCCAGCACATAGTGTCAATCATCAAACATGTAGATCACCTGCCCATTGTTAAATACTACCATGTGTACTCCAGCTCTGGCAAAATATCTCCAGGTTATAACCCTTTGATGACAGTGAAAGAATAAGTGATACATGCTTGCTGGTTCAAACATGCTTTGCAATAACTCCATCATTTGTCTTTCAATCACAGCCTCAGAGTTCTTTCTATTCCTGATTCTGCTCACTTGATACAACTCCATAAGATCATCTCTTGTACAGATTCTGAGCAAATCAATCATACTCCCAACATGGTCATCAAATCCTCTTTCCCTTTCAATCTTGATCTCAAGGATCATTTTTCTGAAACCATAATCAATTGCTACTCCTTCCCAATTTATAATTCTAGCCTTTCTTGGTCCTTCAGAAATCTCCTTGCTATCAGTCAGAATCTTGATTCTCTTTTTCAGCTCTGGATCAAATCTTGGAATGTCAGGAATAACATTGTCTTTAGAAATCTGATTTTTCCATGAATTTCTTCTGACTTCATTCTGCTTATCCTCTAAGGCTTTCTCTGCTGCCTCAGCAGCTGCTTTTTCTCTTCTTTCTTCTTCTTCTTTCAAAAACTTTACCATTTCCCTATCTGCCTTTTCTTTCTTCTCCTTCATCAATGCATTCAAATGCCTATTCTCTTCCAATTTCTTGGTCCACTCATCATCTCTTCCCATATACCTATCATATGCCTGTTCCAGCTTCTGCATATTCCATCCTTTAACAATTTTAGCTGGGGCATAATTATCAGACAGAGCATTGATCATTTGTCTTCTCCTTTCAGCATATGGTAAAGGTTTACTCCTCTTCTTGGCTAATTCCTCTTGCTTTTTCTTTCTAGCCCTTTCCTCATTTGACCTTTTCATCAACAAAAATCCAGAAGATAACTCTTCCTCTTCATTACCTTTCTTCTTCTTTAAATAATCATGAACTCTCTGAGCAGGAAGCTTTAATCCTTGTGCAGTCTTTTCTTTAACAATCTCTGCAGCTTTCTGTGTAATAGTCACTACACTCAGATCATCCAAAATCATTTTAACATCATCACCCTCTTCTTCAGCTTTAGCTTCTGCAGCTCTCCTTATCAACCTTTCCCTTTCTTCTACTTGCATCCTTAGCATATCATGAGACTCAATATGAGGTTCTTTAATTTCTTTCACTTTTGATTTTTCTTTTAACTTTCCTTTACCTTTGTCTTTTGGATCAATCACAGGCAATTTAGACTCAGGCTTGAGTGGTGAAGTTGGTTCTCTTATTGTAACAGGTACCTCTCTTGGTCTTGTTGTTGTGGTAGTTGTGGCAGGGGTTGATATGACAGCAGTGGTGATTGGTGTATCAACAGTGGTAGGTGTTGGTGTACTAACATGGGTAGATGTAACAGTGGTAGTGTTAGTGTTGACAGTGGTTGAAATTGTGACAACAGTGGTAGAAGTTTTGACAGGGGATAAAGTATTAGTTGGCTTTCTTCTGGGAATAAATTTCTTTCTTGTAAAGGTCTGCAACTTCTTCTCTTCATCAATTGACTTTGATTGCTCCCCCTTAATCTCAACTTCTCCTTCTTTCATCTCTTTTTCAACATCATCAACCACCTCATACACTGGCCTATCACTGAAACTGACTCTTTTCTTATTTTCCAGGTTAGCACCCATCACATCCCAAAAATATAATTTAAGTGCAGCTTTCTCAGGCAACCCTTTATTCAATGGAAATACCTGATAAACTGTTTCATCTGCTTCATCAGTCTGCTCTGCTCCTGCACCATCACTTGTATTAACATTTTCAGAAGAATCTTCACCAGTATATACCACCATTCTTCTGTCATCTGCAGCATTTACCATCTCATCATCTAAACTTTCATGTATCACATAATCAGAGACATTGAGCTCCTCCTCAGCCTTATCCCTGCTCTGCACATAATCATCATCTTTATCATCAAACACTAACTCCACAGTGTCTTCTGATTGTGCCTCATTATGCTCACATATATCCATCTCAACTGTATTATCATCAAGCTCAAGCACCTCTGTAGCTGCAGAATCATCATGCATCTCATCAATTTTTATCATTGCTCCACTCATATCATCATGAGGTCCATGTGAATCATCATCATCATCATCATCACCTGCTTTTCTTGAACCATCATCTTCAGGCATATTATCATCATCTGCTTTCTTCTCCCCCTTGCCTGAAGATTCCTTTAACTTATTCGCAGGTAGAAGAATATTGTTGACAGCCTCCTCAAGCATTACCAATCTATTCTGCACATCAAGCAACTCTGCCTTCTGATGATCAATGATCTCCTTCTGCTTAGCAATTAACTCATCCTGAGCTTGAATTTTCTGTTGAGCCTCTTTTCTGTAAGCCCTTTCCCTCTCATATTTGCTCCACAGTTTATTGATATCATGTACAAGATAGGAAATCGTCAATTCATCAGTATCACTAGGCTCATCAACATTAGAGTGTGACCTCTTAGTTGAATCCTTGCCCACATCTGCCACTGCAGATGTCCCTTGGTTATTGGTACTGGGACCTACATTTGAATCATCACCCATAGGTTCATCAAACATAGTTGCCTCTGGTTGGGTCTGATTAATGTTACCACTATCCTGCCCTGCCAGTGGGCTAGAAACAGTAGTGGCAGCCCTTCCAGAATGAACATTTTCATCAAGTATGTTCACCTGTTGTGTTGGGACAGTTGACTGAGACTGTGGAGAAACAGGAATCTCCATAGCCTGTGTAGCCTTCTTGGATTTCTTGGCTTTAGATTGGGTAGGCTGTTTGTTCCCTTGTTTTCTTTTGATGCCACCTCCTGATGTGTGTTCAGAACCAACTTGTGTTGTTGGTCTGTCATCATTTGGTCCAGATGGTGTTGGTAATACACCACCAGTGGCAGAAGGAGTAACTAGCATTGTAGAAAATAATGCAGTTTCCTTCTTAGAAAAAGCATTCTGATACTGATTCATAGCCTTAATAGTCCTCAAAGATAGAGTAGAACTAACAATCACACTATCCTCTGCTGGCAGATTTGACAATTGATTATTCAATAAAAGCTGAACAAATCTAGGGTACATAACGAATGTATCACCCTTTACATTCCTAACCATATTATCTAAGATAAATCTAGATATATTAAATTTAATACCCTGTGCCAAGCAGATAATAGGATATGCAATAGTAGAACTAAATTCATTAAAACTAGTTCTCTTTTGAGACAAACATACCAGAAAAGTATGAATGTAGAACTTCCATTGAGGACAAAACCATGACTTCAAGAAAGTATATTCTGATCTTGTCTTTCCTGAACCTTCATACCCCATATCCATAATGCCTTTAAACAAATCTTCTCTCGATAATTCCAGAATTCCACCTTCATCATCAAACTGTAAAAGCTCTCTTAGAACAATCTCAGTAACCATTACCTTCTTACCCTTGACAGTGGAATGAATGTGAGTAATGCCATTAATATTCCCTTCCTTTGCATTCTGCCAGAATTCTTGAATATGCGATCGAATTAATCGTGGACAAACAGTAAGGGCATGTGTAACTGGACAATTACTCAAGAAATCAATAATAGGGTGAAAATACTCATCGGCAAGTTCTTTATTCAAGAAAGCCCTCATATTGTGTTCAGAATGAACACTTAGCGTAGAATGATCAGAATCAGATGACAATGAAGATGCCATTGATGTAATTGATGAACGAACGAAGAGTGAATTACAATAAACAACTCAAAGCGAGAGCGATTATTGAAGGGTTTTGAAAATTTTGAAAGCGTAATTGAAAAAGTGAAGTATTTGAGTATTTATTTGATGACAGTGCCAAGCCCTAAAAATAGAACTAGCAGTGGCACTGCTGGTTATACCCAACAGGGGCACAATTTACAAACAAACCCAACAGGGGTACCTCACTTGGTCAATTTATAGTCAACCCTTTCTAACCATCTAACAAAGCTAGCAGCGGCTGATAGTCTAGCAGGGGCATCCGACAAAGGAAACGCCAACTTAGAACTAACAGGGGCATAAACTTATCTTAGTTAGACAACGAATTTTTTTTTTTTTTTTTTTTTTTTTTAACCAAAAAATAAGAAGAAACAAATAAAACATTAAATTCCAGCTCAAGTGATGTCTCTTGACAGTGGCTGAAACCTGCAATATTAAACTAAGAAAAACAACTAGCAGGGGTTAAATTACACACATATACAGCAGGGATTTAAAATACATTGACAGTGGCAAAGGTAAACTAACAGTGGCACCATCTGTTATCATGATGAAGCTAACAGTGGCAACACCTAACCCTGTCACATACAATATATTTTACCCCTGTTAGTATCAAATCCAGACCAAAACACTACGTGAGATTGATCATACCAGTATTAGTTATCAAAAATGTAAATCTTCCTACATCAAATGCTTTTGTAAAAAGATCTGCAAGTTGATTATCAGTATGAATTTTAAAAATATGAATCAATCTTTTATCATAACAATCTCGTATAAAATGATATCTGATCTCAATGTGTTTGGTTTTTGAATGCTTAACTGGATTCTGAATGATACTAATAGCAGAAGTATTATCAATATAAATAGGAGTGTTCATGAAAGTCAAACCATAATCCAGCATTTGATTCTGAATCCAAAGAACCTGTGCACAGCAACTTGATGCTGCAACATATTCTGCTTCTGCTGTAGAAGTGGAAACCGTGGTCTGCTTTTTACATTGCCATGACACTAATCTATTTCCAAGAAATTGACATCCTCCACTGGTGGATTTTCGATCCATGTTCTCACCACCATAGTCACTATCTGTGAAAGCCTTAAGCTCAAAATCTGATCCTTTAGCATACCAAAGTCCCAAATCAGGTTGACCTTTCAAGTATCTAAAGATCCGTTTCACAGCATACATGTGTGACTGCTTTGGATTGGTTTGATACCTAGCACAAAGACACACTGCAAACATAATGTCAGGTCTAGATGAAGTTAAATACATCAAAGAACCAATCATTGACCTGTACAAGTGCACATCTACTTCTTCTCCATCAGGATCAGAAGTAAGATGTTTGTGTGCCTCCATAGGAGTGCTAGCTATCTTCCCATCTTTATAACCAAATTTATTCAGAATATCCTGCACATACTTTCCTTGGTTAATAAAGATTCCATCTGACTTCTGTTTAACCTGCAATCCTAAAAAGAAAGTGAGTTCACCCATGGAACTCATCTTGAATTTCTTATGCATTAAACTCTCAAACTCTCTGCACAATGAGTCCCTAGTTGAACCAAAAATAATATCATCAACATAAACCTGTACCAACAATATATCTCTCTGAACCCTCTTGGTAAACAAAGTCTTGTCAATAGTACCTCTCTTGAATCCATTCTTGAGAAGATACTCGGATAGTGTATCATACCAAGCTCTTGGTGCTTGATGTAGCCCATACAACGCTTTCTTCAATCTGCACACTCTATCTGGATATGTTGGATCTTCAAACCCTGGTGGTTGGCATACATACACCTCATCATCAATTAGACCATGAAGAAAAGCACTCTTCACATCCATTTGATAAACTTTGAAATCCTGATAAGATGCATAAGCTAAAAATAACCTAATAGCTTCTATTCTAGCAACAGGAGCAAAAACATCATCATAATCTATGCCTTCTTCCTGTGTATACCCTTGTGCTACCAGCCTTGCTTTATTCTTTATCACTATACCTCTTTTATCTCTCTTGTTCTTGAAGATCCACCTTGTGCCTATAGCCCTCTTTCCTTTTGGTAGATCAACCAAATCCCATACATCTTGCAGTTTAAACTGCAACAATTCTTCTTGCATTGACTCTATCCAACTTGGATCTTTGAGAGCTTCCACTGCCTTCTTTGGTTCCATCTGAGAAAGAAAACAAACATATAATGAAGTATGTAAATCTTCTTCTCTTACCTTAGACTGCTGTCTGGTCAGAACAGATGAATTAATATCACCAATGACCAAATCCAAAGAATGATCTTTGTGAACCAGATACTTAGATGTTGATGTATCAAGCAGTTCTCTTTCCAAATTTGGACCCAAAAGATTATCCATTTCAGATTCTGAGTAAGAATCTCTTTCTTCTCTTTCTTGTGAAGGCTTTGGAGTTGCTTCAGAATCTGACAAAGAAGTCCTTTCCAAAACTTGAAATGGAGGACTTTGTTCAACAAATTTTGGAGAATCGGGCTCTCCTTCTGAATCATGCTCTGAAACTATATGAGAACCCTTTGAAGTAAATGGTTGATTTTATGTTGGAATTGAACCATCTTCATCCTTTGAACCATTTTTGCTACTTGACCCACTTGAATCATCTGAAGGTTCATCTTGCTCTAACTGGAATGCTTCTGGAGGATCTGGAGACCAAATAGGAAACAATACATACTGCAAGTCATCCTTTTTAGTCTGACTTGTGCTTGAAAGCCCATCTTTACCTGCATCATTACCTGCATCTGTACCTGCATCTGTATCTGCACTAATAGACAAATCTGGATATCTAAAAGCATGAGTTAGTGCATCAATATCAAACAAAACTTCTGGACCTTTTCCTTCTACATTTGATGTATGTTCATTAAAGGTCACATCCATGGTCTCATCTATGATCCTAGTCCTTTTGTTAAATACTCTATAAGCCTTGCTTTGAATAGAGTATCCAACAAATACACCCTCATCTACCTTACTCTGAAACTTACCAAGATGATCTCTGGTATTTAAGACAGTACAAGGACATCCAAATGGTTTTAAAAAGCTAACCAAAGGTTTTCTCTTAAAGAATAACTCATAGGGTGTCTTGTTATGAGGTTTAATAATCAAAATCCTATTCAAAACATAACAAGCAGTGCTAACTGCCTCTGCCCAAAAGGACATTGGAAGTTTAGCATCTGCTAGCATGCTTCTAGCAGCCTCAATTAGTGTCCTATTCCTCCTCTCAGCTACTCCATTTTGTTGTGGAGTCCTAGGTGCACTATACTGTCTTTCTATACCTTTATCCTCACAGAACTTATTCATCTCATGATTCTTAAATTCTGTCCCATTATCACACCTGATGATCTTAACCTTTTGATTAGTTGAATTCTCAATCCTAGTTATGAATGATCTAAGTATTTCACCTGTCTCATCCTTAGTCCTAAGAAAGAACACCCAACTCATTCTAGAGTAATCATCAGTTATTACCAAACAGTAAGATTTCTTCCCTTGACTAGCTACATTGGTAGGGCCAAACAAATCCATATGTAACAGGTGTAAGGGAGTGGTATTGGTATTCACAAGCTTGGTCTTATAAGAGGTTTTGTGTTGCTTGCCTTTGAGACATGCTACACAGTGGTCACTACATTCAAATAACTTTTCAGGTAAGCCTCTCACTAGCTTATTCCTAACAAGTTTATTCATGGTCTTGAAATTCAAGTGACACATCCTCCTATGCCATAGTTCAGATTCAGATACAGTAGCTTTAGAAATGAGACAGTTAACATTTTGAGATTCCATCTTGTTTAAATCACTACAGTATACATTATCCTTTCTTGGAACTCTCATTAAAATCTTATCTTCAGGTATTTTAAGTTTTTCAGAAAGTATAAGGCATTCTGTGTCAGTGAAATATACAGGATTTTGCTTATCTGTGATTTGACTCACACTAAGCAAATTGTATCTCAATTGCTCAACATAATAAACATCATTGAAAGTGAGCTTACTGCTTTTTACCTTACCTTTACCTGTGATTTTACCTCCTTTAGGATTGCTTCCAAATGCTACATCTCCTCCATCAAACGCTTTAAAGTCCTGTAGCTTTTTCCTGTCTCCAGTCATGTGTCTTGAACAGCCAGAATCAATATGCCATAAGCTTGGTGGCTTGCCCTGCACATATATGAGAAAAACAATTAGTTTTTCTTGGGAACCCAAACCAATTTGGCTTTGGGTTTCCCATGAGCACCTTTGACATCAACCCTTTTGACAGTGATTGATCTCAGTGCTGCATTGGTTTTGGACACTTCAGATTTACACTCATTTTTATGTCTCCAAAAACAATCAATTTTTGACCTAACAGGGGCAATAAGCTTAACAGTGGTCACTTTCAAATTGGTATTGATAAGCCTGGCAGTGGTAGCTCTACTTGGTGTAAACATTCTTTTGGAATGCTTAACACTAGCAGAGGTAGCATGCCTAGCAGTGGCCAAGCCTTCCCCTGTTCTGTTCATGCCTCTGTTAGCCTTATACAGTGGCACTGCTGCATCATTAACAGTGGTTGCAGCCTTGCCTCTGTTTGGCTTGTTTTTCAACAATGGACTTGTACCTCTGTTCCTATTATTATTAGGATTGAAGTAGCAGTCCTGTTGAGTATGGTTGTACCTGCCACATATATAACATGCCTTTCTTTTCATACATTCAAACCCATTACCCAACCTTTGTGAAACCAATTGGTTCCAATTTCTCTGATTACCCCTGGAAATGGATCTATTTGCATTATTTGCAGAAATTAAATCAGACCTGTTTGATTTACATGCACACTTTTCACATTCAGATTTATCTTTTGACTTATCTTTTGATTCAGGATTAACTCTTTTGTGCACATAACCTAGACCAGATCTAGATTTATTGGATTTTCTAACTTGATCTAACTGAGCCTTTGCTTTCTCAACAAACATCTTTTTACCCTCTTCTAGTTTAGTACTATTTAGTTCAGAAACTAGACCAGTAATAGGCTTAACACAATCATCCACAGAATTACCACTAGATGAGCTATCACTATCACTCTCATCTTCCTCAGTCCAATCAGATACCTCAACTTTATCAAAATTCACATTATCAGCACAATTAACAACTGGATCTACCTTTTTAACCTCCTCAGACACACCTACCTTAAGTTTTTCTAAGTCAAACTCAAGCTTAGATGGGAAGTAAGTATGATTATAAGGTGGGGGTACAACATTAAGGTTGTAACCTAATCCAAGTTTTAATTTATCATGAATTTGAGACTTGATTAAGTTTTGAACACCTTTTGAAGCATTTTCCAATTCATCAACTTTCAATTTTATTGACTCTTTATCAGAAATTGCCTCAGCCAACTTTGCACTTAGCATATCAACTTTTGTTTGTAAAGCTTTCTTTTCCCAATTCAGATATTTAATATCTAAGTGAAATTGTGATTCATTCTTTTCAAAAGCTTTTATCTGTCTTTCTAAGTTTTCAATGGCTAAAGTTGAATGTTGACTCTTTTCCACACAAGCTTTTAATTCATTACACACAACCAGATTATGATCCCTATAAAATTTAACCATTTTCTTACATGCAGGAGAACATA
The DNA here is from genome assembly GCA_949592205.1 of Helichrysum umbraculigerum. Lineage (NCBI taxonomy): Eukaryota > Viridiplantae > Streptophyta > Magnoliopsida > Asterales > Asteraceae > Helichrysum > Helichrysum umbraculigerum. Next base: position 291,608,216 of record CATIUR010000001.1, on the reverse strand, counting down.
ATTTAGATTGTACCTCATATGGAATGTCTGAAGGCTCTGGTTCTTCTGTGACAGCCATCAAAGCTTGATTCTGAACTACAAGCTCTTCTTGGTCACTCCAGTCAAATCCTCCCATCCCATCTTGTGCAACCAATGAATCAGAAGTGGTGTTCTGAACAGGTACCAATCTTCTTTGTGGAGCAGAACTATTTCTCATAATACCATTCTGAGATCCTCCAGCCTGTGTGCTCTTGCATTCTCTAGCAAAGTGTCCCATCTTGTGACAGTTGAAGCACTCCACCTTGCTCTTGTCAAATCCAGCTACACCATCTCTCTTGTAAGTGAAGTTTCTGTTCCCAGACCTCTGCATAAACCTTTTTGCCCGGATAGTAATCATAGCCATCTGCCATCTCAAATCCATCTCTTCAAGATCTTCTTCATTAACCTGTTCCAAATCCTCTGTTGTTAATGATGAATTAACATGACTCGCAAAGAAGGCTTCCAAGATATTATCATTAGCACCAGATGTGCTACAGCTACCAGATTCACCAACAGACACAAAAGCAGCATTGTTAGAGCTACTATTGGACTGTTTCAGAGCCATCACCTCAGGCTCAAAGTTCCTCAGATCATTGTATAGATCTTCAATCTCCTTTTCTTCAAGATCTGCACTTTGTCTAAGTCCCACAGTATACATATTCCAATCTGTGCCTAATGATCTTAGAAACTTCATATTCAAATCATCTTTATCAACCTTAACATTGTGATTCTCAAGATCACCCACAAGCTTTTGAAATCTATCAAAAGTCTGAGTCAGAGTTTCAGACTTTACACCTGCAAAGTTTTCAAACTGTTGTTTGAGAAGAGATCTCTTATTCTTCTTGGTGTTATCATTACCACCAAATCTCTTAACAATTGCTTGCATAAGAACCTGAGCATCTTCACAGTTTTCAAACTTCCTTTGATACTCATTAGGAATAGACAAAAGTAGAGTCCTTAATGCCTTCCACTCTGTTGCTCTTTCTTTTCTCTCTGCATCAGTCTTTGGTGGTGGTCTTTCTTCCTTTTTACCATCTGCATCCTTAGTATAAACTGGTCCATTAGTAACCACCTCCCACATCATATAATCAGTCAGCAACATGTATTGTCTAATCCTAGTCTGCCATAGCTCAAACTCATCGGGTTTGAGCATGGGGATTTTTGTAGCTTGAATACCTTCCATTGTTTCAGTAGACATGTTGTTGTTTGTTGAAAAAGCTGCAAAATTTAATTACCTTCTTCAAGATCAAAGTAATACCAAGCTCTGATACCACTTGATGATCCCAGCTAGAGATCTTAGTATGTATTACTTTGATTGATTATTAATAAGCTTGCGGAATAGTTTATTAATAACTTGAAGAACAAACTTGTATATAACAGAATATCTAACCAAAAGCTTCAATATTATTAACAATAATACGAACACACAATTTGTGTTAGGGTTTACAACCTTGAAGCTAATAACTAGAATGAATTCGTCACCCTCTAGGGTTTTACAGGATCTCTATTTATAACATATAGAGTCCTTTACAGAATCAAACTATTATGGAATCATATCTATTCCATAATTCTCTCTATTCAACTATATCTAACCAACAGTGGTTATCTATATCACTAACAGGGGTAGTACTCGTATATTATCAACAGTGGTTGAGTACTTAATTGTGACAACCGTCAATTTAGGACTATAGTTTAGTGCCTAATCAAGTTTTAATACATGTAATTAGTTCTGTGTTAGGCTAATTAATGTATCAATTATTATATATATTGTTGAATATATATCTACAATTATGCGGTTTGTTTAAATCGTACGAGCTTCAAATCGAATAGAATTCGATTACAATAAATACGGACGTTGGTGAACAATTTTATTAAGTAATACAAACATTATTCAATAACTCAATTTTATTAGGAATATTATTTATTGTAATATTTCGTAGTCAATTCGTATTGCACAAATAACATATATATAATTAAAATACAAACGCGCAAACAAATATAACGAATTTCATTTTAAATATCATAAATAGATAATTGGTAAAATTTTACAATAAAACATTTTATTATAATTTATAATTTAAAATGTATCTTTAAATAACTAAAATAAATATTTAACGCTAAATGACGGAGAAAACGAACACCACGCGGAGCACGGGACGGAGACTGCGAGGTGAGGCTTTCACCTACACCCCACCTCTCCTTCATTCTTGTTTCATTTTCATTCTCCAAAAACACACACACACCAAAAACACTCTCACCAAATTCATACAAAATTTCGGAATCATCAAATCCGACAACAAAACTTACATTTTCGGAACCACCATCAAGTGAAGAACAAGATTAACAAAAGCTCTACCATCATTTTCGGCCTCCATCTTCTTCGATTTGCATTTGTAAGGAAATTTCTAAAAACTTAGATTTATTTAGTTTTATGTAATATTTTGATGTTTTGATGTTTACACAACTTATATATGTCCATTACAAAGATTAGAACACAGTTTTATAGCTTAAAAACGAGTTTAAATTGAGTTTTGGCCGGAAAAATCGCGAACAGCCGGACTTTCTGGGCTGGTGTTCATCCATGCGACATAAGCCTTGTGTCGCATGTTGTGTCGTATTTTGCCCTTTATGTCGCACCTTGTGTCGTATAAATCCTTTAGTGTCGTAACTCATGCGACACAATATTGTGTCGCACTCTATGTCGCAAATTATGTCGTATTTCTATACGACACAACCACTATGTCGCTATTAAATTAGCATTTCGTATTCGATGCGACACAGTCCCTGTGTCGTATCCTTGTGTCGCATGACGTCTGCGACACAACCATTGTGTCGCATGTCAAATCTTTGTGTCGCATGTTGTGTCGCAAAACACAGAAAAACCAGAATTTTGAAGTCAAAGTTACTGTTCAAAAAAAAGTCAAATTTACTGTAGCAGTACTGTAGCAGTACTGTAGCAAAGTCAACATTTTAGAATTATTATTATTTCAACTAAATCACCAACGGGCCGTACACGTTTTCAAAACATACTTCAGAATCAAACAAGTCGTTGTAACTTGTATCAATTCAATCAACCAAATCGTAGTAATTTGGACATATATATATATAGTTGTATAACAACTACAAAGGTAGTCTTTCGGGATACCGGTACAATTAATAACAATCAAGTGTCGTGAACACATTCAGGTTTCAAGTCTTTGGACATCAATTCACCGCTAATTATTTCGAGTTTATTAAATTAAACACTTCAAGACTCAGGTGAGTTTCATAGCCCCATTTTCACTATTTTACAACTAGGGGTGTGATAATACTGCTCTGTTTTGTTTTACAAGTAGAACGCAAGTGCCAACCTTCAAATACTACATGAGTTTCAAGCTAATCAATTTAAAGTCCTCTATAGCATAGTCTCTAATATTTTAGCGTGAATGTTAGTATATGATATCATATGGGATTGACAATCCTCATCCGGGTTAGCACGCACTAATCGGTCAAACGGATGTATTAGCATTTGGGAAGACGAGTGTTGATTAGGCACTCGTAGGAGGCAAATCATGTTAGGTTTCCTTAATTGGGCCTGACAAATCAGTTAAGCTCAGACTATGTGCTCATGGACAGTATAACTTTTATTTTGCTTAATTGCATTTTAAATTCAATATAAATCTTGCGGTTCTGACAACTATACATTGACATACAAACCTGTGAGCTCACCAGCGTTTTCGCTGACCCATTTTAGTATCTATCACAGGTACCCAGCAGTAGGTTGACTGCACAAGCAGGGATTTCTAGCTCGAGTCAGCATACATACAATTAGAGATTGGACTGCATTATTATATTTTGTAAAAGTAATTATGCCATGTAATCTCTCAATTTCAGGAAACGAGCTAGTACAATATTATTTTGATGTAAACTTTCACTTTATTAATACAAGTTTAAAACGACGCATATAGTGGTCGTTCATTATTATCTTTGTGCTTTGTATATTGATTAGTGGCACCTAAATCAAGCTTCCGCAAATCATTAAATTTGGGGGTGTCACAGATTGGTATCAGAGCCTAAGGTTATAGTGAACTAGGTTGCATTTAGTGGGCCTAGACTATGACCGTTAGGCAGTATTCCTTATTAGTTATGACTAGTTCAGGGATTACATCATACTACTTTAATTTAACATAGCCTGATCAACTATGTACAATTAAAGAAAGATGATGTGAAATCTGAAAGAGTTATGTTGAACAGGAATGCATTAGTTGACTCTGACCTCGAGAGAAACGGGACTCAAATACGTCTGTGCTAGACACTCAATAGGTTATTATGTGATATATATACATATTTACATAAGTAGACCTCATTACAACTTTAGGCTATATTATATGAATATAGGCCTCTTTCTTTCAAACGTTTTGTCTCGAAATGACAAACACACCACTAGTTCATCATACTCGGACTAGTATCTTATTTCATTTCCTTGTTCTTTCTTACTCAGCATCATGCCTCCACGTCGTCAAATTACCCTTAGCGAAGCTGAGATCGCGGGAATCATTGCCCGCAGTGTGACCGAAGCCTTGGCTACCAGAACACCACCCGGTAGCGAGGACACAGCAACCAATACCCCACCACCCAAACCCTGCTCCTATAAGGACTTCCTTAGCTGTAAACCGCTATACTTCAAGGGCACGGAAGGTGCCATTGGCTTGATCCGTTGGATTGAGCGCATGGAATCTGTTTTCAGTCTCTGCGACTGCACTGAGAACAACAAGGTCAAATTCGCTGTTTACACCTTTCAGGAAGGTGCATCCACGTGGTGGAAAACCCACGCAAACTCTGTAGGCCTTGAGGTTGCAAACCGACTTCCTTGGGCCGAACTGAAGAAGAAGCTGACAGAAAAGTACTACCCTGAAGAAGAATTGCATAGGCTGGAAGAAGAATTCTGGCATCTGGAAGTGCAGGGAAATGATGTCGCTGATTATACCACCAAGTTTCAGCAGTTTGCTTTACTATGCCCAGGCTTGGTCGAACCAGAAAGTAAGGGCATCAAGAAATACATCCGCGGACTTCCTGAGAACATCCAGGGAAACGTCGCCTCATCCAAACCAACCACTACTGAGAGTGCCATTCGATTGGCCCACGAACTCATGGCTCTAGTTGTCAGCCGTGAGACCTCCAACACCTCATCCTCCAACAACAACAAACGCAAATCCACTGAACACCACCACAACTCAAACAAGAAAAACAACGCTATCCAAGTCTACACCACCAACTCTGAATCCAACCGCAGCTACACCGGGGACAGACCTTATTGTCCCAAGTGTAACTATCACCACTTTGGTCAGTGCGGTACTCCTTGCAACAACTGCAGGAGGTACGGGCATTCGACTAAGGATTGCCGAGCCCCCAAATCCAACAACAACCCCTCTGACAGAAATAACCGACAACCTAAGTCCTGTTATGAATGTGGAAACCCAGGACACTTCAGGGATTCTTGCCCAAAACTGAAGAATAAGGGCAACAACAACAACAACCACCGCAACAACAACAACGTCAAAAGTAGCGCCTTCGTGATCAACTCAGGGGACGCCCGTCAGGACCCGAATGTGGTCACGGGTATGTTCCTCCTCAACAATTTAACTGCTTCCATACTGTTTGATACTGGTGCCGATAGGAGTTTTATTTCCGATGAATTTTGCCCTCTACTTGACATTACACCTGTTGCTTTAGACGTTAAGTACACCGTAGAGCTAGCAAATGGCAAATTGATAGAAACCAATAGTGTGATACCTAATTGCACCTTAAATCTAGCCGACGAAACCTTCTCCATAGATCTTATGCCTGTTGAGATAGGAAGTTTCGATGTCATTGTGGGCATGGACTGGTTATCCAAGCATCGCGCCGAAATCATTTGCCATGACAAAATTGTTCGCATACCTCTCACTGTCGGTAGAACCCTAGTCATACAGGGGGAGACCGGAGGGACGAGGCTTAACATCATATCTTGTCTTAAAACCCGAAAATTTCTGAGAAAGGGTTATCCAGCAATCCTCGCGCACATCATGGAGAAAAAGTCGGAGGAGAAGCGACTTGAGGATGTTCCAATTGTTCGAGACTTTCCAGAAGTCTTTCCTGAAGAACTACCTGGTCTACCACCACCAAGACAGGTTGAGTTCTCAATCGATCTTGTACCAGGTGCTGCGCCGGTGGCCCGAGCACCATACCGTTTAGCTCCATCCGAACTTCAGGAGCTGTCCACCCAGTTACAGGAACTCCTGGAACGAGGATTCATCAGGCCGAGTTCTTCACCTTGGGGAGCTCCGGTCCTATTTGTCAAGAAGAAAGACGGTTCTTTTCGAATGTGTATCGACTATCGAGAGTTGAACAAGTTAACTGTCAAGAACCGGTATCCACTCCCTCGAATCGATGATTTGTTCGACCAACTTCAAGGGTCGAGTTGTTATTCAAAGATTGATCTCCGATCCGGTTATCACCAATTGCGTGTTCACGATGCCGATATTCCAAAAACCGCTTTCAGAACCCGTTACGGGCATTACGAATTCCAAGTGATGCCATTTGGCCTAACCAATGCACCGGCTGTATTCATGGACCTTATGAATCGGGTGTGTAAACCTTACCTTGATAAGTTTGTCATTGTCTTTATCGATGACATACTCATATATTCACGAAACAAAGAAGATCATGCGCAACACCTCAGAACCATCCTTGAACTACTTAAACACGAGGAGCTCTATGCCAAGTTCTCTAAGTGTGAGTTCTGGATCAAAACCGTTCAATTCCTTGGTCACGTGATTGACAGTCAGGGGATTCACGTTGACCCGTCAAAAATCGAGGCTATCAAAGATTGGCAATCGCCAACCACTCCGACCGAAGTACGGCAGTTTCTAGGACTGGCCGGATACTATCGACGATTCATTGAAAATTTCTCCAAGATAGCCATACCACTCACGACGCTGACCCAGAAAGACAAAAAGTTTGACTGGACTGATAAACAAGAATCGGCATTCCAACTCTTAAAACAAAAGCTTTGCAGTGCTCCTATCCTCTCATTACCCGAAGGCATCGATGACTTCGTGGTATACTGCGATGCTTCACATCAAGGTCTCGGTTGTGTGCTTATGCAACGAGACAAAGTCATAGCTTATGCTTCCCGACAGCTCAAGATTCATGAAAAGAATTACACCACCCACGACCTCGAGCTAGGAGCTGTCGTTTTTGCCCTCAAAATCTGGAGACATTACCTTTATGGTACCAGGTGTACAATCTTTACCGACCATAAAAGCCTTCAACACATATTCGATCAGAAGGATCTCAACATGAGGCAACGTCGATGGGTCGAGTTGCTTACCGATTACGACTGCGAACTCAAATATCATCCAGGCAAAGCAAATGTTGTTGCTGACGCCCTTAGTCGAAAAGAGCGAGTGAAACCACTTCGGGTTCGAGCCCTCAGTATGACCATTCACAACAATTTAAACATTCAAATTCTCACTGCTCAACTCGAAGCCTTAAAACCCGAAAATGTCAAAGATGAAGCCTTGCGGGGCATGGATAAACAATTCGAAATCAAACCTAACGGGATTAGGTATTTCTCAAACCGAATCTGGTTGCCTAAATATGGGAACCTACGAGACTTGGTGATGGATGAAGCTCACAAGTCTAAATATTCTATCCACCCGGGGTCCGATAAAATGTACCACGGTATCAAGGACTTCTACTGGTGGCCGAACATGAAATCTGAAATCGCCACCTATGTCAGCAAGTGCCTTACTTGCTCCAAAGTCAAAATCGAATATCAAAAACCTTCTGGTTTACTTCAACAACCCAGTCTTCCTGAATGGAAATGGGAACAAATTGCCATGGACTTCATAACCAAGCTACCCAAATCCTCGAACGGTTGCGATTCCATTTGGGTGATCGTGGATCGTCTCACAAAATCTGCTCACTTCCTAGCAATCAAGGAATCTGACAAAATGGAACGCCTCACCAACATTTATCTGAAGGAAATCGTGACCAAACACGGTGTTCCAATCTCAATTATCTCCGATAGGGATAGTCGTTTCACTTCACAATTTTGGCAATCACTTCAAAAATCCCTGGGTACTCGACTGGATATGAGTACCGCATACCATCCTCAAACCGACGGTCAAAGTGAACGAACCATTCAAACACTTGAAGACATGCTACGGGCCTGCGTAGTAGACTTCGGTGTAAACTGGGAAAAACATCTACCATTGTGCGAGTTCTCGTACAACAACAGTTATCATACCAGCATCAAAGCTGCACCCTTCGAGGCACTGTACGGTCGTAAGTGCCGGTCACCTATCTGTTGGACCGAAGTTGGGGACAGCCAACTCACGGGTCCAGAAATCATTCACGAGACGACCGAGAGAATCGTAGAAATTCAAAACAAACTCAAAGCCGCGCGTGATCGTCAGAAAAGTTATGCTGATGTGAGACGCAAGCCACTCGAGTTCCAGGTTGGGGATCGAGTTCTACTCAAAGTATCGCCTTGGAAAGGCGTAATCCGGTTTGGCAAACGAGGGAAGTTAAATCCCAGATACATTGGACCGTTCGAGATCCTCGAAAGGATTGGTCCAGTGGCTTATCGATTGCAGCTGCCATCTGAACTCAGCAGCGTGCATCCCACATTTCATGTTTCAAATCTGAAGAAGTGTCTGTCTGATGAGACACTTATCATTCCACTTGATGAAATTCGAGTTGACGAGAAACTTCACTTTGTTGAGGAACCCGCCGAGATCATGGACCGTGAGGTCAAACAACTTAAACAAAGTAGTATTCCCATCGTCAAAGTTAGGTGGAATTCACGGCGCGGTCCGGAATTCACCTGGGAACGGGAAGACCAAATGCGACTCAAGTACCCTCAACTCTTCACTGATTCAACGTCAAACACAACTTCAACATAAATTTCGGGACGAAATTCTTCTAACAGGGGGAGAATGTGACAACCGTCAATTTAGGACTATAGTTTAGTGCCTAATCAAGTTTTAATACATGTAATTAGTTCTGTGTTAGGCTAATTAATGTATCAATTATTATATATATTGTTGAATATATATCTACAATTATGCGGTTTGTTTAAATCGTACGAGCTTCAAATCGAATAGAATTCGATTACAATAAATACGGACGTTGGTGAACAATTTTATTAAGTAATACAAACATTATTCAATAACTCAATTTTATTAGGAATATTATTTATTGTAATATTTCGTAGTCAATTCGTATTGCACAAATAACATATATATAATTAAAATACAAACGCGCAAACAAATATAACGAATTTCATTTTAAATATCATAAATAGATAATTGGTAAAATTTTACAATAAAACATTTTATTATAATTTATAATTTAAAATGTATCTTTAAATAACTAAAATAAATATTTAACGCTAAATGACGGAGAAAACGAACACCACGCGGAGCACGGGACGGAGACTGCGAGGTGAGGCTTTCACCTACACCCCACCTCTCCTTCATTCTTCTTTCATTTTCATTCTCCAAAAACACACACACACCAAAAACACTCTCACCAAATTCATACAAAATTTCGGAATCATCAAATCCGACAACAAAACTTACATTTTCGGAACCACCATCAAGTGAAGAACAAGATTAACAAAAGCTCTACCATCATTTTCGGCCTCCATCTTCTTCGATTTGCATTTGTAAGGAAATTTCTAAAAACTTAGATTTATTTAGTTTTATGTAATATTTTGATGTTTTGATGTTTACACAACTTATATATGTCCATTACAAAGATTAGAACACAGTTTTATAGCTTAAAAACGAGTTTAAATTGAGTTTTGGCCGGAAAAATCGCGAACAGCCGGACTTTCTGGGCTGGTGTTCATCCATGCGACATAAGCCTTGTGTCGCATGTTGTGTCGTATTTTGCCCTTTATGTCGCACCTTGTGTCGTATAAATCCTTTAGTGTCGTAACTCATGCGACACAATATTGTGTCGCACTCTATGTCGCAAATTATGTCGTATTTCTATACGACACAACCACTATGTCGCTATTAAATTAGCATTTCGTATTCGATGCGACACAGTCCCTGTGTCGTATCCTTGTGTCGCATGACGTCTGCGACACAACCATTGTGTCGCATGTCAAATCTTTGTGTCGCATGTTGTGTCGCAAAACACAGAAAAACCAGAATTTTGAAGTCAAAGTTACTGTTCAAAAAAAAGTCAAATTTACTGTAGCAGTACTGTAGCAGTACTGTAGCAAAGTCAACATTTTAGAATTATTATTATTTCAACTAAATCACCAACGGGCCGTACACGTTTTCAAAACATACTTCAGAATCAAACAAGTCGTTGTAACTTGTATCAATTCAATCAACCAAATCGTAGTAATTTGGACATATATATATATAGTTGTATAACAACTACAAAGGTAGTCTTTCGGGATACCGGTACAATTAATAACAATCAAGTGTCGTGAACACATTCAGGTTTCAAGTCTTTGGACATCAATTCACCGCTAATTATTTCGAGTTTATTAAATTAAACACTTCAAGACTCAGGTGAGTTTCATAGCCCCATTTTCACTATTTTACAACTAGGGGTGTGATAATACTGCTCTGTTTTGTTTTACAAGTAGAACGCAAGTGCCAACCTTCAAATACTACATGAGTTTCAAGCTAATCAATTTAAAGTCCTCTATAGCATAGTCTCTAATATTTTAGCGTGAATGTTAGTATATGATATCATATGGGATTGACAATCCTCATCCGGGTTAGCACGCACTAATCGGTCAAACGGATGTATTAGCATTTGGGAAGACGAGTGTTGATTAGGCACTCGTAGGAGGCAAATCATGTTAGGTTTCCTTAATTGGGCCTGACAAATCAGTTAAGCTCAGACTATGTGCTCATGGACAGTATAACTTTTATTTTGCTTAATTGCATTTTAAATTCAATATAAATCTTGCGGTTCTGACAACTATACATTGACATACAAACCTGTGAGCTCACCAGCGTTTTCGCTGACCCATTTTAGTATCTATCACAGGTACCCAGCAGTAGGTTGACTGCACAAGCAGGGATTTCTAGCTCGAGTCAGCATACATACAATTAGAGATTGGACTGCATTATTATATTTTGTAAAAGTAATTATGCCATGTAATCTCTCAATTTCAGGAAACGAGCTAGTACAATATTATTTTGATGTAAACTTTCACTTTATTAATACAAGTTTAAAACGACGCATATAGTGGTCGTTCATTATTATCTTTGTGCTTTGTATATTGATTAGTGGCACCTAAATCAAGCTTCCGCAAATCATTAAATTTGGGGGTGTCACATTAATACAAAATACAAACTACACACTAACAGTGGCACTGTTAGACAAACTACTTGACAGCGGCAGCTACTAACTAGCAGTGGCAACTACTAACAGTGGTAGTACTTCTAACAGCGGCACAATACTTGTATTCTGAGCAAATCTAGCAGTGTCTCAGTTCTCAACACTAGTCAAATGCCCGTACCTCCTGCAGTTGTTGCAGGGAGTACTGCATGGACCGTCATGGTGGTAGTTACACTTGGAACAGTATGGTCTGTCTCCAGTGTAGCTACGTTTGGTTTCAGTATTGGTGTTGTAAACTTGGATGGTGTTGCTTTTCTTGTTTGGTTGGTTTTGGTGTTCAGAGGATTTTCGCTTGTTGTTGGAGGAGGTATTGGGTGTCTCACGGCTGACAACCAGCGCCATGAGCTCATGTGCTAGCCGGATAGCACTCTCTGTAGTGGTTGGTTTGGACGAAGCGACATTCCCCTGAATGCTCTCAGGGAGGCCGCGGATATATCTCTTGATGCTCTTCTCCTCCGGGTCAACTAAACCCGGGCATAACAACGCAAACTGCTTGAATTTGGTGGTATACCCAGCTATGTCAGTTCCCTGCACTGTCAAATGCCAGAACTCTTCCTCTAGACGGTGCAGTTCTTCTTCGGGGCAGTACTTCTCCCTCAACTTCTTCTTCAGCTCGGCCCAAGGTAGCTGATTAGCTATCTCAAGACCAATGGAGTTGGCGTGGGTATTCCACCACGTAAGGGCACCTTCCTGAAAGGTGTATGCAGCGAACTTGACCTTGTTTTCCTCTGTACAGTTGCAGAGGTTGAAAACGGATTCCATCCGTTCTATCCAACGGATTAGTCCAATGGCACCTTCCGTGCCCTTGAAGTAGATTGGTTTGCAGCTGAGAAAATCCTTGTAAGAACAAGGCTTGATGACAGGGGTATTATTGGGAGCTTCACCAGTATTTCGAGAGTTTCTAGGCGAGTCCCGAGCAGCCAAGGCATCGGCCACAGCCCGAGAAACTATAGCATTGATTTCCGCATCGCTGTAACTTTTCTTCTTGGGCGGCATGATTCTTCAAGAAAGAAAGAAACAAAAGGTACATAAGAAATTGTACCAGAATGAAAATTACAATAGATGCATATATGTAAAAGCGGTAACATACGACATCACAATGTAAAATCAATAATATAGAGTAATCGAGGGGAATTGTCAATTGATATTACGAGTTCAAAAGATGATAGACAATTCCAAATTACAAGTTCCAAAAGTTATAGGATTAGATGTTTTACAAAAGCACCGGGAATTGTTACATCCGGTTAAATTACATAGGTCCTACAAAAGCATATTAGGGTACAGATTCAGCCTAAGCTAATTCTGACGTAAGTTGAGTTGTGGCAGCAGTGCAGTGAGATGATTCACAGACTCTGCAAGTCTGTTGGTAGTTCGGAGGGCGTCTTCGGTTTCCCTTAGACGTGTCTCACACTGAAGTAGCCTTGATTGTAGGACAGAGATTTCATTTCGGTTGCCAATCACTTGGTTGTGGACAACCTCCATGGTTTCGATTGTTTCTTCCACTTGATTTTGAAGAGTGTTCACAGTGTTGACGGCGTGCTCGTGATCTTCGGAGACTTGTTCGATTCGTTCCATAGCTGTGAGTCTCCAGATTTCACGAGTTTCTTGGAGTTCGATATCCATAGCGTTAAGTCGTTGTTCGTGGTGATGTACTCTAGCGGTTAAGCCCGGTAGAGTGGGATGAGTTGGATATGGGCTAGGTCGAGGCAACCTGGTGTCCCTCCTAGCTACCCTTGAGTTTCATGATTCATGTGGATAAGAGCGTGATGAACTTGGTGGTGTGTTTGCCATTCTGAGACAAAGCGTTAGGAAGAATGAGGCCTATATCCATATAATAACTTATATAATATAGCCTAAGATTGTAACGAGGCCTATCTATGTATAATTAGTATCACATAATAGCCTATTGGGTGTCTAGCACAGACTTGTTTGAGTCCCGGTTCTCTCGAGGTCAGAGTCAACTAGTGTATTCCTGTTCAACATGATCGTTTCAGACCTTACATCATCTTTCCTTAATTGTACATAGTTGATCAGGCTATGTTAAATTAAAGTCGTATGTTGTAATTTCTGAACCAGTCATGCATAATGAGGAAATACTGCCTAACGGTCATAGTCTAGGTCCACTAAATGCAACCTAGTTCACTATAACCTTAGGCTCTGATACCAATCTGTAACACCCCCAAATTTAATGTTTTGCGGAAGCTCGATTTGGGTGTCACTAATCAATATACAAAGCACATAAGATATAATGAACGACCACTATATGCGTCGTTTTAAACTTGTATTAATAAAATAAACGTTTACATCAAAATAATGTTACATTAGCTCGGTTCCTGAAATTGAGAGATTACATGGCATAATTACTTTTACAAAATATAATAATGCAATCAAATCTCTAGTTGTATGTATGCTGACTCGAGCTAACAGTCCCTCCCTGTGCAGTCTACCTACTGCTGGGTACCTGTGATATATACTAAAATGGGTCAGCGAAAACGCTGGTGAGCTCACAGGTTTGTATGTCAATGTATAGTTGTAAGAACCGCAAGATTTATATTGAATTTAAGATGCAATTAAGCAAAATAAAAGTTATACAATCCATGAGCACATAGTCTGAGCTTAACTTGATTTGTCAGGCCCAATTAAGGAAACCTAACTTGAAATGCCTCCTACGAGTGTCTAATCCACACTCATCTTCCCAAATGCTAATACATCCGTTTGACCGGTTAGTGCGTGCTAACCCGGATGAGGATTGTCAATCCCATATGATATCATATACTAACATTCACGCTAAAATATTAGAGACTATGCTATAGAGGACTTTAAATTGATTAGCTTGAAACTCATGTCGTATTTGAAAGTTGGCACTTGCGTTCTACTTGTAAAACAAAACAGAGCAGTACTATCACACCCCTAGTTGTAAAATAGTGAAAATGGGGCTATGAAACTCACCTGAGTCTTGAAGTGTTTAATTTAATAAACTTGAAGTAATTAGCGGTGAATTGATGTCCAAAGACTTGAAACCTGAATGTGTCCACGACACTTGAATTGTTATTAATTGTACCGGTATCTCGAAAGACTACCATTTAAATTGTTTGTTTAACTTGATGTCCAAATTACCCCGATTTGGTTGATTGTATTGTTACAAGTTACTTCGACGTGTTTGATTAAATTGATACAAGTTACAACGACTTGTTTGATCTTTGAAGTATGTTTTGAAAACGCGTACGGCCCGTTGGTGATTAATTGTAATAATAGTCTTGATGTTATCACATTGATTTCGAAGCGTTACACTTAGAAACACAAATTCCATTATGTTTGAAAAGTTGTGTCGTATAATTGTTTTGAAGTTGTACAAGTTTGACACTTGGTGAAATATGTGTTTACGGAATCTAAGTACGGGGGTCCGGGGGCAGCGCCCCTGGTTAGCGGGGTCCAAGGGGCAGAGCCCCTGGCTGGGGTCGAGCTGCCAGGTCAGCTTGGAAAATTTTTATTTCTACTATATTGCTTTAAGGAAAAACGCATCTGGACTTGAATTTGGGTGAAATCAAGTGATAAAATTTTGGTCTCGACACTTAGTAAAAAGTTGTAAATATTCTGTTTTATGCGTCACTTATAGCGACACTCATGGGTTTAGGCGACACTTAGGAAGTGTCGCATGAAATGACTGATTCTGAATAATAGCGTCACTTGTGCAAGTGACGCATAGAGTGCGACACTTGAGGAAGTGTCGGTTGTAAGTGTCGGTATAAAGGTCATGAGTCACTAAGGTGAGTGACGGGTGAAATCAGGTTTGATTGTAGGCGTCACTTAGGCAAGTGACGCTATAAGTGTCGGTCATTAGTGACGGGTATTGAAAATGCGTCACTTAGGTAGTGACGGAAAAAGAGGGTTTTATGCGGCACTTAGGCAAGTGACGCAAAATTTGGGCTTTTAGCGACACTCAATGCGTCACTTAAGTGACGCACGAAGTGACGCTATACTGCATGCTTCGTTGCGACACTTAAAGCTGTTGACGGGTTTTTGAGCCAAAAACGAGTTTTCCGGCCATAGTTTGGTCCGATTCTTTTACCCAACCCATATATGGACATTTTAAACATATATAAACAACTTTTATGTAAAAATGAGTGAAATCGGAGAGTTTCGGGTTTTTGTCGGAAACTTACGCGGTGTCGAAATGAAAATCCGGAAAGATGAGGTTGTAGATCGTTGCGAGGTGATTCTTTTTCTCCAAAAGCTTCGAGATTTCGGCGGCGTTTGGTGGTGTAATTTGGTGTTTTAGTGTGATGAAGATGGTAGGTTTTTGAGAGAAAATTTGAGAAAGAGAGAGAAGAGAAAAGTGAGAAATGAAGAATGGGGAGTGGGTTTCCCCCCATTTTGGGCAGATTTTGGTGGGGTCCACGGTTGTGGGCTTCACCAATTTTTGTTCCCTGCGTTCGCGCTCCGTGTGGTGTTCGTTTTTCTCGGTCGTTTAAACGTTAAATATTAATTTTATTCGTTTAAATTTAAGTTTTAAAATACGAATTATCATCCAATATTTTTGTCAAAGTATTTTACCAAATACTTAATAGTTGCGTTATAAAATGTAACGTTAACTTGTTTTGTTTGTTTGCGCGTTTATTATTTTAATCGCGTGACCATTGATTGTATGATTCAAAATGAATACGAAATATTATAAATATAATACCTTGGATATAATTGTGTTATTAAATAACGTTTATATTATTTAATTAAATTGTTCACCAACATCCGTAATTAATTGAACCGAATTACATTCGATTTGAACCTTGTACGATTTAATCAAATCGCATACTTGTATATATATTCAACAATATATATTAATTGATACATCAATTAGCCTAACCCAGAACTAATTACATGTATTAACACTTGATTATGCACTAATTTCTAGTCCTAATTTGACGGGTGTCACACCCTTGCACTCCCGTATTCACAACAATTCACCCAATTTTAGGCACGAATTGAATTAGGGTTTCTAAAATAACGAATGGCAAAGGTTCTTCATATGATTCGCAGCCTCCAATTCACTACCATCATGGTACGCCATCCCTTCCGTCGGTGAATCGACCATTAAACCTATACAACCACCCAAACAAATCGCGTGACACCAATCGAGTAGCGGCTTGATTGTCCAAAAGTAGATTCTTTAACTTGCATAATCATCGCGGAATTGAAACACTTGGATTAGAAGCAGCAGCATCAAGATTAGGTACTGAACATATATTCATCTTTGTTGTATCTTGGAGTTAAATATGAGACAATCCGATGCTTTGTTAATTTATTCGCTTTTTGTTACTGATATATATGGTACAGCTTGAATGAATGGTCCCTTACCGAATTTCATATATTTGATCCAAATTCGTGTCCGGTAAAGTGTATAAAGTTATAAAGCTTGAGTTGTTTTATTTGTTGCACACTAAGTGAGTGATGAAATGCCTCTTTATGTGGGAATAACTCTTATCATTTTGCGGTAGTTAATTGGTTATATGCGTTTTCTGTGTTGCATTTAATTTATGTGCTATGAATATGGAGTTTCATTTTGTGATTGTCAATACAAGTTAGGATATTTTTAGTTACGGAGCCTGTGTCTGTAATTAAAAGCTATAGCATTCCGTTCTCAAATATCCTTCTTCATAAATGAGTGCTCACTGAACACACGTCGCAATACTCACTGAAAGATGTACACATGATTTCATATTATCTGATACAGTAGTAATGTATTAATGCCATGTAGATTTTTTTTGTACATAAAAAATAGGTTAAGGTAATAGAACACATGTTAATCAAAGACCGAGGCATTATCTGATACATTAGTAACTTATTAATGCCATCTATTAATGCCATCAAATATTCATAAACCATAACATTCTTTATAATAGTATGTGTGAATTGAATTTAGTTCGTCAAGGATAGAATTGATGTCAATGGTGCAAACAGTTTACTATTTTCAGATAAAAGCGAGATAGTGTGGGTCAAAGTTAAGAATTTGAGTAACCATTATCAGAAGTAATTTTCGGTTATTAATATGGTGGTTTAATAAACCTCTGGCTCATTTGAAGTAGAATTATTTGAGTTCCACTACATGGCATTACTTTTGAGTACCCCTTCAGATTTTAAGTACCCTTCAGGTTTTGAGTTCAAGTCACGTAAGCACCTCACACACCCCTGATTACTTATGCTAATATGTTATTTCGTTTATAATATACAAGATCTAACATCATTATGGTGTAAACAATTGTTGCTTCTTTGTACCCTCATCATAACTACTATGGCTTCCTATGCTCAATCTACACACGGGAATAACGGAACTTTGGAATAGATTATAATGCTTCTTCCTGCCTTGTGGTAGCCAGTTTTGTGATCCTTATTCATCTGTGACATAGATTTCCTATTCACCCTGAAATACAGTTTACCGTGCATGGACAGGCCCCCGTGTGACCCATTACACTATCATTTTGTTGTCTTCTACAGTTTTTTGTCGTATTTATGTGCTTTGGGAAAATAAATACTGTAGTAACTATTTCAATTTTTTTCAGTTTAAAGTTGCAGCAGATGAAACTAACTCTCTTGCCTATGTAAATAACGTCACAAAGCACATAGTGTGCTTCTTGTGTTGTTGCTTTGTTTAGCCGCGCTAACGGAAGCCTGCAAAAGAACTAACAACAAAGAAGAAACAGATCTGAGGCAAACGAACAGGTAGTCTTTGATGTTTACAATCATGTTTATTATGTTTTCTGTGTGAATTTACTAGAAGCAATAAGTAAGATTGAGGCTTGAATTTTTTTATCCTTTCCCCATAGTTTACCCGTTTAAACGATAGTTTTATAATGCATTGTGAGATATATAATTAACATCTTGAATTTGGACGACAAACGAACACACAACCAAACATTCTGTGCCAACTAATTTGTTTACTAAGGTGTCGAATATGCAGGCGCTTGGAGGTGAAATTTAAGGACTATAGGTTTATCTGTTTGTTTACTTTCTGCGTTTCGATTTTCACATCGATCATAACATCGTAGATTACTGCTAAATCGATCATGGCGTAATGGTTAATCATACGGTAATTACTATTGCAGTACTTGTATCAGACTTTTAATACATTGAATGATGGTACAATATATGGTGGTACGGTCTTTGTCCAGTTTTCTAAGTCCATTTACTGATACCAATGTTTAATGTTTTTCAGGCCATGCTGTGGTTATCTGCTCCACGTAGGACAACGCACTCTAGCCGCGATGTGAAACGATGTTTGGGTCAAAACCTTAATTGTGTGTTCGATACCGTACAACTACTCAAAATATAGCTGCAAAGCAGGTGCAATTCACACCTTGGTAATTTGGTACACATCACACCCTTCTTGAAAAACTTTTTTTTTGCGTTGCACATCATTTAATACCATATTAGTATTTTACAACTTACTACTAACTTGCTAATGCTCTACAGTGCATTTCTACGCTATAGATTATAAGACAAAAAAAAAAACTCCCTTTAATTTGTATTGTTTGCAAATCACAGTTTTGAAAAATGGAGGCAAAAGCGTTACAGATTTGGTGTATTTATGTCAACCTTTTGAAAACATAAAGCTGTCATAAAATAGTCAGACATTAAAAAAGCAAATAAATTGTCTTTGTAACTTGATTCCCGAAAATAAGGAAAGTGTGGTGGTAAATATAAATCAAATAAATAAGTTTAATTCTTGATTCCAAAAAATAAGAAATGTGTGGTGATAAGTATTCACCTTAATAAGGAAATGATCTTATTTCATTAAACAACATGGATTTTCCCTCCACACTTCCCTATTTTATATGGGTTTTTCAAATTTTTCTGCCCAAACTTTATTGTATAAGTACCAGTCCCAAACCCATTATAATTCGCACCTACTTCTAAGTCAGTTGCATACATCACAAACATACCATCACTTTGCTTTTCTTACAGTGTATACTATGGCTAACCAACAAGTAATCACCCCTCTAAATGAACTAACAGTCGACAGGCAGGACTGGATTATCTGTGTGAAGGTGCACAATGTGTGGACTCAGTCATTTAAAAATAGCCCTAATCAAGTAGCGAGCAAAGACATGGTTTTAGTTGACAAACAGGTATTAGATTATTCTACCACACAGTAATTTGAGTCAGATAAAATCTTTGTTTTTCCTGTAGAACTACTCACTTATTTTTGATTAATACCACTCTACAGCTTATTAAGGTGTGCTGCTTGAACAATTTTTTTTTAGGCTTAAATTTCTTAGCTTTTCCCCATAGTTTACCACAACCAGATTCTTTAAAACCTCATCACTTATGATAGTGTGTAACTACTTGCAAATGTATACTGTAAATAGTTTGAGTAACGACACTGATCACTAATAATATATATACATAGCGAGCTATGAACCCCTGCCTAGCAGTCAAGGGCTGCATGCTGAAAGGCGCAATTTGACTGTGTGTTTGCCATGTCAATATGCTTTTTTCTTTGTAGTGCTGTATTGCTTTACATACTTTTTAAAAACATTTATTCATTGTTAAATACATGATTTTGCAGTGGCACCCAGCTAGACTGCGCTTTGTGGGGCGACTATGCAGTCCAACTTAACACATACGTCGAAAAGAGCAAAAGTGGTCAGGATGTCACCGTTATGTTTATTCATGTTGCTTTCGCAAAACCATGGGATGGTATCCCCGAGAATCCCTTTACGTAATTAAACTTGACTACTCCTTCCTCGATTTTGTGTTCATAGTTAGTCACTATTGTGTTGTCAACTACAGGTAAAAATCAAGTTTCAAACTCTTTCTTCGGCACAAAGGTCTACATCAACATCGATATCCGGCCAATCGTTCAATTTAGAGAAAGGTTACACACTATTCCCCTCAAATACGTTTAAGCATAATGGCATTAGTAATGAACCCGTTTCTTACTCGACACAGCTATTTAGACTCCTTCATTTTATGTCCAAGTTTTTTAACCCATCACTTTTGTGTTTGAAGGTTGTTGCAAAATGCTGAAGTTAATGCCGTTCCTACACCTCCGCCTGTTTTGACGATTAACACCATTATTGAAAAAAACGGAGACTATTACATAAGGTTCCCGAGGAAATCCATCGACTGTCTGCGAAGTATTAAGGAGGTAAACCCTGTTCAGCCTGTAATAAATATCAAACCCACTACCTACGCATCAATATCAGGCTTACGTGAATGTTATTTACTCCTTTATGCAACAGGTTACGAATTGTGTTGTCGTTGCGACGCTTGTAAGTGTTGTTACAGATGATGGGTGGTTTTATTACATATGCAAGGACTGTGCGACAACTGTAACCAGGAATCTTGAGGCTACAACTGATGGCTGCCATTTCACTTGCTACCAATGTGGACCGATAAACGAAACGGAGTCTAAGTATGTTCCAAATTATTGTTGACTTATTGTTATAAAATTATGTTGATCACACTGATTTATAATAAATAGATACAGCCCCACCCTACACTTTTTTTTTTGTGGATGCCCCGTATATTTATCACACTAAAAAACTGGAAACCTTTAAAAAACGCAGGGTTCGCACTGTCATTCGAGTTGAAGACTCGACTGGTACCACCTCATTTTCAATGTTTGGTGATGTTGTCGCGAGGTTCCTAAAGCAAATAGAACAATGGTTGAACTTGAAGATGAAAAAGGTGCATTTAAGCCTATCGGATATCATCGTTAAATTTTATAGCTGCAAACCTTCGTAAGATTTTTAATTCTGTTATGATAACTACAGGCTTCTGATCCAAATGAGGTGCCAACTGAATGGGAAAACTACATTCGTAAGCAGATTGCGTTTAAGATCAAAGTGTCACTATTTAACGTGACCAATGATTGTGCCGGCTACACTGTGGGACGTTGTACGGATGACACTGAGGTCGTGAATGAACAATTGCAAAGGCCTGTAGCAACGTTGGTTGAATTACCAGCTAATGACCGTGACTTTGTCACACCAACCAACAAGGTCTGCATCCAATACACTTCTACTAAATAATTTAAGTCATTAACGTCGCTGTTTATAATTAACGAAGGAAATACAGGAGAAGATGCTTATAATTTAAGTCATTAACATTGATGTTTCTAATTAATAAAAGAAATAAACCAAAAAATGTTTAAGGAATGTGGGTGGGTTAAAGGAACATAGCTTTCTTAAGTACATTTTAGGTGGACTTGCAATTGTGTATATGTGCATCATCTGGACGTGTATACTATGTATAGTTAGGGACAGTCACACCCATTTCGTGTACATTAAGGGAAACTGATGTGACGCAAAAAGTCATGTTTTTAAGTACGATATTCCACACTTTTTGGACACATCTTTAGTGAAAACATTCCAAAACAATCACTATTTACTAAAATTCACTAAAGTGCTCCAAATATAGGCGTTGCTACAAAAATCACTGAAAACGTCCAAATAACGAGCAAAACAGAGCAAATAAACAACAACCAATTCTCACACCCTCATTTACCTTATGATAAGCACATTCTAACCTTATGATATGTTGTAATAAGTAAAAATGAGACGGGAGAATCAAGAATCATGCAAATTGGGTGAAGAACGGAAGAGATACGGCTTCTACAGATCGTTAAAAGTCATTCCAAACATGCTTAAGTTACACACATCCAATTTATATGAGATTGGTACCATTAGAAGCGTAACGGAATTTCGAGATCGTGGGCGAAAGAATCGGGTCAAACGGACGTGTAACGAAGGAGATACGCGCGTTTTAAGCAACGAACGAAATCAGACAGAAACCGAATACGGCCCCAGAGACTGTATACGGCCACTACAAGACCGTATACGGCCCTTGAAAGACCGTATACGGCCCCTGAAAGGCCGTATACGGCCCCTGACACCCCGTATGCTGCCCGTTTGTGCTTCGTTTGCTTGTACGTTGGTGCTTCGTGACTTGTACGGCTGATTTGGGACTTTGCCTATAAATAGAGCCTTCATCCTCACACCATTACACACCTCACTCTCATTTCTCATTTCTCACTTTCTCTCTCACACACTCTCTCTCTACTTTCTCTCTCTAGGTTCTCTCTCTAGTCTCTCTTTCTAGTTTCCCTCTCTAGGGTTTAACCCTTGGAACTAGTGGGAAGACTAGGGGAGAATCCTTTCCTTTTCTTTCTTAATTATGTAATTTAATTAGTAGAAGCTAGTATTGTAATGCTTGGATATTGTACGAGGAAATACAAGCGGTTATTCTGCCCGCAATTCGTATCGGTATTATCTATCATTTCTGATATTAATTTGTCATAATGTTCTTGTTTGATGTTTGTGATTTATTAATGTTAGAAATGTTTATTGCTATGCCTTGTGAGTAGTTGCTTGTATGTTTGCCATGATTTAGATAGTTATTGATGATGTTTGGGAGTTGTTATACTTTGTTATCTGTCTAAGCTTATCATGAATATAGACCTAGTGTCTCATCACCCTTTCCAGACTTTCACGTGACTGTTACCCTTAGGATAGGACTTTGCAAACCCTAATACTACGTAGATACAGTTATCTCCAGTTACAGTAGGAAGCTATGAACTTTCTGTAAAACGGCACAGTACTTCGTATAACGTTGGAAACACCACTGGTGGAGTACAAATACGTGGAAGCTAAGGAAATGCCGTAAGACTGTTTCATTGTGGAATACCTAGAAGTGACCCTTCTAGAACTCGGGTCTAGGAATTAAAGCTGTGGAAATACTCGTTGCCCTGTACACCGTTATTACACCTAAGATCTGGAAAACTGTGGAAATGCTTAAATGCCCGGTACACCGTTAGTACATCTAGGATTTGGAACACTGTGGAAATGCCTAATTGCCCTGTACACCGTGAGTATTCTTAGGGATGAACGCCTGAATGTAAAGGAGGGTCTATGTTTATGACGGTAGAATATATGCTTTAATGAATGAATACAGAGTTCTGTCAAGAGAGCTTAATGCTCCATAAACATTGCTTAACTCTACAATACCGATAGTTTAGAATAACAACAGTTAACAACCAGTACACAGTTAGATAATAACAAATAGACTTAGGGGTTAAGAAAGGTCAGTAAATACAATTGCGGCCTGTTGCCTTATGCCTGCACCCTAGATACTTTAAGGGTTACTTGGTCTTATTCAAGACAAGTTCAGGGGGGTTTGAAAACAGTCTGATCTGATAAGGGTTCATGATAGCCTAGGTACTCAGTGACATACGTATTTAGATCCGGAACTAAATAAGTAGGCTCCTAGTGTTTACAACTAAGTTTATCTGTCTATTAGCTGAATGTGTTCCCAATAAACATCATCCCAACTATACTCTATCCTAAATCATGGTGAACCACGTCTTTGTCATCCTTAAGTGTTACATGCATGCTAGCTTCCCTTTACTTTTATGTTTTATTAGTTTTAGTAATTTAAATAAATGAAAACCCAAAAACAATCACATATCCACTTATCCGAAACCCTAGCTTGATTACTAAGTTATCCGAACTAGCTCTGTTTCAATTCTGCCGTTGCGAGGAACGACCCTGGATCATCCTTACCACGTACTAGTATCAGGTATTCGTACATAATAACAGTAGGTTGTACGGAGGATTAGGCTCCCCCGACAAAATATAAATTTAAAACTACCACCTGACGCCGCGCCCAGCGGAAAGGTCTGCAACGACGGGAAGCGATTCCTGATCCGACCGTTGGACGCGCGTCAAGTTTTTGGCGCCGCTGCCGGGGACGGTAGTGCGATTCGGAGCCTGTTTAGACAAATTTAGTTTTTAAGCGATCTTTTAGATTGGGATTCACTATCCCTATCCGAAGTTACTTTCTGCCCGTAGATTAGTTAGATTAAGTTAGCGTAGCGTAGTTTAAATTAATTTCCCTTCTCACCCCAACTTTAATTCTAAAACCTTATTCTTGTGCTGTCTTTACTGATAACTTGGCAATGGTAACTGTACAACAACTAAGTGATCAATTGGAAAGTCTCATTAATTCAAACCAAGATAGATGTATGAGTGATGCCCACGTAGATAATGAATGTCAAGGGTATATTATGACTTATCCAGATAACATAGGGTATTTAGATCTTCAATCACAATACCAATATGACCCTTATGCTGTCCAACAACTTCAAAACCAACCTTACTATCTTGACCCATTCAATGTCTACCCACACTCATCTTACCCTGTACACGAACCATAACCGTATGAAAGTTCTAACTTGAGAGATATGCCCATAGCTTATCTCAGCAGTAATGCTACTCTTTCACCCTCTCACAACCCACTTGAACAATTACTTAGAGAACAAGACGACATGCTTAAAAGATGTACTGATAAGCTGTCTAAAATAGAAACACTAGTCCAAGTGAGAAGTAAGGGAACTAGGGATCAAGTTACAACCGAAAATATGCTACAGGAAGATGAGAGGCACCCGCACACCACATCTACATCACTTGACATAGACTTTCATTCTCATGAGTCTGGTTGCAAACTTCCTTCAAATCCTACACCTACCCAATCTTCTAAATCCTCACTTCCACCCATTCTTAACCTATCTACGTCTGAGACCAACGAAGAGTTCATTCTAGAGGAACTTTCCGAACCAATGCCACTTGAAACTTCCGGCCGGAGTGACGAGTATGACGAGGTAGACGAAGAGATAGAACTAGAGAAACCGGAAGAAGAGATTTACACAGAAGACTCAGCTCCCGAAGGACTAGAGGAATATGCACCGACTCTGAGAAGTGATCTCATTCCAATCCAAACCGACGTGGTTGACAACATCCCACAACAACTTGTGGTTGATGAAATCCCACATATCTTTCCGAATGAATCACCCACTGATCTAGTTGAACCTTCTATTGCCATAGAATCCATTACCCAAGTAGTCGATGAGAATGTTATTACAAGATTGGAGACAATAACGGATACTGTCCCACCTCCATGCCCAGAGTACAACATTGTCATTGACCCAAAGACCATAGGAAGTAAGGCGGATTCTGCGTCATGGTTTCCCTACAAACCTTCTCTACACCACATAATGACATATACGTCCTGGAGTAGTAAGGATTCCTTTGACCAACCCATTCCGACAATCCTACCTAAGGAGGTATTAGAAGTTGAGAGATTTGTTATACATCCATTAAAACCATTCCCTCACTTTGAACCATCTCCTTATATTGGACATACCCTAGCCATAACCTGTTTTAAACTCTTAGGTATGTACCAATATTACCCCTTGTGTCTACTGATGGATGCAAGGAAGCCTCTAGGATTGCCTGACAAATAGTGCTAGAGTCAAGCTAGAGACTCGAACAAAAACAAGCGCTTCTCGGGAGGCAACCCGTGTCTAACATAGTTTTGGTAATAGTAATATGCTAACCCAATAAGTAGAACATGAAACCCTAAGATTAATGTTCCAAGTTTTCTTTATTTCTATGAACAAAAAGGATGGTTTGCGAAATTACTTCATTGAAAGTCAGATTTTTGTCAAAACCTTAAAACTTCCTACTCCCGTTTGTTTGAACTTCATTGCAACATCTGTTTTTAACCATAATCTAAGATCTCTAGTTCTTACTATCCATTTTCACTCACGAACATGGAATCCTACTAGAATGAGAATTAGGAACCTTAGTCATCTTATATACCCATTCACATATTTCGAGCATTAGAGGTACTTACATATATTTCTGTGAACATACATAAAAGATCTTTAACTGAATTATCTGATAGCCTGATTTGTATGTCAATATGTGTATTATGCTCGAACTCGTTTAAAAATGTGTGTTTTGAAAATCTTTATACTTGGTTGCCTGATTTAAATTACTCATGCTAGTATTTCCATATCTGTTGTTTGTACGGTGAAATTATAGGCAACTAACACTTTTGGTGTAAGATTAAATTCCAAGTCATACATTGGTTTGTTTCATCTTCAAAGTTCTCACTTTGATAGTTCTTTTTGCAAACCAGTGAGTCTATGATTTGGAAAATAATATCTTGTTTGTTAGATCACGTTTGTTTGTTATGTACAAATGCCTAGCAAGCAGGGATTGACGCCTATGGATAAAGAATCATTGAGTATAATGGAAAGACAACAAGGGGAGCTCACAGTTCATTGAATTTGAGAACTTCTTGAGCATTGCTTTGCAGGGGAAGAGATGGCTCTTTCAGAAACGTAACCATTTAGTTTCTTGATTGACTCTACTTGTGTCTGGAAGATGGCATCACTTCGCATTATTTTCTAGAATCTATCCTTTTTGGAAGTTGAGCTCTTGACTTTAACAGCAGCGCTTCTCGGGAGGCAACCCGTGGAATAAGACGTGCAGAGAAAAAGTGTCAATAAGCGAAGAAAATCTCTGACTATCGTTCACACTTGAACGCACCCAAAATTGCTTTATAAAAAACTTCTCCGGAATTGCAACTCACTTGCAAATAAATCACTGGTCTCAGAAAATAGGAAATCACTTTGAAAACTGATAATTCATGTGTTTCGAGCATTTGAGGTACTTGCATACTACTTTTGTGCATTATGCTCGAACTCGTTTAAAAACACATGTTTTATAAAATTGATATGTGATAGAAAATATCTTTTCAAAATTCTGAGACAGTGATTTCTCTTTTCATTTGCAATAAAAGCTGAGTTTGTAAAAATGGTACATCCAATGTGTTCACATCTATGAGATTAATTCAAAAGAGAATGATGAATGAATGGAACCAATAGCAAGACGCTTGAAGCCGAGCCGATCTTCATGGATACAAAAAAGGATCTTGGCAACATCTCTTTTCTGCAATTTCAGACCTTCAGCTTCAACGCAGCTCGCTATCTGGGGAGTGTCCTTATCCTTTATCCACTTTTGTTTATGATTCTATATTTTGTTTGCTTTGTTAGTTTGTTATACGCTATCCTAAGCTTATCACTAAGTGTGGGATTCCAGCCCAAAATAAACACTAGAGAAACATTTTCTTACATGTTCAAACTCTAAGTGTGGGATTTTACTTTCAGTAAATCTCAACCCAAGAGAACATTAGGGACAATGTTCCTCTAAGTGTGGGATAGCAGGTATAGAATACCTTGGTTAGTTCTTTATGATTTTTAATGTCCGAAATAGCAAACTCATAAAATGTTCCTCAATATTTTTACAAAAATTTTCAAAATTTAAAAAGTATGAGCTAAATCACTTGATTAACTCTATTATTTTTGAGTCATAATATCTTTTAAGATGAGCTATTTTCAAATATGAGTAATATATTTCGGAATCTAGGGAAAATAAGGTAGAAATTTCATAAGCAAGAAATGATAATCTAATAGGAGCATGACGAAGCACATACAATGTAACACCCTCAAATTTCGGGTTGCGGAAGCGGTCGGGTAGGGTGTTACTAAATCAAATATCACAGCATAAGATACATAATGAACGACTCTAAATGAGACGTTTGAAAATAGTTATTACATTTCCCAAAATAAAATGTATACAAATTGTGAGTTCGCAAAATAATTTCAATACATAATTGTAATACAAAAGTTATGCAGAGAAATCCCGTTGTTTGAAAATATGCGACTCGAGCTAGCATAATCTTGTAGCAATCCTAATCCTGCTGGGCACCTGAGAACACATGCTAAAACAAGTCAGCTATAAAGCTGGTGAGTTCATAGGATTGTTAGTTTAAAACATAAAGTGTAAATCCTGTATGTTTTGAAAAGTGGTTCGAAATCCTTGTAATTTGATTTGTATTGTATTAAAGATGTAACACCAATGTGTATACATTTCACTAGGTATTTCCTACCCTAAAAGTAGCGGTGTGTACCTAAGTACGTAAGGAATGAGGCATACCAAGCTTAGATACCTATCAGGTATAGTGAGTCTACAATCGTAAGGCAATACATGCCTAAATACTATCAAGTATATGACTGCGTCATTTCGAGGGTGTGGCAATCCATGCCAAGATACCTATCTGGTATAAGTGAAATAAACCAATATGAGGCAAAACCTGCCTGAGTATAGTCCAAGTAAATGTATGACTACGTCATGTGATGTTGAGTAATAATCGGCATGCCTATCTGGCATGTAGTGTTGTCTCCGGCAACGTAAATTAAGCCAATGATCTCGAGTATAAGCTCGCCGATCCGTTGCTAAGTATGAGTAACCGTGCAGTCCCGTAGAACTACGATAGAGTATTTAATCAAATACTGAGCTAACGACCTCGCGTGAAATCTCACCGACCCGTTAACTGTTGTGGATCACGAGCACAAGCCCGCCCATCCGTGAGTGTATCGCTTTACCGCGAATACGTCCTTGTGCCCACTGCAATACCGTGGCATCGTTTTGTGCCCACTTTACCGTGGCATCGTTGTGTATCCAATCTAGACATCGTACGTATTGCTCGTAAGCAAAGTATGTAATCGAGCCGGCTGTACTACGACAAGCCCGACTGGTGAAATGTAGAGCCAGCTGTACTACGACAGACTAGCTAAGTAAATGAGAGCCAGCCGTACTACGACGCGCCTGACTTAAGTAGTTATGTTTGTATGTATATATGCCAATATGCATATGTAATTTGTAAGAAGCACCAAGCGCTTGATATAGTGTACGAGTATATTTATATATACATATATATATAAGTCAAATCTACAAGCACAAGAAATAGTGTATCATGTTACGCATGAAGTAATATATTGTATCTAAATATGTATGTACAATACTTAGATATTAATTGTATCACGTTGGGCCTAGGTGTAAATAGTCATCACCTAGTTGGTTTGTATTAGTATAAAGGTCCTATACTAACGTTTGTCACTAATGTATACTCCTAGCCTCAGCCTAGCAAGTATATCTGGAGTCCTTGGTTGTTGCTTATTTGGGTACTAGTACAGTTTAGAAGTCCTGGACTGTATGAGCAGTCGTAGTCCCGAAAGGGAAACTAATCCTGTAAGAGTCTAGTCGTTGTCCAGTGTAGGTAGAACTAACCAGTTCTAGTATAAGTGATAGTATTGTCCCGTGACAATATGGTCAATGGATAGTAATAACTTAATCAAGTCATGTAGTGGTAATTGTTTTCCATCAATCTAACAGTGTACGGTTGTAACCTATCTAGGTTAAGTATTTATACTATCTCAAAACAGTATGGTGGGTGTAATTCCTAAGTATTACACATTCGTATTTCATGGCAGTAATAAAGATAATTGTGAATTATAAAAGTTTATTTATATAATTCAAAAACAGTTATTGAGCATGTGTTTCACCCCGAAAACAGTAAAACAGTTGAAATAGTGGGGTTATGAAACTCACCTGTGAGTTGTCAGCGATCCTACGATACGTGTGTTGTCTGAATGGTAACCTCCTAGTGCCCTAGACACGTGAGGTTATATGAGTAAGATACTAATCGGTTTAACTAAACGTGTCATGAAAGTAAACTTCTGTTGTTTAGTTTTAGAATTGTGTACGGTCCGTTTGTGGCAGTTTGTAATAATGATAATTCTCAATTAAATCATTATTAAAATCGTTTCGTTGTCTATTTTACAAAAATATAATTTTCGTACGTAAGTCATCGTTGTAAAAAGTGTAGTTGTCGTTACGCGAAATTCGAATCGTTGGGCAAAAACTCATTTCGCAGACCAAGTCAGTTCAGGTAGCTCGACTCGGCTCGAAGCTCGACTTGGTTCGCTACTCGATTCGGTTCGTATCTCTACTCGACTCGCAATCTCAGCTCGGTTTGTTACTCGGTTCGACTCGCAGCTAGGCTCGGTTCGCTGCTCGGTTCGACTCGCAGCTAGTCTCGGTTCGCTGCTCAGTTCGACTCGCAGCTAGTCTCGGTTCCCTGCTCGGTTCGACTCGCATCTCGGCTCGGTTCGCTGCTCGGCTTGGCTCGTTCGACGAGCTGAGATCTGGAAACTCAACTCGCCCGACGAGCTGTTCGCATTTTTGGTTTCAAAAACACATTTTTGAGTTGTTTTTTGACATAATCAGTTTATAAAATGTTTATACATGATAATATAAGTGATATAAACTCGAAACAAAGAAGGGAAACGAGTGATTTCTTACAAATCGAAGGTGGAACCGAAAATGGTGAAATGGGGATGAAATCTTGATGATGTTGAAGAAGAAGATGATGTTGTTGTTGTTGTTTGTTGATCTTGTTGATGATGATGACGGCGGCGGTGGCGACCGGAGGTGGTGGCCGGCGGTGGTAACCAAGAAAGAGAGATAGAGATTTGAGAGAAAGATTGAAGAAAATGAAAAAGAAGAAGTGAGATGGAATGGGGAGGGGGATGGGGTTTTACTCAAACTCAGATCCCATTTTGGAGACTGTGGTCTCCATTCACAGTACAAAATGCCCGTGTTTTTGTACTCGATTAAAATGTAGATTTAATATTTTAAATCTATAATTTTGTAAATATTTTTAATAATAATATTTCACTTGAACTATAAAAATGTAATTATTTAAAGTTTAAAATTGGCGCAAAAATCGACTTTTTTGACCGGGTGTTACATACAACCCTATTTGCAGTGAGGTATCTTGAGCCTAAAAGCATTCATCTTTAATGCTTCACTATTCATTTCTTGTGTGTGCCGATGCATGTATCTCTGAATTAGAACTTGCTCTTGACATACGCTTCGAGACCACATTGGTGTGTACCGTACGCGGTATAGGTGCAATTAGATGACCTTGACATTCCCTAGGATTTAACCCTCTTTTACATATCTCTTCAAGCCCAAAACCCTTCCGATACTCATTTTTAGTATCGATGATCCGTCTAGTAAACCTTGTTGAGCCTAAACCTTTCATTTCATTAAACCCTCATTTTTAAACCCTACTTTCCCAAAATATCCCCCAAACTTATCTTAGAATTTATGAGGTTATGAAGAACATCTTTTAGAATATCCGCTTCACTTATCCTACCATTTCGTGTTCTCCAAAAGTCATCTCTCTTGAGAATCCTTGGTGTGTAAAATTAGCACAGCGAAAAGACTCGAAACGTTCAAGATAAGGGATTTCTGAAAGAATCAAAAGAAGAAAAACATCCTTGGAAATTCTCTGGCAAAGAAGCTCTGAAGAAGAAAAAGAAAATAGAAAAGAAGAAAAAGCAGAAAAAGAAAATAAAAAGAAGAAAAAGCAGAAAAGAAAAGAAAAATAGTTCCGCAAGAATAAAGCTAAGTCCTTCAAAGTATCATCCTCTCAAGAAGAATCTGATAAGAAGACGAATAGCTATCTCATTTCCGTTCTAAAATAAAGTTTTTCATGATCTCAGTTGTTTTTAAGATAATCCACCCTTACACCCAAAAATACCACTATCCATACCCTTTTACCCTCACCAAACACTACAACCCTCATGAATGTCTTGGGATAATTAGCACCGTCCTCACCTAAGTGGTGGAGATCCGATTCTCGATCAAGCCTATGACGATGAGTGCTGCATGACTGGCTATTTGAGCGATTTCGTTTATTCTAGATTGATAGGAAACCCGATACACTTTGAGTGAATTGAGTGACCAACCTGTTGTGAGATCGCCTAGTCATGTGTACTCCAAGATCATGAGATTTGGATGTATGCCTAAGAGAATCCTTTATCGTTTAAGGAAGGATCATCTTATCTTTCCCTATATTCTGACATTATCTTACTTACATCTGGAAGTGGTAACTCTTAAAACATGTTGTGACTCGCTCTAAAATGTTTTAAAATGTTTTCAAAAACTGAGTGTTGCTTGAGGACAAGCAACGTCTAAGTGTGGGATAACTTGATGTGACGCAAAAAGTCATGTTTTTAAGTACGATATTCCACACTTTTTGGACACATCTTTAGTGAAAACATTCCAAAACAATTACTATTTACTAAAATTCACTAAAGTGCTCCAAATATAGGCGTTGCTACAAAAATCACTGAAAACGTCCAAATAACGAGCAAAACAGAGCAAATAAACAACAACCAATTCTCACACCCTCATTTACCTTCTGATAAGCACATTCTAACCTTATGATATGTTGTAATAGGAAAAAACGAGACGGGAGAATCAAGAATCATGCAAATTGGGTGAAGAACGGAAGAGATAAGGCTTCTACAGATAGTTAAAAGTCATTCCAAACATTCTTAATTTACACACATCCAATTTATATGATATTGGTACCATTAGAAGCGTAACGGAATTTCGAGATCGTGGGCGAAAGAATCGGGTCAAACGGACGTGTAACGAAGGAGATACGCGCGTTTTAAGCAACGAACGAAATCAGACGGAAACCGAATACGGCCCCAGAGACCATATACGGCCCCTACAAGACCGTATACGGCCCTTGAAAGACCGTATACGGCCCCTGCAAGGCCATATACGGCCCCTGACACCCTGTATGCTGCCCATTTGTGCTTCGTTTGCTTGTACGTTGGTGCTTCGTGACTTGTACGGCTGATTTGGGACTTTGCCTATAAATAGAGACTTCATCCTCACACCATTACACACCTTACTCTCATTTCTCATTTCTCACTTTCTCTCTCACACACTCTCTCTCTACTTTCTCTCTCTAGGTTCTCTCTCTAGTCTTTCTCTCTAGTTTCCCTCTCTAGGGTTTAACCCTTGGAACTAGTGGGAAGACTAGGGGAGAATCCTTTCCTTTTCTTTCTTAATTATGTAATTTAATTAGTAGAAGCTAGTATTGTAATGCTTGGATATTGTACGAGGAAATACAAGCGGTTATTCTGCCCGCAATTCGTATCGGTATTATCTATCCTTTCTGATATTAATTTGTCATAATGTTCTTGTTTGATGTTTGTGATTTATTAATGTTAGAAATGTTTATTGCTATGCCTTGTGAGTAGTTGCTTATATGTTTTCCATGATTTAGATAGTTATTGATGATGTTTGGGAGTTGTTATACTTTGTTATCTGTCTAAGCTTATCCTGAATATAGACCTAGTGTCTCATCACCCTTTCCAGAATTTCACGTGACTGTTACCCTTAGGATAGGACTTTGCAAACCCTAATACTACGTAGATACAGTTATCTCCAGTTACAGTAGGAAGCTATGAACTTTCTGTAAAACGGCACAGTACTTCGTATAGCGTTGGAAACACCACTGGTGGAGTACAAATACGTGGAAGCTAAGGAAATGCCGTAAGACTGTTTCATCGTGGAATACCTAGAAGTGACCCTTCTAGAACTCGGGTCTAGGAATTAAAGCTGTGGAAATGCTCGTTGCCCTGTACACCGTTATTACACCTAAGATCTGGAAAACTGTGGAAATGCTTAAATGCCCGGTACACCGTTAGTACATCTAGGATTTGGAACACTGTGGAAATGCCTAATTGCCCTGTACACCGTGAGTATTCCTAGGGATG
This sequence comes from Helichrysum umbraculigerum, assembly GCA_949592205.1. Taxonomy (NCBI): domain Eukaryota; kingdom Viridiplantae; phylum Streptophyta; class Magnoliopsida; order Asterales; family Asteraceae; genus Helichrysum; species Helichrysum umbraculigerum. The sequence continues at coordinate 291,574,468 of CATIUR010000001.1, read as the reverse complement.
AACGCCTGAATGTAAAGGAGGGTCTATGTTTATGACGGTAGAATATATGCTTTAATGAATGAATACAGAGTTCTGTCAGAAGAGCTTAATGCTCCATAAACATTGCTTAACTCTACAATACCGATAGTTTAGAATAACAACAGTTAACAACCAGTACACAGTTAGATAATAACAAATAGACTTAGGGGTTAAGAAAGGTCAGTAAATACAATTGCGGCCTGTTGCTTTATGCCTGCACCCTAGATACTTTAAGGGTTACTTGGTCTTATTCAAGACAAGTTCAGGGGGGTTTGAAAACAGTCTGATCTGATAAGGGTTCATGATAGCCTAGGTACTCAGTGACATACGTATTTAGATACGGAACTAAATAAGTAGGGTCCTAGTGTTTACAACTAAGTTTATCTGTCTATTAGCTGAATGTGTTCCCAATAAACATCATCCCAACTATACTCTATCCTAAATCATGGTGAACCACGTCTTTGTCATCCTTAAGTGTTACATGCATGCTAGCTTCCCTTTACTTTTATGTTTTATTAGTTTTAGTAATTTAAATAAATGAAAACCCAAAAACAATCACATATCCACTTATCCGAAACCCTAGCTTGATTACTAAGTTATCCGAACTAGCTATGTTTCAATTCTGCCGTTGCGAGGAACGACCCTGGATCATCCTTACCATGTACTAGTATCAGGTATTCGTACCTAATAACAGTAGGTTGTACGGAGGATTAGGCTCCCCCGACAAAATATAAATTTAAAACTACCACCTGACGCCGTGCCCAGCGGAAATGTCCGCAACGACGGGAAGCGATTCCTGATCCGACCGTTGGACGCGCGTCAGAAACATTCGATGTAGCAGAATATGTAATGGGTTTTATGCATCTGTTCCTGATTATGATATACTCAACATGGCTGGTACTTACTATTGTGGAAGTTGTATAGTCTTTTAAGTTATTTTACCAATCATTGTAAGAGGTTTCTGGTTCAACGTTACTTGTAGGTTATATGACATTAAGAGGTTTCTGATTACGTAATAGTATCACTGTGGGCGGGTTAGTAAGTATGGAAATAAGTTATCAAGAACGTTGCGCACGTGGCCCATTTTATACCATAGCTCAAAAACGTTGTTATTTGAACGGTTGCGTCATCAGCTGTCTATAAAATTTACGGCTATCATATTGTCTGGAATTTTGAAGAAGCCAACAAAATTTTTTACAGTAGTAGAACTGGAAACTCGGGGGAACGAGGAAAGAGTTTTTTTTGGCTTAGCCTAACTCCATTTGCTGTTTTGGTTTTTTTTATTTTTTCTGGTATGACGTTTCATTTAGCCAATCACAACCAACTCACGCAGACCTCACCGCTTATGATAGATGTAACTTCTTGGATACATAGGTTAGGACATCTGTAATAGCATTATGCTCTAATTGTTAACAGTCGTTGTCGTTATATTTTGTATCGAACGTTTAAAGCCGAACATTATGGTACATTATATGGATCTGTTATCGTCGTTGCACTCTTTTTAATCATTGATCTTATTTATCACAGGGACTTGTGTCTAACTTTGGGGTCAACGTGTCACCAATTCCATTTGAAGACCTTGACATGGAAGGAAGCATCAACAAGAGGAAAAGTCAGTCTCCTGATGCTGACATTGTCACCAAAAGTAGTTGCTCACAGAAACCACTCATCGCAGACGATTGAGGGCATCCACGTTTGTTGCAGCCCTGCAGTAGTACCTTCTGCATAAGTTTTTTTCCAAAGAAAATGTCACATGTTATCAGACAAAACTCATGGATTCTAAATTCTGTTCAGTTTCCTGTTACTTGGGTATTCTTTACTTTATGCACGTCTTATCATATGTAACGCACACCTTACAATGTGGTTACGATTGCTTTATTGCCTTAACATTTTCATGTGCCTATTTTACATGCTTCCCTTTTAAATCCTGCATACCCACAAAGTCTTTTAAAATCAAACAGCTGGGTTTTGTGTTGTATTCGTATCTGATAGGATCATACTTCTACTGTTTATATGTGACAACCGTCAAACCTCAGGTCATTATCACACTAGAATCGTAAATTACATTTACCGCATTCCTTAAATCCGAGTGAAATTCCTAGGTTACGACTTCGCAAGCTTATTAAGCCATAGAACGACTTAGAGATTGCTTAGTGAACCATAAGTTCTTTTAGAGATGTTATAATAGGTTACTAAGTGCCAAATTAATCAAAGAAAAGTTCATCCCTTGATGCTTTAATAAAACCCTTAACGGTTCACAAAACTGAAATTTTCGTAACTCGACAACGCAAACTTAATCGGATGAATAATACATGGACATTAAAAATAGACAAATTAAGTGTATCATAACTTAAGTCAAGAACTTAAAATTTCTCACTTTTCAAAACTCAAATTTTAATCACCAAAACATCACAAAATAAACCTCATAAAATACATATATTTATACCAAATTAATACAAATTAATTAAATAACTTTTATACACTTTATTTAACAAAAAAAATATATATAAAATGACCAAAATACCCTCCAAAAAACCGGCCCCCCCCCCCCTTTTATTTCAAATTCATTTCATTTTCCAAACAAAAAACCTCATTATCTCTTTCATTTCTCCCAAAACCCATTTACTTCCATTTCCTCATCTCTCTCTAAAAACACACACACATCTCCTCCATCTTCTCTCTAAAATTCCAGCAAACATTCAAGGTATAACAAAAGATTTGAGGGTGTTCTTGCATCAAAGGAACCTTTAAAGGTAAACCAAAGCATCTACACTCATCTATCTTCCATTTTCTTGCATTATTTCTTCATAATAATCGGATTTTATGCCTTTCCATGGCTAAAATCCTCATGCAAAGCTTGATGTTTGTAGGTTACACCTTAAAACACCTTTTAGGTGTTAATAGAAAGGATAACCCATGATCAAACCGAAAATCAAGTAAAAAAATCGATTATTGTTTGTAAAGTTGTTGATATATTGTTCTTAGTATGTAGAAATCTTGTTTTTATGATAATAATCACCTCTAGCACATCATGGATGTATTTTAATACCATGCATGTGTTAGATCATAGATTTAAAGGTCAAAGGAGCAAAAACTTCTTTTATTTCATGATTGGTGTTCTTCACTATGAACAAAACACCCATTATGAGTCTGGAATGCTTCTGTCCAGAAACTTTCATCTACTTCCACGATTTTTATAAAAATCATTTCTTCATGAAAATGGACGTTTTTATAGTCTAAATTCAAGTTCTGGAAGTTAGCTTTCCAACCCCGTAAACCTCATATTGATTTGAGTTTGTTTGATATTTTTAATAATTTGTGGGACAAAAGATATACAAACTGTTGAAAAGGGTCAGAAACTTTTATCTTGGTATTTTAATCATATCTAGAGCCTCACACCTCCAAATAACTTGAAACCAACGCCAAAAGTTTACAAATTTTGTTGGTTACAACGTTTCTGTTGATCACTTTTTCTTGAACCCAATGTATTTTACTCAGATGTAATGATTGCATGCATGTGTCCCTAATTGGACACAGAAGATAAAAGAAAATATTAAAAATATTTGCACTAATTTTTAAATATTGGAAAAATTACAGTAACTATATAACATGTTGGGGATAATCTGTGATTTTTTCTATATTTGATTTCAAATCAGAAGTATTTTTAATAAATACAACAAACAGAAATAAAATTCTGAAAATAAGAATGTTGACTGATTTTGGTAAAATTGAAAAACCGACACTTGCGGACTTGTCATTTAGGGAAAGAATAACTTTTTATGACTTATGAACATATTTAAGGGTTGGGAATAAGTCTCGGGTCAAACCGAGGAGTTTTGACCGAGTCAACAAAAAAATGAGTCTCGGTTTCGGAGACGGAAAACTTACTATTTTCGGAAATAATGCTAACAAGAAGGTTATGGGGTGTCTTATGTGGTATAATCGGGTTATGGGTTTAATAAACATAAAATTGTAAGGAACCAATGTTCCAACACTCAAAACAATATGAAATATGGACATTACAATCACGTGACATTATACGACTTGTATGAGACGTTCGACAATTTTTCTTTGTGTAATATATTAGTATTCATTATTGTACACAAACGCGATAATCGGACATTAACAAACTTCAAACCAATCAAACCAAAAAGGCACTTTGTAATCTAGATATTTAACTAAGCAATCTTAACAAACCAATTTACCAAGAATCTAACTAGAGACCTCGTGTTCATAGGACTTGGATAGGGGTCATACTCGTCAAGCACACGTGTTACATCCGTCGATTCACGCTTACGCTCAACAGTGAGTTCTCACAGCCCCTTTTTCACTTGTTTAATATTTTGGGGTGAAAAGCATGATTCTAAATTTTTACTAAATTGGTTGTACATTCATGAACTTGTTAAATCTTTGCCATGCTACTTATGCGAATTGGTGTGTATACTATTGTTATGCTTGAGTACTATCGTGCTAAAGTCCCCGGAAATACCTTTACACTACTTATTAACTCGTCCGAGAGCCAGACGAGCCGTTAATATTTATGGATAGCGCTATTTAGGGTAGACCATCCCTCACTCACACTGTAACGTGGGTGCATAGTATTACTTTTACTCATGTTACCGATAGAACATGGAGCTTGGGGCATGTGTCGGTCTAATCGGTTTAGTAGTGACCTCATTGCATTAACGTTCGTATATACTACTTTCCTATTCGCAATATTTACAACCAATCATTTATATTTATATACTTGATAAACAAAGCTTTTGATTCATTTATCTATAAGATTAAACCTGTGAACTCACCAACTATGACCATAGTTGACCGTTTGTTTATCATGCTTTTCAGGAAATCGACAGTAAGACGCATTCTAGGAGTACTTTTGTGTGGATGCATTCTCGCATGCGTTTGCTTTAATTTGGATTATGACTAACTTTTGGAAACTTTTATGAACTTGTTGTAATCACCTTTGGAATTATGTTTTGAACTTGTGGTAACTTGTAATACTTTTGCTAAATTATGTATGGTATTACTTATATATCTTGTGCATTTGTTACCCGGTACTGTTACACCTCGTGTTTCCGCTTTAGCGGGGTGTGACAGATTTGGTATCAGAGCCTAAGGTTATAGAGAATGCCGGTTTTTCCAAACAAAAACCCCAACTATAACCAACATTTTTTTAAAATCTTTTCTTAAAACTCCAAAGGTATTACCAATTAAACTAAACCGAGCATAGTACTAGTATAGCTAAACCATGTGTTGCATTATTGGACCTCAATTAGGCATAGCCTGATCACCTATGTTTAATTTAGGTAAGATTATGCGAGACACGGAATATGTATACTACGATTATGTTGATTTTTCTTTCCTGTTTAAACATTTGGAAAGCAAACGTTGTGTGTGTGCATTGCATATCGTAGGCATCCATAGTAGCACTATTAGTAACTAAGTATATCTTTAGGAACTAAGTTCTCCTTTTTATACAGACTTACCATGTCACACTCATCACTTCACGCTCTTGGATCGGCTGACGATTCTGGCTACTACACTGGTCGCCCTCGCGACAACACCTTGAGTTCCGAGCCAGAGGAGGCCCCCTATGAGGATTCTGAGCCAGAGGAAGCCCCCTATGAGGACCATGAGTCAGAAAACGAAGTTAGTAGCCGAGAGGTCACCCGAGAGAATACGAGGGTGACTCCGACACCCATCTCACCTCAGCCACCTCAGAATGGTGTGCGCTTGAGGACCACTGCTCGTATGAGCGTTGCCCCACCTGTCAGATTTGCAGTACGAGACTTCCCTCCAGGGACTGGACCTTCAGGAACTGTACCTCCTGAGACTGTTTCTGGGATCCCGATTTCACGAGATCCCAACATGACTTATTGGATAGCACGCAGGGTAGATGAAATAAGTCATGAACTTCATGCTCATAGGACTGGCCTTGCCCAACATGAACAGATGTTGGGTAACATAGCAGACCTAACAGACCGGTTAATTTATCGTGCAAATGATGCCAGGGACACAGCAAGTACAGCGATATTTTGGTGCAGAGTGTTGGCAGGACTCACGTTTCTTTTAGCTGCAATGCTTATGTGGGTAGTTTGGTTTAGGATGTAGTGCTTGTTGTATGTGTCAACTTTCCAATTCTAGTGAATGTCTTTTGTTTCAGTTAATTATGAAAAATTGTAATGTAATGGTTGATCCAAATTTTCAAATCCAGGTTTATTAATGGAAAAACCTTACCTTGTTTATTTTATATGACTATGGCAATTACTTACACACTTACTTGAATGTAAAACTTTTACTGTAACTTAGTTTCAATTGATTACTAAAATATTAAAGTTTTAATGATACAAATATACAATACAAGCACTAACCAATAGCTTTTACCTGACTTAGAATCATGCCTCCGAGGAGAAACACAGACAACGTAGCTGAACGAGTAGCACAAGAACTTAACGCGGCACTACCTAACCTCGTTGCTCAAATCACCGCGGGTATCAATGCAGCTCAAGGGAACCCGGGAGGACAACCTACTAACAACAATCAAGGATGCAGCTACAAAACCTTCATGTCATGCCGTCCCAAGGAGTTCTTCGGGACAGAAGGTGCTGTTGGGCTGTTATCCTGGATTGAAAGCATGGAGTCAGTGCTCCACATCAGCAAATGCTCACCTGAAAGCCAAGTTGAATATGCGTCATGCATGTTTCAGGGAAGAGCATTGACTTGGTGGAATAACCAAATTCAAACCAGAGGTCGCGAAGCTGCGTATAACCTTTCATGGGAGGAATTGAAGAGGATGTTGATCGAAGAGTACTGTCCAAAAGATGCACTTCAGAAATTGGAATCTGAATTCTGGAATCACGCCATGACTGGAACTGACATCGATAAGTACACTGCCCGATTTCATGAGCTTGCAAGGCTAGTACCCCACATGGTTACCCCAGAGGAGAAAAGAGTGGACAGGTACATATGGGGTTTAGCTCCAGAAATACGAGGGATGGTTACCTCGGCAAACCCATCAACCATTCAGGCGGCTGTAGTCTTGGCTAACCGCCTGACAAATGATGTGATTAGATCAGGTGGATCATCGAAAGGGAAAGATAATGGAAAGAGGAAGCAGGAGAACCAACCAAGGAACAGGGGTGGTGGTAACCCAGATAAGAAACAGATGGTGGCGAAAAATTTTGGTGTGGTTGCCCAAGGACCGAAGCAATACACCGGGCCGCATCCAAAGTGTAACAAGTGCAACTATCACCATTCTGGAAATTGTCCGGTGTGCGAAAAGTGTAAACGGACGGGCCACTATTCCAAGTACTGCAGGAGTGGTAATGGGAACAATGGGCAAAAAGCAGCATGCTTCGAGTGTGGAAGCCTGGACCATCTCAAGAACACTTGCCCTAGGCTGAATAGAGCCCCTAATAACAATGCTGGAAATCAAAGGGGCCCAGCACGAGGACGGGCGTTTGTCATTGGAACTGAGGAAGCAAGGCAGGATCCGAACGCTGTGACAGGTACATTCCTCTTAAACAATCACTACGCGTCTGTACTGTTTGACTCTGGAGCAGAAAGAAGTTTTGTCTCACTAGAGTTTAGGCCACTGATTAATTTAAGGCCAGACAAACTAAAGGAGATCTATATTATCGAGTATGCTAATGGTCATGAATTTCAGGCTAGGGACATAATTCTAGGTTGTACCTTGAACCTAGCTGATAAGTCATTTAATATCGACCTAATTCCAATCGAACTGAAAAGTTTCGATGTAGTGGTGGGTATGGACTGGCTCACCAAGGTCCGAGCGGAGATTGTCTGTTTTGAAAAAGTTATCCGAATACCTCTCAAAGACGGAGAAACTCTTGCTGTGCAAGGAGATAAACCCGATCGAGAGCTCAAAATTGTGTCTACTATAAAGATGCGTAAATATCTGGAGAAAGAGTGCCATGCATTTCTGGCTCACGTAGTGGAAAAGAAACCGAAGGAGAAGCGTATCCAAGATATACCTGTAGTTAGAGATCACCCCGAAGTTTTCCCGGAAGATTTACCTGGACTTCCCCCGCCAAGGCAAGTCGAATTTCGAATCGATCTAGTTCCCGGGGCAGCACCTGTAGCTAAAGCACCATATCGCTTGGCACCGGCTGAGATGCAGGAACTATCAGAACAATTACAAGAACTTCTGAGCAAAGGTTTGATTCGGCCAAGCTCATCGCCCTGGGGAGCTCCCGTTCTCTTCGTCAAAAAGAAAGATGGGTCATTCCGGATGTGTATCGATTATAGAGAACTAAACAAGTTAACTATTAAGAATCGTTACCCTCTTCCCCGAATAGATGATCTATTTGATCAGCTACAAGGCGCATCCTACTTTTCAAAAATTGATCTACGGTCTGGATACCATCAAGTGGGTGTGCGCGAGGAAGACGTTCCTAAGACAGCCTTTAGAACTCGATATGGACACTACGAGTTCTTGGTAATGCCCTTCGGATTAACAAACGCGCCTGCAGTTTTCATGGATTTGATGAATAGGGTATGCAGACCATACCTAGATAAGTTCGTGATAGTGTTCATCGACGACATATTGATTTACTCACGGAATAAGGAAGATCACGAACATCATTTGAAGTTAATACTAGAACTACTCAAGGACCAGAAATTGTATGCAAAGTTCTCAAAGTGCGAATTTTGGCTCCGAGAGGTACACTTCCTTGGTCACGTGGTCAACGAAAAAGGAATCCAGGTGGACCCAGCTAAGATTGAAGCAATTAAAAAGTGGGAGGCTCCGAGAACCCCTACAGAAATTCGTCAATTTCTGGGATTGGCTGGTTACTACCGGAGATTCATTGAGAACTTTTCAAAAATCGCTAAGCCTTTAACAGAATTGACCCAAAGGGCGAAGGAGTTTGTTTGGGGGAAAATGCAGGAGGAAGCATTCCAAACACTGAAGCATAGGCTATGCGACGCACCAATCTTGGCGTTACCTGAGGGAACAGAGGATTTTGTCGTATACTGTGATGCGTCACACCAGGGATTGGGATGTGTGCTGATGCAAAAGAATAAGGTCATCGCTTATGCATCAAGGCAGCTCAAGGAGCATGAGAAGAATTATACAACACACGACTTGGAGCTAGGAGCTGTAGTCTTTGCCCTTAAGATCTGGAGACACTATCTGTATGGTACAAAGTGCACTGTGTTTACTGACCATAAGAGTCTTCAACATATCTTTGACCAGAAAATGCTCAACATGAGGCAAAGGAGATGGGTAGAATTGCTTAGTGACTACGATTGTGAGATCAAGTATCATCCAGGCAAAGCGAATGTGGTAGCAGATGCTTTAAGTAGGAAGGAAAGGTTAAGACCCTCACGAGTACGAGCATTGGGTATGATGGTTCAAACAAATTTAAAAACTCGAATCCTTGACGCTCAAAGAGAAGCAATGAGACCTGAAAATATAAAGAACGAGACTCTACACAACCTAGACCAGAAATTTGAAATTAAGACTGATGGAGTTCGTTACTTCAAGGAGAGGGCATGGATTCCGAGAACCGACAATCTAAGGGATGTCATCATGGATGAAGCCCATAGATCCAGGTATTCAATCCACCCAGGAGCTGATAAGATGTACAGGGATTTAATGGAATACTATTGGTGGCCGGGGATGAAGAAAGATATTGCCCTGTATGTTGGGAAATGTTTAACATGTTCTAAGGTCAAAGCAGAGTACCAGAAACCATCCGGTTTGTTACAACAGCCAGAAATTCCCCAATGGAAGTGGGAGCAAATATCAATGGATTTTATAACCAAGTTGCCCAGGACGGCAAGGGGACATGACTCGATTTGGGTTATAGTGGATCGGTTGACGAAATCCGCACATTTTCTTCCGATCCGAGAAGACTACAAGATGGAAAAGCTCGCACAGGTCTATATTAATGAAATTGTTGCACGTCACGGAATACCTCTTTCCATCATTTCTGATAGGGATAGTCGATTCACGTCGCACTTTTGGCAATTACTCCAGAAAACCCTAGGTACTCAACTGAACTTAAGTACTGCCTATCACCCCCAAACTGACGGGCAAAGTGAGCGAACCATACAAACTTTGGAAGACATGTTACAAGCCTGCGTGATTGACTTCGGAGGAAGCTGGGATACTCACTTACCTTTAGTGGAGTTTTCCTATAACAACAGTTATCACACTAGCATTGAGTGTGCTCCATTTGAAGCCTTGTATGGGCGTAAATGTCGTTCACCACTTTGTTGGTTGGAGGCAGGTGACAGACAGTTGACGAGACTAGACATCATACAAGAAACAACTGACAAGATCACGGCTATCAGGGAAAGACTGAAGACAGCCAGAAGTCGTCAGAAAAGCTACGCAGATAACCGTAGGAAACCTCTAGAATTTCAAATCGGTGATAAAGTACTCCTAAAGGTGTCACCGTGGAAAGGCGTTATCCGCTTTGGAAAGCGAGGAAAACTAAGCCCGAGATATATTGGACCTTTCGAGGTACTGCAAAGGATTGGTCCGGTAGCTTACCGACTCAAACTGCCGCAAGAGCTCAGCGGCATCCACGACACATTCCATGTTTCTAACCTAAAGAAATGCTTATCTGATGAAACACTCGTTGTCCCTCTCGAGGAAGTTCGAATTGACGATAAACTCCACTTCATAGAAGAACCACTCGAAATCATAGACCGCGAAGTCAAGAGATTGAAGCGAAGCCGAATTCCCATAGTTAAAGTCCGGTGGAATTCGCGACGGGGTACTGAATTCACTTGGGAGCGCGAGGATCAATTCCGACGCAAGTATCCGCATCTATTCTCGAGTGCTTCGTAGCACAATGGGACGAGTTGAATTTCGGGACGAAATTCATTTCAACGGTGGGATATTGTGACAACCGTCAAACCTCAGGTCATTATCACACTAGAATCGTAAATTACATTTACCGCATTCCTTAAATCCGAGTGAAATTCCTAGGTTACGACTTCGCAAGCTTATTAAGCCATAGAACGACTTAGAGATTGCTTAGTGAACCATAAGTTCTTTTAGAGATGTTATAATAGGTTACTAAGTGCCAAATTAATCAAAGAAAAGTTCATCCCTTGATGCTTTAATAAAACCCTTAACGGTTCACAAAACTGAAATTTTCGTAACTCGACAACGCAAACTTAATCGGATGAATAATACATGGACATTAAAAATAGACAAATTAAGTGTATCATAACTTAAGTCAAGAACTTAAAATTTCTCACTTTTCAAAACTCAAATTTTAATCACCAAAACATCACAAAATAAACCTCATAAAATACATATATTTATACCAAATTAATACAAATTAATTAAATAACTTTTATACACTTTATTTAACAAAAAAAATATATATAAAATGACCAAAATACCCTCCAAAAAACCGCCCCCCCCCCCCCTTTTATTTCAAATTCATTTCATTTTCCAAACAAAAAACCTCATTATCTCTTTCATTTCTCCCAAAACCCATTTACTTCCATTTCCTCATCTCTCTCTAAAAACACACACACATCTCCTCCATCTTCTCTCTAAAATTCCAGCAAACATTCAAGGTATAACAAAAGATTTGAGGGTGTTCTTGCATCAAAGGAACCTTTAAAGGTAAACCAAAGCATCTACACTCATCTATCTTCCATTTTCTTGCATTATTTCTTCATAATAATCGGATTTTATGCCTTTCCATGGCTAAAATCCTCATGCAAAGCTTGATGTTTGTAGGTTACACCTTAAAACACCTTTTAGGTGTTAATAGAAAGGATAACCCATGATCAAACCGAAAATCAAGTAAAAAAATCGATTATTGTTTGTAAAGTTGTTGATATATTGTTCTTAGTATGTAGAAATCTTGTTTTTATGATAATAATCACCTCTAGCACATCATGGATGTATTTTAATACCATGCATGTGTTAGATCATAGATTTAAAGGTCAAAGGAGCAAAAACTTCTTTTATTTCATGATTGGTGTTCTTCACTATGAACAAAACACCCATTATGAGTCTGGAATGCTTCTGTCCAGAAACTTTCATCTACTTCCACGATTTTTATAAAAATCATTTCTTCATGAAAATGGACGTTTTTATAGTCTAAATTCAAGTTCTGGAAGTTAGCTTTCCAACCCCGTAAACCTCATATTGATTTGAGTTTGTTTGATATTTTTAATAATTTGTGGGACAAAAGATATACAAACTGTTGAAAAGGGTCAGAAACTTTTATCTTGGTATTTTAATCATATCTAGAGCCTCACACCTCCAAATAACTTGAAACCAACGCCAAAAGTTTACAAATTTTGTTGGTTACAACGTTTCTGTTGATCACTTTTTCTTGAACCCAATGTATTTTACTCAGATGTAATGATTGCATGCATGTGTCCCTAATTGGACACAGAAGATAAAAGAAAATATTAAAAATATTTGCACTAATTTTTAAATATTGGAAAAATTACAGTAACTATATAACATGTTGGGGATAATCTGTGATTTTTTCTATATTTGATTTCAAATCAGAAGTATTTTTAATAAATACAACAAACAGAAATAAAATTCTGAAAATAAGAATGTTGACTGATTTTGGTAAAATTGAAAAACCGACACTTGCGGACTTGTCATTTAGGGAAAGAATAACTTTTTATGACTTATGAACATATTTAAGGGTTGGGAATAAGTCTCGGGTCAAACCGAGGAGTTTTGACCGAGTCAACAAAAAAATGAGTCTCGGTTTCGGAGACGGAAAACTTACTATTTTCGGAAATAATGCTAACAAGAAGGTTATGGGGTGTCTTATGTGGTATAATCGGGTTATGGGTTTAATAAACATAAAATTGTAAGGAACCAATGTTCCAACACTCAAAACAATATGAAATATGGACATTACAATCACGTGACATTATACGACTTGTATGAGACGTTCGACAATTTTTCTTTGTGTAATATATTAGTATTCATTATTGTACACAAACGCGATAATCGGACATTAACAAACTTCAAACCAATCAAACCAAAAAGGCACTTTGTAATCTAGATATTTAACTAAGCAATCTTAACAAACCAATTTACCAAGAATCTAACTAGAGACCTCGTGTTCATAGGACTTGGATAGGGGTCATACTCGTCAAGCACACGTGTTACATCCGTCGATTCACGCTTACGCTCAACAGTGAGTTCTCACAGCCCCTTTTTCACTTGTTTAATATTTTGGGGTGAAAAGCATGATTCTAAATTTTTACTAAATTGGTTGTACATTCATGAACTTGTTAAATCTTTGCCATGCTACTTATGCGAATTGGTGTGTATACTATTGTTATGCTTGAGTACTATCGTGCTAAAGTCCCCGGAAATACCTTTACACTACTTATTAACTCGTCCGAGAGCCAGACGAGCCGTTAATATTTATGGATAGCGCTATTTAGGGTAGACCATCCCTCACTCACACTGTAACGTGGGTGCATAGTATTACTTTTACTCATGTTACCGATAGAACATGGAGCTTGGGGCATGTGTCGGTCTAATCGGTTTAGTAGTGACCTCATTGCATTAACGTTCGTATATACTACTTTCCTATTCGCAATATTTACAACCAATCATTTATATTTATATACTTGATAAACAAAGCTTTTGATTCATTTATCTATAAGATTAAACCTGTGAACTCACCAACTATGACCATAGTTGACCGTTTGTTTATCATGCTTTTCAGGAAATCGACAGTAAGACGCATTCTAGGAGTACTTTTGTGTGGATGCATTCTCGCATGCGTTTGCTTTAATTTGGATTATGACTAACTTTTGGAAACTTTTATGAACTTGTTGTAATCACCTTTGGAATTATGTTTTGAACTTGTGGTAACTTGTAATACTTTTGCTAAATTATGTATGGTATTACTTCTATATCTTGTGCATTTGTTACCCGGTACTGTTACACCTCGTGTTTCCGCTTTAGCGGGGTGTGACATTATATATACAGGACATACACTCTATGATGGCGTTTGGAGTATATGAACCTGAAGTAATATGTCCTTGAAGTTATGTATATATATATGCATAGTATACAACGTTTTCATGTTTCATAGAATACAAGTTACACAGACGCTTTAGTCATTATATAAACGCCAAAGTTATGCCTTTGGAGTATGTGAAGCTGGTCGGAGGTAACTTTAACTTATAAATTCATGAAAAGATATTCAAAGTGTGGTTAGATGTATGGTGTTCTTATTTCTTGATTTGTTTTGTTTCTTAGGTCAGTGGTAGCACGTGGTGACCTTGGTGCTGAGCTTCCAATTGAAGAAGTACCTTTATTGCAGGTAATATCTATTGTAATAACTGATGTTTGACTTGAATGGTGGAGACTATTCACTTTACATTGTGTTTAGGTTATATGTATGACCTGTTTGTTTGAATTATTTTAAAGTTATCAAACCAGATTAATGTCATTTTTGCCTATTTTTTGATCAGAAAGACATCATTAGAAGGTGCCAAAACTTGGAGAAACCAGTTATAGTAGAAACAGACATGCTAGAAAGCATGATTGATCACCCACCTCCTATAAGAGCTGAAGTTTCTGACACAAAACGACATGTTGCTGATGCCATTATGCTTTCTGGTGAAACTACTCATTGCAAGTAAGTTCCATAAATTTATGAATGAATATTTATTTGTCACTTTTTAAAATAAATGACCAACAAACCTGACGATTTAAAACATTTTGCAAGAATCAAGCTAACCACACAACAAATCTGTTTGCCATATTTAGTAAATCACTTTTGGTTTCCAGTATCCTCATAGAAGTTCATGGCTTATTGTACTTAACCCAGTGGTCCCATTTGAAAATAGTACAACCTCTTTGCAAGATCAGTTGCCTGGTACTAAAGTCGGTATTTTCATTATATAAATATTCTGACGTAATCTTTGATATCTCAATTAACCTGTCATAATCTATGATTTGATTTTCAGAAAGTAGCAATGAGACGATGAAGCTAAACGAAACTTTGGCGAGCGAAGTTGGATGCTTAAGATTGGTTATACAATAATGAAGTGACGACACCCTTATCACCTATCGTCATATGTACAAATAATTGGAAGTTGAAGTGTTGAAATATAAGAAGTTAACTGGAAAGTCAGCTGCTGAATTGGGTAACACAACACAGTCAGCACCTCGATGTTCTTATTTGCTGTCTCTCTTTTATAAGACGTAGCTTATGAGTCCCTAAAGGTGGCAAGATCGGTGAGTCAGGAAGGGTGAGGTTAGCATGTCTAATTGGATGTGGGTCAACATGTGCAATGGATCTTATATGGCTTGAGGGTCCATAGGCATATCCCCTATATGTTCCATTGTTGCGCCGTCAGAGTGCTGACTCAGCCGCGATCGTCTGGGGTGCACAGCGGTCCTGCAGGCAACGACGCAACAACGTGGAAACGTATTAGGTTTTAAATTTATATGAGCTGGGGCTCAAACTATAAGTACTACCTACTTTTGGGGAGTAAGCAGTAAACCCCCCTCACTTGCCTTGTAAGACTAGGTGACCTCTACGGATGATATATCCTGGGTGTAGGCATAAGGTAACAAACTGCAATTTTCTATCTGACCTTTCTTAACGCCTAAATCTATCTGAGTTTATCTAGGTATGTACTAATTGTATGCTGTATACGTTGAGCTGTCGGTTATGTTGAGTTAAGCGGTTTAAGCATCTTGTATTACAGTCGAATACTTGCTTTCTTTTCAAAACTCATTTATTACTGGTTTAAGCATAATTAACTCCGTCATGAATTAGACCCTCCTTTACTATCAGGCGTTCATCCCTAGGAATACTCACGGTGTACAGTGCATTTGGCATATCCACAGTGTTCCGGACTCAAGGTATACTCACGGTGTACAGTGCATTTGGCATATCCACAGTGTTCCAGACTCAAGGCATACTAACAGTGTACTGTACGTTAAAGTAGTTCCACAGCTGTATGTTAACCTTGGTGTACTAACGGTGTACGGTGCAGCGAGCATTTCCATAACTGTATTTTAACCTTGGTGTACTAACGGTGACGGTGCAGCGAGCATTTCCACAGCTTTATTGTTCCTAGACCCATATTCTAAAATGGTGACTTCTAGGTATTCCATGATGAAATAAACCTACGGCAGTTCCTTAGCTTCCACGTATTTGTATTCCACACGAGGTGTTTCCAACGCTATAAGAAGTACTGTGCCGTTTTACGGAATATTCATAGCTTCATACTGTAATATGAGATAACTATATCTACGTAGTATTAGGGTTGATCAGATCCTATCCTAAGGCAATAGTCACGTGAAAGACTGGAAAGGGTGGACACTTTATTAAGTCTATATTCATGTAAAACTCAACCAGATACACAGCAAAACAATCACCAATCATAATACTGGGAACATTATTCCATAACGGATTGTGCCCACGACTTTCATAGCTTCCACGTTCCGTACTACACACATTCGTGATGATTCCGGCGCTATACAAATGAAAGCCATATAACGTTACTTCCGTTATTTCATAATGTTTATCCCACTGAATTAATGAAACGCCCATATTTCGTTTAATTTTTTTTTATTATCAGAAAACATATTACAATTTATTAAATCATATTACTTAGAAATATTATTCCATCACATTTGGTCCCATTTTAAATTCTACATTCTATTCCATATAAAATTCCACATTTGATTTTACATATTCAAATGAATACAACAATGACACATTATATCAAAATCTTATTAGTTTGGGCGATTTATACAATGGTATTTCAAAACGACAATTCAATAGAAAACGAAACTTGTATAATAACATAACAAGCTTCAATCCACACTAACTTCTTGTAATCATCTTTCATCCAATTGGTTCAACCGAACCAAATACCTACAACATAAAACAATTGATACGAGTAAGCATATAGCTTAGTGAGTATACAAGCAACTAAATAAATAGTTCACTAACAAGATACAATTCATGAATAGCTACTTATTTCTTTTAAATAGAAACTATTGAACAACAATAAAGATTCTACAATATTTCGTATGGATCCATGATCCAATAGATACAAGTAAGCATGGCACCAATCCCATATGGATACCAAGCTTAATAGATACCAATTAGTGCCAATCACTTATTTCGTGATATTCATCTATTTCATAATAAGCAATCTCTACAATACTAAATCCATATATTCCACATAATTCCCCTAATCATCTTAATTCACATAATTCTCCTAATACACATCATTCTCCTAATTCACATAATCCTACAATTTCACATAATCCACATAATTCAATAATCTACATAATACTATACTATTTCCAAGTAACTCAATTACTAACAACAATCAACAACTATGGTCAACAACCAATATTTCTTAAAATACGAAACATGATACAATATAGAAACACACATAAGATACAATTATAAGAAACAAATAATAATAACAACTAGAAGAGACAAACAATATTCCAAATGAATGTATGAACCTCTTGCTCGTAAGCAATCCTGAACATACAATCATTATTCAAATAGTCCTCGTATCACTCACCTTTGCTTTTAGGCGAATGTATGATGCCACATCCAAAATAGCTAAATCACCGTTCTTGATTACTTAGCATATAACCTATCGATACAATAATACATTTAATAACTAGAAATCATCATAATCAATACATCAACTATATAAATCCCTTACTCTTATTGAATTAATCATATTACTTCTACTTCTTTATTTCATTATTTCCTTATTTGGATAACCACCTTAGATGATCATTTCATATTATAATTCAAGATTCATCCTTAATTCATTGAATTCATTATTTCATTTTATTCATCACTAAAGATCATCATAGTTATAATAAATTTAATTACTTAATCCTTTGTGTCAATATTTCAATTCTTACAATCATATTTCAAAAACCTTTAATCATATTTCAACAACATTTATAATCACCAATTAAGGTGTATTAACACTAATTCATATTCATATGATCAAAACCCACTTTGATCATATATCCCAAATTCAATTAATCCATTTTTAGATCAAATTCATGTTACTCCTCATCATTTAAACACTTATACATTACTAATTCATCATAATATAGCTTAAATTCAATCTAGAAATCATTAGTCATTCAAACCCATCAAAACCCTCAAGAACACAATTCAAGATTCTTGATCTTTAATTCATTCTAGTGTTAATTCAATCACTAATAAGCTTATCTATCATCAATTCAATGTATTTCATACTTTATTTCATATTAAATTCGTTAATTTCATAAACCCCCATGAAAATTCAAAGAAACTAAGATTCTAGGTTAAACTAAATCAAGAACAAGGATTACCTTAGGTTGTAGATGATTAATCCTTGTTGAATTCGAGTTCCTAGCTTCGATTTCAGGTTTAAAATTCGATTTCTTTGTTTAGGGTTAGGATTAATACGAGTTTGAAGTTCCTGGATGTTTTGAGAAGTGATTTTAGTGATATATGATACGTACGCATATAGATATATATGTTTATTTTATACCCCGTGATTATCATTGTCTGGAACTTTAAAACCGACTCACAGTTATTACTATTTTATTTCACCTAGAGTTAAAAATAACTTAAAACATTTACTATTACGTTATTCACAATATTACTTTTGGATTTTGGGATGTTACAAGTCTCCCCCACTTATTTCATTCGTGTCCTCACGAATGTCACTCATATAGAATCGCAGTGATACTTTCTCTACAGGTGCGGAAGCGTTTATTTCATATATGATACTTTAAACAATTAATGAATTCATAACATGAATGTACACCACTCACTTACCCACAAGATATCTTTGATTCATATTTCATCTTAATTCCAGACAACTTAATACGTATATTACATAAATAATCTTTCATCATGTACAGATAAATTATGCATATTTCTTAGATAGGTAGACATATATTTCTATCCAAATAGACACAAGATATGTATGCTTAATAATTCTCTTATATATATACGTTTTATTTCATTAATTTGCACATATCTAGGGTATATTTCAATTAAATCCATAAATCCTAAACACCTAACTGCGCTTTTAATTCTATTTCTCTTACTAGCACAAAGTACAATATGTAATAATATCAATTATTTCATCATAACTAATACATATAGCCTACGTCACCCCTTTGAGTAACTTATAATATAGATACATGTTTTGAATTCTTTCCACATTCACATTTCAATGAATGTGCATACTTCTATTCTTACCCACGCACATGTACTGTGCATATATCCTATTTCATACTGACCACTTTTCTGAGTCATTTGTTATTATTAGTTCTATAGATACTTTGAAACACGTAATCACTTGATATAAGGGAAACACATACTATTTATTTCTTTATAATGATTACATTAGTGGTTATAAAAAACCACAATACATATTTCAACAATGAAAATTTTAATTCAATCATACCAATAAGCTAGTACTCACACATTACCTTAATTATCATAAGTATTATCAATAATATATTTCGTAGTATCATATTAGCTATGTCAGCAAAGTACGAATACCAAGATTATCATATTTCGTAAACAATTCTGATACAAGATCAGTGCTAACCGCAGTTAACAATGATCAATCATAATTCCTTAACTATATTTCTATATTATGTTATTTCATAATTAAATTCTATTTCTGTTAATCTATTATATGTCACTTACTAAGATTCTCCCCCACTTAAGATTCATCATACTACTTTTAATAACAGAATTCATAATAAGATACTATTATAAGGCAAACACATATTTTATTTCGACTAACATCTATTTCTTCAATAATAGGTACCACATCATGACTATCGTCTAGTGGTTTACTATTTCTATATTTCATACCAAATTCACATCATATTGATACTATATTCATTTATAAAGCATAAGCTTACATGCTTCTGCCTTTATTCGAAACAACTCAATACTACTCTTACACTTATTCTCTACAAATT
The DNA here is from genome assembly GCA_949592205.1 of Helichrysum umbraculigerum. Classification (NCBI taxonomy): domain Eukaryota; kingdom Viridiplantae; phylum Streptophyta; class Magnoliopsida; order Asterales; family Asteraceae; genus Helichrysum; species Helichrysum umbraculigerum. The sequence continues at coordinate 291,554,463 of CATIUR010000001.1, read as the reverse complement.
ATATCAAGCACATATGATATTTGGCAGCCTCAACAATTCCATGTGAATAGCATAATATAATTACGTTGGCCAGACGTCTTTAGATTATGTTATACACACTTCCTTCTTGGGCTACTTTATATCATCCAGCCTTAATATAATTTCCACAAAACACTTAATTCCATGATTCATAACAAGCAAGATACTTGATAACATTTTGATCACATATATCCAATCTTGTCTCTGATGAATTCATCTTCTGATTCATTCATCAGTCAATTAAACACATATATTTCTAATCACCTAGCAACTAATCACATAATGATGTCATATATTAATCATAATCATTATTTCACATTGTTTATTTCACACTTATACATATAATCAGAATCAAATAACAATTGGGTTTAGGTAGAGATTAAACTTTCAAACAGGCTTGTGGTCCATAAGATACCATTGTGCATTGCGCATATTTGGTATAGTCAATATTTCGTATGATTGTTATTTCGAAATAAAGAATCTCTACAAATGCGCAAATACACAATTCATAACAAAACATATTTATCAATTCACATATTCCATATTCTTCCTAAGGAAGCAATCCATATTTCCTAATCATTGATTAAAGTTTTCAATTATTCCTTAAATACTTATGCAATTATTTTCGTATTTCGTTTAATTCAATCAATATTCAAAATTCACATAACATCGTAAAAACAGGCCCTAATGATACATTTATTCAACAGAATGATCCCTGAGGCTTACAGAAACAAAAGCCCAATTCGAAACGTAAGTCAAAAATTCAAAATAAGGTCCGAAAAACAGTAAAATACCATTTTCGGGCCCTAAATGACCTCGAAATGCCAAAAACTGACAGGGCTCATGGCAAAGCAATGAGCTTTGACCGTTGGGCCGTTTCCGAGTGACCTTGTAAATTTCGTCTTAATCGGACACCAAAATTTTATTACGGAAATTCTACGTCGAACGTTACTTCGAATTTCGCTAAACGGTTGACCAAAAGCAAAAAGTCCACAAAACACCCATTACCCGCCGGGTAATTAATGTACCCGCCGGGTACAAATCACAAACCGCCGGGTCTTATGCTCAACCGCCGGGTGAATTAAGTTTTGGCCAACAGAAAGATTTTGCGGCATTTAGGCTCTAGGAGCCGCCGGTTTTGATACACTAGCCGCCGGGTCAACATGTTTACCCGCCGGGTACCAGGCTTCTACAGCAGCCCTGCATCAGCAATTACTTAATGCAATTTTCCGAAATTCAAATATGCATATCTCCTAAACCGTAAAGAGTTAGGGTCTGAAATTTTACAGGCACCTTCATATAATCAAAATGCAACTTTCTATTTTTCCACTTTTTCAATTTATGCGTTTTACGAGAAAACGGACGTCTCACCAAATTATGGTCATTTTAGACCAATTCCGTTGACACACCATATTCCAATTGGTTTAGTTTCTGACTTCGACCCTTTACCCACATATTCCTACACAAATTTGTGATGTGTGGGCATCCTCATCACTCTCATACACTTATTCTATCTCATTTTAACTCCTTGACCCGTTTGGGGGTCCAAATGAACAATTTTAACAAAATTGCCTACAACAATTACATTAACTTTCTATTTCAACACAAATTGACTCAATATCATCATTGAAGACTCATAATCACATAATTGGACCATATTTCAATATTTGATACATTGATCACAAATTCACCCAAAACTATGATCAATCTTCACATATTTCAATACCTAACCATATTACCACTATATTATATTCCTATTACCCAACTTGACACCCTCGTATTCCAGGTTGACTTTTTCAAGTCAAAGATACATTCTTCAATCACTAGACCATTTACTTCTTAACCAACAATATAACTCCAAATCATACAGTATAAGATACTAGATTTCATTAAACTTTCTATTACTACTTCAACACATATAATTCATCATATTTCACTACAAGGAATCATATCAATTCTATTACTACTCATAATTAGGATAAAAATTCATATAATTCATATAGGTTTAAGCTTAAGCAATCTTATTGTGGATTACTTAATTCTCTTAAACCATCGCTCTGATACCAACTTGAAACGCCCATATTTCGTTTAATTTTTTTTTATTATCAGAAAACATATTACAATTTATTAAATCATATTACTTAGAAATATTATTCCATCACATTTGGTCCCATTTTAAATTCTACATTCTATTCCATATAAAATTCCACATTTGATTTTACATATTCAAATGAATACAACAATGACACATTATATCAAAATCTTATTAGTTTGGGCGATTTATACAATGGTATTTCAAAACGACAATTCAATAGAAAACGAAACTTGTATAATAACATAACAAGCTTCAATCCACACTAACTTCTTGTAATCATCTTTCATCCAATTGGTTCAACCGAACCAAATACCTACAACATAAAACAATTGATACGAGTAAGCATATAGCTTAGTGAGTATACAAGCAACTAAATAAATAGTTCACTAACAAGATACAATTCATGAATAGCTACTTATTTCTTTTAAATAGAAACTATTGAACAACAATAAAGATTCTACAATATTTCGTATGGATCCATGATCCAATAGATACAAGTAAGCATGGCACCAATCCCATATGGATACCAAGCTTAATAGATACCAATTAGTGCCAAGCACTTATTTCGTGATATTCATCTATTTCATAATAAGCAATCTCTACAATACTAAATCCATATATTCCACATAATTCCCCTAATCATCTTAATTCACATAATTCTCCTAATACACATCATTCTCCTAATTCACATAATCCTACAATTTCACATAATCCACATAATTCAATAATCTACATAATACTATACTATTTCCAAGTAACTCAATTACTAACAACAATCAACAACTATGGTCAACAACCAATATTTCTTAAAATACAAAACATGATACAATATAGAAACACACATAAGATACAATTATAAGAAACAAATAATAATAACAACTAGAAGAGACAAACAATATTCCAAATGAATGTATGAACCTCTTGCTCGTAAGCAATCCTGAACATACAATCATTATTCAAATAGTCCTCGTATCACTCACCTTTGCTTTTAGGCGAATGTATGATGCCACATCCAAAATAGCTAAATCACCGTTCTTGATTACTTAGCATATAACCTATCGATACAATAATACATTTAATAACTAGAAATCATCATAATCAATACATCAACTATATAAATCCCTTACTCTTATTGAATTAATCATATTACTTCTACTTCTTTATTTCATTATTTCCTTATTTGGATAACCACCTTAGATGATCATTTCATATTATAATTCAAGATTCATCCTTAATTCATTGAATTCATTATTTCATTTTATTCATCACTAAAGATCATCATAGTTATAATAAATTTAATTACTTAATCCTTTGTGTCAATATTTCAATTCTTACAATCATATTTCAAAAACCTTTAATCATATTTCAACAACATTTATAATCACCAATTAAGGTGTATTAACACTAATTCATATTCATATGATCAAAACCCACTTTGATCATATATCCCAAATTCAATTAATCCATTTTTAGATCAAATTCATGTTACTCCTCATCATTTAAACACTTATACATTACTAATTCATCATAATATAGCTTAAATTCAATCTAGAAATCATTAGTCATTCAAACCCATCAAAACCCTCAAGAACACAATTCAAGATTCTTGATCTTTAATTCATTCTAGTGTTAATTCAATCACTAATAAGCTTATCTATCATCAATTCAATGTATTTCATACTTTATTTCATATTAAATTCGTTAATTTCATAAACCCCCATGAAAATTCAAAGAAACTAAGATTCTAGGTTAAACTAAATCAAGAACAAGGATTACCTTAGGTTGTAGATGATTAATCCTTGTTGAATTCGAGTTCCTAGCTTCGATTTCAGGTTTAAAATTCGATTTCTTTGTTTAGGGTTAGGATTAATACGAGTTTGAAGTTCCTGGATGTTTTGAGAAGTGATTTTAGTGATATATGATACGTACACATATAGATATATATGTTTATTTTATACCCCGTGATTATCATTGTCTGGAACTTTAAAACCGACTCACAGTTATTACTATTTTATTTCACCTAGAGTTAAAAATAACTTAAAACATTTACTATTACGTTATTCACAATATTACTTTTGGATTTTGGGATGTTACAATTAAATATCATCCATAATCCTAATATCTACATTTCAACAATCACAGTATTAAACTACGTAAATAGCATGGCAATATTCGCAACACAAACAAAGATATCATGCAAACAAAACATAATAACCGTAAGTAAAGGAATAAGTAATAACCAGTATTTAAGCAGCGTAACAATGAGTAGTACAAGCTAGAATCTTGAAAACTTTAATACAATAAAATTCCCAAGCTACAGCTATCTTCCCCACTCGAACCGTGCCTACATCTCTCTAGTTCTCTAGAGAGAGAAACTAACCTAATCTAATTCTCCTCTAACTCCTAAGAGTAGTGCTAGAGAGAGAAAGTGTGTGTGAGAGAGAAAGTAAGAATTCTGTGAAGAATGGTGTGTGAAATGAGGTGAATGAGGCCACTATTTATAGGCAAGCCATGGATCCAAGAGTACAAGTCCACAAGCACACGTACAAGCCAACGAAGCAAAAACGAGGCCATGTGAGACCAAACCAGGCCATGTACGGTCCTATACAGGCCATGTACGGCTCTGTACAGGCCGTGTAATGCCCTGTATAGGCCGTGTACGGCCCTGGGGTGGCCGTGTGCTAGGCCGTGTGATTTTTCTGACTTTTCTCGCAACTTCGAAAGGCCGTATCTTCTTCGTTTCGCGTCCGTTTGACTTGATTATTTCGCCTACGACTTCGTAATTCCGTTACGCTTCTAATGATGCCAATTTGGTAGAAATTGGATGTGTGGGGCCCGGGCGTGTTCAGAATATGTTTTATAGTCTTCGGCGGTGCTGTTTCTTGCATAACTTTCTCGTTCTTGATCCGTTCTGAGCAATCCTTATATCCACGTTCTCGTAATCTTCATAGCTACAAAATAAGACTATTATGAGGCTCTGGTATGAAGTTTACAGTAGAATTAGGGTTAGGCTCAGAATAGTGCCTATTTAGGTCAGTTTTTTGCCCTTTTTGCTTGATTTTCAAAAGACCGACAAGTTTATACCTTTCTAACAAAAGTTATTGAATAATGATGATTTTAAGATGTATTTGTTAGAAAAGAGCTAAATATGGGACAATTAATGCATGTAAAAATGTGACTTTTTGCGATACATCAAATATCCCACACTTAAGCTTTTGCTTGTCCTCAAGCAAACCTTATTTGGAAAATAGTTTTTGAAAATTTATTTTGGATGCTTAGAGTATCTTCTGTAGAAAGTCACTTCTTCAAAGTAGATAAATCTTTTCGGAAGGTAAGCATCAACAAAAATTAACTATACTTAAACATAAAATTGATCAACCCTTTTTGGCATACTTTGCAACTCTCGAGACGTAGATGTACATGACTGGGCGATTCTCACAAGTGGGTCACTCAATTCACTCAAAGTGTATCGGGTTACCTATAATCTATAGAAACGAAATCGCTCATTGCCAGTCATGCAGTGCTTATCGTCATAGGCTTGGTCGAGAATCGAATCTCCACCACTCCTTTGAGAACGGTGCTAATTATCCCAAGGCTTTTTAGTGGGTTGTGTGAGTAAGGGTAAAGTGAGTAAGGATAGGGGTAGTTTGGTCAATAGTTTTAGGGTTTTGGAACTTCAGACTCGGAGCTTTCAAAGATCAAAGCAAGTTCCACTTGAGATAACTTCTAGAGTAGACTCATCTCCTAGAGGAATAATCTCTTCTCTTTGATGTTTCTTTTGAGTTCTGATAGATTTTTTCTTCTTTGGAGAGTAGTCTTCTTCTTCTAGGAGTTCTCCAAGGTCTGTTTTTCTTTTCTTTTTCTTTTTCTTTGCTTTTTTTCTTTTTCTTTTTCTTATTTTTATGACCTTGGAGATCCTTCGCATAGTGAGACATCTTTGACTTCTCTTTTGACAAGTACCAATTTTTCGTACTGTCTTTGGCGGATAATATCTTCGTGATGAGTAATAACTTCGCTTTTGTACCGTATCTTCATTTTGGATTTCTTTCTTTAAACTCTTGATAGGTACAGAGAGATGTTTGAAGATGAGACACCAATAGAAAGATACCTCAAGCAATCCTTCACTTATGATCTATGAAGATTCACGAGCTGGAATGGTGTTTGGGTGAGGATAGTGTTTGTGTTGTGGGGAAGTGTTTTAGGGTTTAGAGAAATGAAATGGCTAAGGCGCAAAAGGTTTTCTAATCGGATCATCAATAATCTTAGAAAGAAAGTTGGAAGGGTTGGTTTGAAAAGATATGAAAGAAATGGGTTAATCCTAAAAAATGCCAAGATCCTCTAATTGCTCCTATACCGCGTACGGCACTCATTGATATGGTCTCGAAACGCATTACAGGAGCAAGTTCTAATTCAAAGACACATGCATCGGCGCACACTCAGCAACGAAAGTGAAGCATTAAAAGTGAATGCTTATTAAAGGCTCAAGTACCTCACAATCAAAGGGTCATATGCACCAAGTCATGCGATGCCTAGAGGATTTCTCAGTTTTAGTTTAAGATACGTTCTTATCTTTGCCTTATCTTACTTTCCAAAGCAATTTATTTATTTTGACAGAAGGTTTATCTCTTTAAAAGAATATTCTAAGACTAAAATCCTTTGAAAATATTCGAAATCAACCGAATGGATGTCGAACATCGTCGAGGTTAGGTTTTCGAATGTTTTGGTGATTGAAAATCTCAACCTTTTGGGTTGGTTTTGCGAAATTTTTTTGAAAAAGTTTGAATTAAAACGGAGGTATTACTTTGGACAGGCAAATATAAACTTGCGGTATATATACCGTGTATCCCACACTTAAAACAACATTGTCCTCAATGTTCATTGCTAAGACGTAGGATTTTCTTCGGGAAAAATCCCACACTTAGGTTTTGAAATAGTGGAACAATTTTTTAAGTGTTTTGAAAAATTTGGTGGGATGGAATTTCACACTTAGAATTTAGGCATATTTGGATATGTGGTAATCGTGAAAATCATGACAAAAAGAAAGGAACTTCCCTACGATAGAGGCGGGGAGATGGTTTTAAGAAAGAAGCGACGGTCTGCAGGTGATTGAAATTCCTTAGTTGAATCCATGCAGAAAGCAGTTTCTTCGTGAGTGATCGGCATCTCCTTTCCTCAATTCTCATTTGCACAAACACAATTCACTTATTCTAACTAAAAAGAAAAACAGAGATAAAACATAATAAGTAAACTAAATAACTGATAATCTAAATACTAAAAGATAAAGAAACTAAACAGACTGTGTCTGATAGTTCATGTTCCAAAAATATAACAAAGTATAGTTCCACAACCACACAACAAGTCAAAAGTATGGAATAGAGGAAAAAGTAAGTATGTAGATATGGGTGCACAGATCTAGGGTGCTGGAGAACCCTGATCAGAATCCTGAATAGAAGGCTGAACCGGTGGAGGAACTGAGGATGGTCCGTCAACTGACTGCTGACCACTGGAGACTCTCTGCTCCTCTGACCTCACCTGCCTATACTGCATCAATACATCTCTAAGGGAGCAAGCAGGTAGCTTCATCGGATCATCTAATGCCAACTGTCTGAAATCCTCAAAAGTCATCCCCTCACGCTCCATCTTGGATCTGTAGATGTGCTTAAGTATCTCCTCTGTAGGAAGCTCATCAGAAGGTATAGGGTCTAATGCCAACAATCCCTTAAACTCTGATAAAGTGAGTGGATCAGTGCCCAAATGAACAACATCTGGTCGGTAAGAACCAACAGCCTCTCCTCCTACGGACTGCTGAGAAGAATGGGCTCTACGGGCTGACACAGTAGGATGTGGGAATGCAGCATCAACCGATAAACAGTGCTCGACTGACCATGTGGGTGGAATGGTAGTGGTAGGTGGTATGTGGGTAGTGTATGGTGGTATGGTAGTAGGTGGTGGAATGGTAGTGGATGGTGGAATGGTAGTGGATGGTGGGATGGTAGTGGATGGTGGAACTGGTGATATCGACACACACTCGTACAGGAGCGGCTCGGGAGATGAAATACCTAAAGCCCTAGCTATAAGTGCCCGATGCGCATTGTTGACAGCCAACGCGTGCAATGTGAAGTACTGGGTCAAGGGAGTGACTGGATCTGTATGTCGTATCTGAGCTCGGGGACTTGATGTCCCAACCCCAACATCCCTGACTGGTGTCCTGGTACTCCTAGGCACAGCCGGTACTCTATCCACTCTATCAACAACCGGAGTCTCAACATCCTCCTCTCTGACCCTCTTCCTGGTCATGAAACATCCAGGGATAAGCTCATCAGTGTCCTTCCAGTAACACTGTCTCTCAGAACCCTCAGCGATCAAATGGATCTGCTTGCAGTAGTCCAAGTCACATGGTAATGAAGTAGAAGACACTCTATACTCGGCCTCATGACTCTTTTTCAAGAGTCGCATCCCTCTCAACAATCTGGTGATGAAAGCTCCCATAAAAACATGCTTCGTCGGGTCCAAGTTCTTCTCCTTTGCCATCCTCTCAACAATAATGCAAGCCACATTGATATTCTGGCGGCTCATGATAGCATCAATGATATACAACTCATCCCCATTTATCGGCCCGGTCTCTTTCTTTCCCATAATAGATGTAACAATCAGCTTGTGTAGGAGACGTAACTGAGGTAGAATCAAAGCTGAGGACTTGGCACCACAAGTATAATATGTGCCCGTCAGCTCACTCCAAATGACTCTATGGCTCCTCTCAGGATGATGAGGAATCGTCTGATGACTATGTAAGAACCAATCTGAGCTAATCTGATCCGCTGAATACAATCCCAAGTGCCTAGCTAAGCTCGAAATAGAAACACTCTGGCTCTTCCCTTGGTATCTAAATGCAATCTTCTTGTCATCCCCAATTCCTAACTCTGGGTTAAGCTCAAATGTCATCAGAAACTCAGTAACAACCTCGGGGTATATGGGCTCACGAATGCTAAAAAGCTGAATCCAAGAGCCGAACTTATGTCCCTGAACCTCGTATCCTATCAAATTCTTCAACCTGTCCTCAATTCCAAGTTTCCCCATGTCTTCCCAAACTATGTACCGATTACTTCCAAATGCCCTTTTTAGCCATTTCCGAATCAAAGTCTTTTCTTGTGTAGTCTTGGCCAAATAAGCAAGAGTAGGTGGAATCGGGTCCATCTGTTTAAGAAAAATAAGGAAACAAATCATATAACAATAATTGGACAATATAATATTTATTCCAAATTTTCAGAAAAAATTCAAAATGTAGGCTTTAGATTTTGCAATTATCCCATTATTATTTTTATGAATACCCTAAAACTGCAATCATCAATCCGCAAATTATCCAAATAAACAAAACCGCAGCTTTCCTATTTTCTAAGCTTACTTAAAGATGAATATTTCTAATCATGCTAAGTAATCAAATAATCAAGCAAGCATCATGATCATAAATCATATAATTACCTTACTTTGATTAAAATAAGTAAGTAAAGCGATTTTATTTACCATCCATCATTTTGGTTAAGCATAAGACTTCAATTAGAGGATGATTAATTTGAAATCTCACTAACTTTATTAATTAAAGTAGTGCTATTCCAAATATATTTAATTGCATTTTCATGAAGCAAATTACACAAAGTTTAAAATAAATACCATTTAAAAGATAATGATTTTAATTAAAGTAATGGTTTTTAAATAGTTTTGTATAAAAAGCCTTACTTTAATTCATAAACATGCAATTAAATTAATCCTCTCATCTTTAACAATTACTTACTTATGTAAACTAATCATTTTAAGCGCAAATTAATCACCGAAAAGTCAATCATAAGCAAATAATCATTCAAGAAGGTCAAAATTGCTAAAACCCTAACAAAAAGTCAACTTTCAAAATCAAAACATCAAATCTAGCCATGGAAACCTCAAATTACTTCCGCAATCATGTTAATAATCAAGAATATAGCATTTGCAAACAAAAAGCATGGAACTTGATGATCAAAATCCAAGATCTAAGCATAAACCCTAACTTTATAAAAATATTCAAAATGATGATTTTAGGTTAGAATCATACCTCAACCTTGATGTAAAGATGATCTAGATGCAAAAGAGATGAAGATATGGAAGATTTTAAGCTTGATTTGAAGAAAAATGATGGAAAAATGGAGAAATGGAGATGGTGGTGACGGTTTTGGAAGAAGAAGGAGGAAGAAGAAGTTGCTTTTTACTTTTTGTAAAAAGTGGTGGAAGCTTCCTTTGCTTTATGTATTTAAATTGCATTTTTAAAATGCATTTTTAATTTAAATGCGAACGAAACGAAACGTATACTTGGGTTTTTAAAGTTAAAATATTTTTTTATGAAAATCAACCAAAATACGCACGAAACTTTCGTATTTAAATTCGTATATTAAAAACGTAACATTAATTCGCGTACGAAAACATTTGCGTTTTTAAATACGTTTTATTAAATCTTTTTGTGTTCTTTAAAATTCAAAAACAATCCAAATAAAATTTTCCAAAATTTAAATAAAAATTTTGTCAAATTTCTAAAACGTTTGGAGTGTTTGCGAAAATTTGTTTAAAAACTTACGCGTTTAAACTTTAAAGAACGTTTTTCTTAAAAGAAAATCTAATTAAAATTATTTTTGTCCTAATTAACAAAATATTCAAACCTATTTACATCAGACCATCACCATTTATCTGTTAGTGCTTGTGATAGCACTTTCAGATAATCCTGAAACATGCGAGAAAGTGTGGCGAAGAACGAACGTACCTTGAAGCGCTTTAATGATACTATGAATTAGGTCAGCGGGATTTATATAATAACGCTCAAATTCTCGTAAGAATTCTTTTTCTTCTTGACCTAATGCTAGTAACGCATCAATGAATTGGTTAAATGTTCGTCTTACCTTCCTCGGATTCGAAATACCGTCCCTGAATCCTGTGTCTATAAAACATAGATCAAAGAGCAATTCTCCGATAACATGCTGAAATTCCTTTTCTTCTTCTGAATCAGGGTTTCCAGTAGTAGAGTGAACTACTTGTGAAATCTCTTTGATGTAAATCCTTTGTTGCTCAGTAAAAGGGAATTTAGATGTTAGTAATAACTGAGTAAGCTTAACATGGATTTCTTTTCTCTTTTGGAAGAAAGCAGAATCCATGGCTTCCTCAGTAGAATCAGGGAAAATTGATCTCAGTTCATTAATCAGATAAGTGGCAGGATCAACAAAGAATAGTTTAACGCATGGAATCAAAGTATAAGTGATAGGGGCTCTTTCAATCCAAAATTCGAGCTCGTCAATCAGGGCAGCAACATAACGATTAATCTTAATCTGTGAAACAGATGGATACTCGGTGCTAGCTAATAGATCCATTAGTAGGTCTAACTCTAATTTCAGTGATAACTCGTCTTTTTTATCGTAATTAGCACGTAGACATGTTATTATCCTATCAATCACTACAAAGGTCTTCCTCTGCTCAGTTGAAAAGGGAAAATCGGATATCTTAAGGTTTCTAAGAAAATCAGCACAGATATCTATTCTCCTACTGGGCTTGTGAAAGTTTCCTAAGTGATGTTCATTACTTGATTCTGATGGGTTGTTACTTGATTCAGTGTTGGGTAAGGTTGGTGTTTCTAGTTCAGGATCCTCCGGACACTGGAGACGCTCATCCACTTCTACACTTTGGAGAAGAGTAGTGGGGTAGGCTCGCAATATATCTGGAAGATCATACCTGAAGTATTCATCTAAGCAATGAAGTCGCTCATTTAAATCCATCCAAGGCATTGGTGGATAGAAGAAAACTTCAATACCGAAAGGAACGTCTTCTGGTAGGGTGGCAGGTCTAAGGTAATGTGGATACTTAGATAAGATTGATAAGATCTCAGGGTCAAGTGTGGGTTGACCACTTAATTCAACAGTGACAGAAGGTGGAATCTTCTGCTTAGATATATCAAAACCTAGGTCTAAGGATGAATATTCGTCAATCTCAACTTCCTGGTTAACACAGACCTCTTTGTAGGAAGACACAAAGAATTCCGCATCGTCCATGATCGTTATCTCATCCATGGGAGAAATAAGATTGGAAGGAGAATTAGGGTTTTCTAGGGTTTTCTAATTTTTTTGTATTTTCTAAATAACTAAATTAACTAACTACTAAAGCAAATAACTTCCTAAAGTGATGAAAATCTTAAGGAAGGGTCTCCTAAAAGTCAACTATCTACGGTAATCTTAAAGTTCACTACGCTCAACCGATCCCCGGCAGCGGCGCCAAAAACCTGTTGCGCCGTCAGAGTGCTGACTCAGCCGCGGTCGTCTGGGGTGCACGACGGTCCTGCAGGCAACGACGCAACAACGTGGAAACGTATTAGGTTTTAAATTTATATGAGCCGGGGCTCAAACTATAAGTACTACCTACTTTTGGGGAGTAAGCAGTAAGTATAACTCGAGTGTCATTCTTAAAATCGGAGCCAATGGAACCAAAAGGGACTTACCGTAAATAAGCTTTCTGATAGGACGGGTTTATAAAAGTAGGTAGGTTTTGGTTGGTTATCTAAGCTAATACTAAATAAAACAAGTAAATTAAATAGAGAGTAGGCAATAGGTAGAGCGTGATTGCTGAAACTTCGATAATTAGGGTTTCTGGATGATATTCATTAGACAGATGATTGGAGACTACCTTGGGCAAATCATCAGACGGACAGTCGGTGTAAACACTAGGACCCTACGTTTTAGTCTAAAAGCCTAAAAGCATATGTCATTGAATCCTAGGTTATCCTGATGCTGATAAGAAATAGGTTGTTCAAACCCCCCTCACTTGCCTTGTAAGACTAAGTGACCTCTACGGATGATATATCCTGGGTGTAGGCATAAGGTAACAAACTGCAATTTTCTATCTGACCTTTCTTAACACCTAAATCTATCTGAGTTTATCTAGGTATGTACTAATTTTATGCTGTATATGTTGAGCTGTCGGTTATGTTGAGTTAAGCGGTTTAAGCATCTTGTATTAAAGCCGAATACTTGCTTTCTTTTCAAAACTCATTTATTACTGGTTTAAGCATAATTAACTCCGTCATGAATTAGACCTTCCTTTGCTATCAGGCGTTCATCCCTAGGAATACTCACGGTGTACAGTGCATTTGACATATCCACAGTGTTCCGGACTCAAGGTATACTCACGGTGTACAGTGCATTTGGCATATCCACAGTGTTCCAGATTCAAGGCATACTAACGGTGTACTGTACGTTAAAGTAGTTCCACAGCTGTATGTTAACCTTGGTGTACTAACGGTGTACGGTGCAGTGAGCATTTCCACAGCTGTATTTTAACCTTGGTGTACTAACGGTGTACGGTGCAGCGAGCATTTCCATAGCTTTATTGTTCCTAGACCCATATTCTAAAAGGGTGACTTCTAGGTATTCCATGATGAAATAAACCTACGGCAGTTCCTTAGCTTCCACGTATTTGTATTCCACACGAGGTGTTTCCAACGCTATAAGAAGTACTGTGCCGTTTTACGGAATATTCATAGCTTCATACTGTAATATGAGATAACTATATCTACGTAGTATTAGGGTTGATCAGATCCTATCCTAAGGCAATAGTCACGTGAAAGACTGGAAAGGGTGGACACTTTATTAAGTCTATATTCATGTAAAACTCAACCAGATACACAGCAAAACAATCACCAATCATAATACTGGGAACATTATTCCATAACGGATTGTGCCCATGACTTTCATAGCTTCCACGTTCCGTACTACACACATTCGTGATGATTCCGGCGCTATACAAATGAAAGCCATATAACGTTAATTCCGTTATTTCAGAATGTTTATCCCACTGAATTAAATATCATCCATAATCATAATATCTATATTTCAACAATCACAGTATTAAATTTTGTAAATAGCATGTCAATATTCGCAACACAAACAAAGATATCATGCAAACAAAACATAATAACCGTAAGTAAAGGAATAAGTAATAACCAGTATTTAAGCAGCGTAACACTGAGTAGTACAAGCTAGAATCTTAAAAACTTTAATACAATAAAATTCCCAAGCTACAGCTATCTTCCCCACTTGAACCGTGCCTACATCTCTCTAGTTCTCTAGAGAGAGAAACCAGAGAGAGAAACTAACCTAAACTAATTCTCCTCTAACTCCTAAGAGTAGTGCTAGAGAGAGAAAGTGTGTGTGAGAGAGAAAGTAAGAATTCTATGAAGAATGGTGTGTGAAATGAGGTGAATGAGGCCACTATTTATAGGCAAGCCATGGATCCAAGAGTACAAGTCCACAAGCACACGTACAAGCCAACGAAGCAAAAACGAGGCCATGTGAGACCAAACCAGGCCGTGTACGGCCCTATACAGGCCATGTACGGCTCTGTACAGGCCGTGTACGGCCCTGTATAGGCCGTGTACGGCCCTGGGGTGGCCGTGTGCTAGGCCGTGTGATTTTTCTGAATTTTCTCGCAACTTCGGAAGGCCGTATCTTCTTCGTTTCGCGTCTGTTTGACTTGATTCTTTTGCCTACGGCTTCGTAATTCCGTTACGCTTCTAATGATGCCAATTTGGTAGAAATTGGATGTGTGAGGCCCGGGCGTGTTCATAATACGTTTTATAGTCTTCGGCGGTGCTGTTTCTTGCATAACTTTCTCGTTCTTGATCCGTTCTGAGCAATCCTTATATCCACGTTCTTGTAATCTTCATAGCTACAAAATAAGACTATTATGAGGCTCTGTTATGAAGTTTACAGTAGAATTAGGGTTAGGCTCAGAATAGTGCCTATTTAGGTCAGTTTTCTGCCCTTTTTGCTTGATTTTCAAAAGACCGACAAGTTTATACCTTTCTAACAAAAGTTATTGAATAATGATGATTTTAAGATGTATTTGTTAGAAAAGAGCTAAATATGGGACAATTAATGCATGTAAAAACGTGACTTTTTGCGATACATCATCCATCCTTTGACATGTGCCGAATGAGCTGGGTTAGGTTGATCTTATATCAGTCTTTAGATATGTATCAAACATAAAGGTTTGGATTTCAATCTCTGTACTGGTATTCCAGCATAAAGCTTCAATTTTGTGGTCTTCATAGATACGTCCATCCATGGCCTACAGGCTACTGATGTAATGCACCGCTTATCATATGTTGGAGTGAAGGAACCTTCTTTCACAAACATGTATTTTTTTTATAACAATACATGAACGGTCTAAATTTTATATCTTAGTTTCGAAATGTAAATGGTCTAAATGTGATGGGACCAAAAAAAAATGGTGCGAAGGACTCGATTTACAATCTTTGATTAAAAAGAATCTATTGCATATTCGTCTGAAAACCTATTTGCATATTCATAGTACAACCCTATACTTCAGATTTTTTTACTCAAACCCGTGTTATCATTTACAGCTAAACGTATCGATTAAATTCAACGGTAACAACCTGCAAAGCAGCCCCCTCTGTTTCAACTTACATATTTGCCATTAACCAACCCCCATTCCTTTTACCTACTTAAGAAGTTGTTGCATACGTTCCACACCGCTACAGTCAACTTGCCTGGTACTTAGACCTACAATGAAATTTTGCATGCGGAGATTAGTGTCTGGAATTCTTCGTTCCGTTAGCCATTAATACTTTTGGGAAATTGATACCTTAAAGAAGTGTTAGACATTCATAGATAAGTCCAACCCTGGACTGCACGCTACAGATGGTTCAAAGTACACAGTGTTTGCGATCTCATAATGAAACAGGCTTCTACCATGTGTTTAGAGGAACTGTGGATATTGTGATAGCATTATAAGTAGATAAGTACATCATTTAACTATTTAAATGATAATTCACTAATTCACATGATTTTGAACCACTGCCCTTCGAAGGAACACAGTTTGAGTGAAGGAACCGACTTTCGTAAGCCTGTATTTTTTATAACAATGCAAATGCGGTCTAAATTTTATCTTAGTTTTCAAATGTAAATGGTCTAAATGTGATGTGACCAACAAAATTTGGTGATGCAGACGTAATTTACAATCTTTGATTAAAAAGGATCTATTGCATATTCGTATGAAAACCTATTTGATTCTTGCTCTACACCGTCCGCCTTTTTAAAATACATAGTTTGTTATAGGCTTTCTAATGTCTGAAAATGACGGGGGCGACATTGATGTCTCAAAATGAAGGATGCGAAGTCTAACTGTTTACTTATTATGTAGATTTAGAATAAAGGTTACATTACTACTTATTATCATTTGTTAGATTACACAGTTAACACATTTTTGCTTATAAACAAAGAGACAATTACGGTGTTTGGCACATAAATTTAAACTTAAGGCCTTTTTCCAAATACTTTACAGCTTGGTAACCGCTAAACTCTGCTTTTCAGCTGCAGGTTTCCATGGCTAACAATCAAACTCAGATCCAGTTTCTTGCTAAAATAGTCCCAGCCCATCGAGAAACCTTTGTAAGTATCTCACTTCTCATCACCTCATACTTCTTTACAATTACTGTTATCATCTTCCTTTACAAAAAAAGTGACTCCTTGCAGCCTCTGCCAAGCACTCTTTCAAATGCCGTTATCGATGGCAACATCCCCACTATTCAAGTCTCAACTGACACAAGAGTCTACACTGTGGACATACAAAAGGGGTCGGATGCGGGAGATTTTTTACTTCATGGAACCGGATGGCAGAACCTTATCCAACACAGTTTCGGTGATCGTTTGCTTTATCTTCACCTCGTCAAGCATCAAAGAGAGATCATGTACGTATCCGGGTTCGACACTAATGGGTTAGAGATAACAGGAGAAAGGAATGGCAAAATACCAAAAAACACACGCTATATAATGGTGCTTAACGACCTCCCGAGTAAAGAGCAGGTAAGCTTTCTCCCATTAATAGTCAATACACTGACCGGAAAATAACTACTTTGTAATACTTGTATCTCTAACATTTCCTCCATAATGCAACTGGGTTGTGTACAGTAAACAACATGTAACTCAATTAACAAAACAGTTAACATGCTCATCCTTTCTTCCAGATCGTTAATCATGACTTTATGCGTCAGTGCCTTATGGAGAATGAGGAGAGCCAGACAAACCTGCGCATTGAGGATACGGAGTGGCGTGTCAACGTGTACTTCGCGATTGACCACAAAACAGGTGCCCTTACCAAGGCGGCGCTCACGGGTTGGACGTGGGATTTTTTTTGTACATACCATGATTTACACGGTGGCGAGTGCGTGATCATGGAACATTATGCTCCGGGTTACATTAATTTTGCTATCGTCGCTCCAGAAGACGTTCTTATGTAGTAGTCAAAAAAATCTACACAAACCTCATGTCTACTTAAGTCTCTAAGTTGATGCTACTAGCTCATGGATGTTTAAATTTATTTTTATTACATTTTTCATATATCAACATTAGCAAGTGACACGCCATCTACCATGTTAATTATCATCTTCCCCTCATTCTTTTATTCTACATATTTGCTTATCATCAAATCAACTATGCATAACTGTGCTTCTAATACCCACCTACAACAGCTCGGCATAAAAGAGGCCCGCAATTTTTTACGGGTTTTAAACTAGTACATCATAATTATAATTAATTTATAGGTTATCTAAATTTTTCAGCAATAATGAATAGATACACACATTGGTAAAAAAAATCAATTTAAGATTTAAGTGGTAGTATTCAAATTTCAATGATCTATTTTCATCTTCTTGTATATTTTATAAAAAGAATCAATTGAATGATATGTTAAAAAATTTCAAAGAGGATATGCAAAGTTTAAAATGGAAGGTTGTTATAATTATAGATATTATAAATCAATGATTGTTTATAATGATTGAATACTTAATGAATTATGAAAGGCAATTTATTCTTTAATGTTATTGAGTCCAATTCTAAGATAAAATGAGAGATATTTTATATATAATTAAAATAAGATAAGATAAATGAAATATCCAAGATAGATAAATGAACTTTAATATGTGCCCTTAGGGCACATATCACACAAATCCGTCTTACAATTATATTATAAGATATGGATGTACCAAATGATTGAAAAAAACTGACTGGAACCGATTGCGCCACATCTGCGACGCGTCAGCTTTTTCAGAAACTGACAGGCCAGTCCCATCATTACTCTGTCACTTCATTTTTCTGGGACCCACTTACTAACTAATTAAATAATTAAAACACAATAATTAAAATAAAACAAATTTCATTAAATTAAATACATTACAATTTAATAAAAAATAAGTTACAATAAAATAAAAAATAAAAACATTACATTTATTGGAAGAAAAAACGCGATTACATTAATTAACGAGTACAGAAATTTGGTGGAAGTTGCGAAATGTGTTCAATTGAGCATTGTGAAGTTGATGATGAACATCCCTATCGTGTAATTCCTTGTCCATACGCAATGAAGTTTCAACCCTTTCTTGCCACGAGCGTCTTGGTCTATTTGCCGGGTCTGACAGATTATTCTCCTCTAGTTGACACATATTTCGTCTATTGTCCTTGGTTATCATGTTGTATAGAATCACACAACAATACATGATTCTTTTTATTTTGTTGGTGCTAAATGGTCTAGCCGGGTTCTTAATGATTTGCCAACGGCCTTGAAGCACACCGAATGCTCATTCTACATGATTTCTTGCAGATTCTTGATATCTCTTGAACCGTATCTCGGCTTGAGTTAGTGGATGCTTATACGACTTTACAATAGTCGGCCATTCCGGATAAATCCCGTCACCTAGATAATAGCCTTTGGTGAATTCGTGGCTGGCAATCGTGAAATTAACTTGGGAAGCTCTATCTTGTAGTAAATCGAGGAACAAATCCGATTGATTAAGGACGTTGATATCGTTGCTCGAACCCGCTGGACCAAAGAAAGCGTGCCAAATCCATAAATCGTAAGAGGCAACCGCTTCGAGCATGATTGTTAGACGACCTTGATCACCTCTAGGTATTGACCTTGATCACCAAATCCACAAATTATTTTTTTTATTTTTGTTTAAATCTTCCAACGGCCACCAACCGACGGCCGAGCCGATGGCTTGGTGCCTCGGTGTCGGTTCCGTCGGATGGAACCAACGGATTCCGACAACCACCATTGGGACAAGTCTAATGTTTTAATGAAGTTCTACACTTTTTTTTTTTTGGAAAGGCATGTATCGTAACATTACTACCACACGAATATATACAATAACCCACGAATATTTACATTTTGTCTTGCTCCAAAACTTGAACCCTCATCTTCAAAGTTGGAGCTCACCTCAATACCACTACGCCAATGCCATTTGGTGATACTCTAAACTTCTACATTTTCTATGGATAATTTATTTACACCATCATTTCTTTATTGTATTTCATTACAACAGTCTTGAGCATTATTTTTTTTTTACAAAGACGTTATGTATCTAACAATATTAATCTAATGAAATGCGTAAATCTGATCTTTTTTAATATAAACCGAATAATCTTTACACATTTCGACAAGCAAGGATGATAGAGCCACTGTTTTAAAACATAGCACATACTAAACCGAGTCTTGCTTCTCAATAAATGCCAACCCATTGCGTTTAGTGTGTTCAAGTCTTTTGGGCAAACACATGTTATCCCTTTGAGTTCATGGAATCACTATCACTTGATTTTGTTTTTCTTTGAAAATGCTAAGTAATCACTTCCTTGTTTGTTATAGTAATTTGATGATTGACTATTAGCCAACATTATTTCTTATTAACCATATGCTCATGATGAAGATGCAAATTGTTGTAGTGCTATAAATTTATAATAAGGAAAGTAAACCGAAATGTACCGAAAACTCTGTCAAAAATACAAACTTCATGTCGGCTAAAAAGTCTACTATTTATCTGTTTATTAGAGTATAATGTTTTGATTTTGAACCAATATTTCTTATTAACCGTATGATATACAAATATCGTTATAGATAATATAATAAGAATCAATGTAGAAACGAATATAAAAAGTATACCAAAAACTCTGTTCCAACTTCCACGTACATATCTTATGTCCCCTGCAACTAGAGGGAAAGTATAAGGCCCAAAAAGGGAAACATGATTTACAAATGGTCATTGTTATCGACAACGGCAACATGACATAAAACTCGTACCATCAACGGCCATTAGTAATTACAACCTTGTTCACTGCGTCGTTATGACTTTTTCATCAACACATATAAGAGACTATTTGATCACCATTTATGCTACAATAGTCATATCAACAATAATTATACTTTGCAATGTATTTACATATACAAGCTCGAGCTACTACAAGGTGAACAAACCCGTGTTGGAAAGGAAGAGTACGTGCAATAAATCGAGACAAATTCACATCTCTATTGGGTGCACATCTCTATTGGTTGCGCGTACCCTGCTTCTCCAACAAAGATAGATCACCTATATATCTATAATTAATCATCATTGGGTAAGGTAATAAGTGTGTATGTGTGTGATTTGAGTTTATAGTGAGTTGTCATTGGGCAATGCAGGGTATTTATAGGATATAAGGGTAGATAATAACATTCTATATAACAGTCGAGTATTAAGAGAAGGGCATATGTGTTTTGGGTGCAAGGTAAGGGTGATGTGGGGGTGGGTAGGATAACGTAACGCTATGTATGTTTATTTCTTTGCGTGTTGTGTCCATTTTATATTTGATTACATTACATTGTGGGTCTTTTGGCTTTCGGACCTTAATGCAATATATCCATCTCACCTTTATTTATTTATTTATTTATTTATTTTTATATATAATTTTAGTGTACAATAATCGTTAAGTCATTAAACGCTTGTGCAGGAGCGACCTCCCTTAAATTATCGTATTCACATGAAAACCATGAAAAAAGTTTAGTAATTGTTTCTTATGTGTTTTATGTTTCTTTTTCGCTCTGTTTTTTGTTTGGATTGGTGCAGTGGTTTTATACTTTTATGTTTCACGTTTTATGGTTAAGTGGTCTGTACAATTATCTACGAAAAATGATCCATACAAGTAACAATATGGAATGTTACATCCTGTAAGTTTTAAAAGCGGGATTGATAGTGTATATCCAAGATTTATTGGTTGCGGATTGATCAACCATATGTAATCTGACATTACATATGTTATGTGACTTATGTCCATTAATGTAATATCTGTCCATTATCATATGAGTTTCAATTCAACGTTGTGTCCATCATCGTATGAGTTCATATATTAGGAAGAATATATGATCTTGGTGGAGGTTTGCAGCTATGGATTAACTATGTCGGTTCTACTCGAAGTATCACGAGTAGTTCTTGTTCTTGGATAATTATGGATTAGGAGGTTGAGTTCTTCCATATGCACTAGTTTCCAACTGAACTCTTTGTTTCATTTATAAGTTGTCAAACGAAACTGAATGATAATCACAAAATACAAATGCAAGAGTTACAAAATGTAAAGCATAAACAGAGATAAAACAAAAGCCAATCACAAAGCGTAAATCGTGATAGTCAAGTTTGTGCTGAGCAACTTACCGTCAGATCGAGAAATTGATACTTACCTAAAATTGCAGTAAAAAAGCTTTCATTTGTGTATAGTATTGTATAGTTGAAGATGTTCTCGAATAGGGGAAGGTGATCATTTAGGGGTGAGCATGGGACGGAACTCAATCGAACCGCCGAACCGGTTGGAACCGTTTATCTTTTTTGTCCTGAAGTGAGTATAGAATATTGTACCGTTTGAAGCGGGATGTCGGGATGGTTCCGGTACGGTTCCGGTACGGTACGGTAAAAGTGGTACTATACCGTTTTGGTACCAAATATATAATAGAATAATAAGTAAACATATCTACATATTTTGTACTCGATAAAATTCAAAGAAGATAAATATCAATGATAATGACGAAGAAAAACATATATATACGACAAGGGCAATGATATTTCCAACCAACAATTTTATAAATCCACCACACTTATGCAATTACAACTTGTACTGTACAAACCAGTATTGCACGATAATGGTGGATTTATCAAAATCTTAGGTGGATTTATCATCACCCATACGACAATGTTATTGTACCGTGTTAAGTGATTTGGTAATGACACAAGTCACGATCCTTAGTTTTATATTAATAAGCAATATGCTTGGAATTTGATTTAACGAGAGTGCTAAAAACGTGATTTTTTGTGTGGCAAAGAGTACTAAACTTCTATAAAATTACAATTGTATTCGTATGTGAGGGTCTAACTCTAGATTTATACTTCTCAATCACCCCAAAAAAATATCATTTTGTATCCATAGACATGTTATATGATCATAGAAATGATGTCTCAAATAATCTTTTCAAATATAGAAACAACCTAGCGACCTATAACAAAGAAAAACATGTATATTTCATACATGGTACCAAAGCGGGAAAAGTTGGGAAATGACGGTATTGAACCGGTTGGTACTGCTAATCTTGTGGCCCTAAAGTGAGTACTAAATACCGGACCATGTGAATCCGGTTGGTACCGGTTCAATACGGTACCGGAAAGGTACGAGTACAGAATCGAAGATACGGGTACCTCACCCCTAGTGGATTAAAGAAACTACAAAAATTGGCATAAATAGATGAAAATACATCACCTGATTAGACATAAAATAAAGAGTTGATGATGATACTGATCAATTCAATAAAACACGATACTAAAAAACACTGATTCATAGCCAATTGATGACGGTGGTTACGGAGCATCAGCTTTTGCATTGCGTTTAGGAATTCAAATAGAGATTTAATAATAGTATTTTTCATAAAAATCTCTCAATCAATCTTACAAGAAAACATTAATCATCCATGACGGAGAAAGACACATGATTTTTTATTGGAAAAGAATTAGAAGTAGATTAAGATGACATAGACAAGATTTTAGCATAATGATTTGGAATTGGAAAATTAGCCCGGCTATGAATTCAATAGTATTTTTCTCCATCGCTCAAAGTTTGGAATTTGAATTTTGAATTGTAATTTGTTTAACTAGTGACTTAATTTTCTGTTTCAAATATAAAGCTACTAGAATATAACCCGCGAATTCGCGGGATTTAAGTAAATTATTTTTTATGTAATTAATACAAACAATAATAATTGTGTTAATAGAGTTACGTTTGTGTTATTAGTTTAAAAGCGTATGTGATTATATCCAATGAATTCGTGGGATGATACATGTGTAAGATCTAAAAGTGATAAAAAAAAAAATTATGTGTATTTGAGTTTGCAATCACGAAGGTCTTTTATGAACTTGGTTGTTATGAACGTTTTTTTGGCATATATTAGTTGTATTTGGTATTAGTCATATATGAACATGAAATCGTTTAGTTTCCCCCAAGAAGAAAGTTGAAAAACCATAATGACACCCTTAATGTATGGGTAGAGACTAACAACATATTATAAAGAACTTCATGATATTTAAAATTTGACAGGTTTGTGTGTACACCTCGAATGCACTATTTTTTGGTTGTTTTACTTCCATCAAGGCTTTCTCTTCAAAATAGTTTCACCGTCGAGCAAAACACTACGATATGTCGATATCTGTATGTGTTACATTGTATATTGAGCTTTAAATGGTACAGGGTAACATATTGAATCACTTCAAAAGAAGACTAGCAATGTTTTTATAAATATAAATCGCCTTTTCTTGAAAGAATTCCAAAGTCCACCCAATCCCTATCCCTATATATAACTATATAAGATGAAAGTTTATGGTGATCAAAATATGAGTGTCTCCTTACGTATGCTAAAAATGGTCCAAACTTGGTTATTAATTAAGGAATTATAATTCCCAAGTTTGTAGGGCTCAAATAATGCAGCAATAGGTTTCACCAATAATATAAAACTAGATTAAGACTCGCGGATTCGCAGATTTAAAAATATATATATATTTTAACTGAAGTTGAAATGAACACAGATAGGGAAAAAATATATTGTAATTTGTACTGGAAAATTCTATATCGGGATTGGAAAGTGCTATTTAGACTTGAATAGGTACTACAAAATATATATATGCCAGAACGTCTAGAAGAACTAATTATGGTGACTTGCAACCCAAAGTGTACTAAGCGCATGTAGCCGAGAAAAGTAGTTATGTATTGCAATGATGGCATGTGCAGATTGTGTAGTCGTAAGTGTTGCATGGATTTGTTGCATTGTTTTTTCCCGCAAGTCATCAGCCTGAGATATGACAACGTAGGTGAGTTCAATTGTATGTAGCTATAATGACAAAATAAATGACTAAGAAATTATTAAATTTGATTGCCACATAAGTGTTTATTAACAAATTATATAGGCATTTAAAAATAAAACGTGAGCATCAACATGTACAAGCAAGGATTATGTATCACATTATATTCACCATGGCATCAATTAAAAATCATGTAGCATGGTTTATTTATTTAAATTTGAACCGTGTTTTTTAACTCAAAATAATTGAAATACCTGAATGTCAAGCAAGATCATCTCTTTGCTAGAAACTTGGGATGGAGTATTTTTGTACGTTGGATGCCAAACGTGATGCACTTTAACACATATAACCCAGTCATCTCTGTCACCATTCAAATCACACAGAGGAGTATAAATAGGTTCATTTGCCATAATGAAGTAAAGAATAACATAAATAAATATGTGCACAAAGTGTATACGGTTGAACATAGGTGATTATTGGTGAATGAAATAACTGGTATTTATAATACTTCTCATTCCAGTATTTGATTTCAAAGGTGACAGAGATGAGTGGGAAAATCTCTGTAATATCGGAAATAATTTGCTCATTATTTCACCTAACAATATACTGCTAGCAGCATTTAAAACATTCCAAATATATATAATCAAATACGCGTACGCACCAATTATTTCAAAGATTTTTTATTTATTAAATGGCAAATATATATTTTTTCAATTTTTTCAATTATTTCTGTTATTACCCTCAATAATTTGATTCACGCAATCATAAACATATTGAAACACACTAATTCGATTCACATACCTCGGATGCTTTCAATCTTGTTTTAACGCTCCAATAAAGGGTTTAAGAGACATGGAAAATGTTGGAGACGGATTGCTTTCAATCGTTACATCATAAGCCATTTACAGCCTTTTTGTTGCAGAATCGCGTTGATGAAGACGATCGTTTAAAGTGGGGTTCGAATGGATATCATCGTTTACATCTGCATATCTGAACGTGCTTATTGTATCATGCCCTAATATCACCCGATTAACATAAACTATTTTGGGCTTTATTTGTTTGAGTGTCACTTAGCCCATGTCTTAAGCCCAATTTTTTTGAATGTCTGCAAACCAGCGTTTTTTTTACCTTTCTATTGTTAGCATCAATGTTAATATGTTATAGTTGAATACTTAAATATTAAATAAATTAAATACGTAATTAGTTATTAGTTATTAGTTAATTAGTGTTTAATGTATTTAATGTATTTAATAGTTTCCAAATAATGACTTATGATGTCATTAACTTCTTCAATGGTGAGATTATCAATCTTCTAATTAATCCAACAGCCATCTCTAATTCATAGTTTTTCTTTTAAGTTATAAGATAGATAGATTCCAAATTTATATAATCAAATGCGCGTACGCTCCAATCATTTCAAAGATTTTTTTTTTATTAAATGACAGATATATATTTTTTCAATTTTTTCAATTATTTCTAAAATTAGTCTGATTATTTCTGTTATTACCCTCAATAATTCGATTCACGCAATCATAAACATATTGAAACACAATAATTCGATTCACATACCTCGGATGCTTTCAATCTTGTTTTAACGCTCCAATAAAGGGTTTAAGAGACATGGAAAATGTTGGAGACGGATTACTTTCAATCGTTACATCATAAGCCATTTACAGCCTTTTTGTTGCAGAATCGCGTTGATGAAGACGATCGTTTAAAGTGGGGTTCGAATGGATATCATCGTTTACATCTGCATATCTGAACGTGCTTATTGTATCATGCCCTAATATCACCCGATTAACATAAACTATTTTGGGCTTTATTTGTTTGAGTGTCACTTAGCCCATGTCTTAAGCCCAATTTTTTTGAATGTCTACAAACTAGTGTTTTTTTTACTTTTCTATTGTTAGCATCAATGTTAATATGTTATAGTTGAATACTTAAATATTAAATAAATTAAATACGTAATTAGTTATTAGTTAATTAGTGTTTAATGTATTTAATAGTTTCCAAATAATGACTTATGATGTCATTAACTTCTTCAATGGTGAGATTATCAATCTTCTAATTAATCTAACGACCATCTCTAATTCATAGTTTTTCTTTTAAGTTATAAGATAGAAGATTAACAAACACATTAGTTATATAAAGATTATTGGATTATTCAAATACTCATAACAATTATAAACACGATACTTATAATGTGTAAAACCAATGATGGATAAAAAATACCATACCTTTTGAAGTTTTGATTTCAAAAATAATAGCCTGTTCTTGTGAAGCTTCAAATCAAAGATCATATAGTGCGTTGGCATTATAATACTTTCACAACTTACATAAACATTTAATCATAGGATCAAAACATATACGCCAAATTAATGGTCGACTAACATAGATCATCAACATCTTTCTAACCCCATCGACACTAATGGAACCTCATACATTACCAATTAACAACAAAAAAAAATATTATGCATGTATGAGAAAAAAATCGATTTGAAATATAAAATACAGGTCATATATATGTGTTTACTAACGTATAGCTTAAATTGTTATGGATGATAATATCTTCCATATAAAACAACATAATTTTTGTTTTCTTGAAAATTAAAAGAGCCATAATTACTTAACAAATCATTTAAAGGACTTCCTAAAATGAAAGAAAGTTGTTGCTATCTCTTTGGCAAGATGCTCCTGTGGATTTATATTATACAAATCATTTAGTGACTTTATTATTAATTATAGTTGACAAAATGAATTAAATATGAAAATAGTTATATGGTGATATTAAATGGATTTAATTAGGTGGATTTGAATTTGAATTAGGGATAATTAAGGGTAATTAGGTAAATTAAAGTAGGCTAATGAGACTATATTACATGGACAACATGTGAAGATTAGATCAATGGCTAATAAGTATGGAGGTTAATAAAATGAAAGGGTAGGATTAATTTAGAGGGGATTAATTTAGGGATGTGTACATAATTTGATATTTGTTATAATAATAAATAGGAAATAGGATGTTATTCGGAGTATGTTCCAAATATAATGGAGGTATATTAGGAATTGTTGAATTTATTGAATTAGGGGTAATTTGGTAAGATTATCAAGACTATCTCTTTTAATATATAAAAGAAACCTCTAATTAAGTAGTCATTCCATTAATAACTATTTTTAAATTAATCTTGACCTTCCATTAATTAAGGGTAATTATTTAAGACCCTTAGATTATCCTCCTAATTTTGTCTACCTAAATAGCAAAGTCAACCCTACACAAATGACAATATTACCCTCCAAATTTAAAACTAATTACTCTTAATTAGCTTAACTATTATTATGTAATTAAAAGAGATTTAAATAAACATAAACATTATACTAAATATACTAAAAAAAAAAAATTACTCCTACATTTTTTTATAGTGTTATATTTAATCATTATTCCCTTAATTCTCTATTCCTTATTCTTTATTATATCTGAAATAAAAAATAGTGTTATTTATGATTAGTTGAAATCAAAAGTGAAAAATAATTTTGAGACATCCCAAAATGAAATCCTGGACAATTAAAATGAGACGGAGGGAGTAATTAAATGGGCTTATGTAAGCTTCTAAATCAAATAATTATCATTGATCAATTTCTTATTGTTAATTGAAATGTAAGTAAATATTTTTTACGTTTAAAAAAGATGTATGTGTATTATTAAGAGAGATATAACTAAACAAGATTTAAATAAACATAAACATTATACTACGTACTAAAATAACAATTATATATTATATATATATATACCGTCATGTTCATGCTCAAATTTTACTCCTACATTTTTAAATAGTCATAAAGATTTATTAAATCATCGTTCCCTTGATTCTCTATTCCTTATTCTTAATTATATTTGGAATAAAAAATAGTTATATTAGGATTTAAATATACAATATACACTAGAACTCATCTTATTTCGATTTTGACGAACAATTCACCTTTATCTGCTACATGTTCAGTTTTACTAAATATTAATATTTATGACTTATTCATATCACTTTATCACTTCAAATTCATAATATAATACATCTTAAATTTAAGAGTAAATTCCATAAATGGTCCCTATGGTTTACATTGATTTACGAAAACAGTCCCTGTACTCTTTTTTCAACATTTTCGGTATAATAACTTTGGATTTGCTCGCAAATGATCCCTAAAAGGGACCATTTGGGAGCAAATCCAAAGTTAGACGGAGTGACTATTTGCGAGCAAAAATCCAAAGTTAGACGGAGTGACCATTTGCGAGCAAAAATCCAAAGTTAAGGGACCATTTGCGAGCACATCCAAAGTTATTGGACCGAAAACGTTGAAAAAAGAGTACAGTGACTGTTTTCGTAAATCAATGTAAACCACATGGACCATTTATGGAATTTACTCTAAATTTAACTTAAAAGCTTACATTACCTTAACAATTTCACACTCATACTAAATGTGTATAATAATAATACACATACATCTTTCTAAATGTACAAAATATTTAATTACATTTCAATTAACAATCAGATTTGATCAATGATAATTATTTGTTTTAGCGGATTACATAAGCACATTTAATTACTCCCTCCGTCCCATTTCATTGTCCAAGATTTCATTTTGGGATGTCTCAAAATTATTTTTCAATTTTGATTTCAACAAATCATAACAGTTTAAGTGGGTAGACAATTAAATCATATTGGTTGACACAATAAAATTAAATTAGGATGAAGGGAGTGTTACTTTTTTTTTTTAAATAGATGTTAATGTTAGTATTTACAATAAAGTCAATTGAGTATGTATATATATATATATATATATATATATATATATATATATATATATATATATATACTGCCAGAAGTCATACTCTAGACCGAACCCACCATTAAAATAATGAAACATTTTTATTTTTAAATCTTACAATTTTTTTTTCTACACTACCGGATATACACCAATTGTCAAATCAAAATCCGTATAATTTCCTAATTTATAGTAAGGTGATTTGGAACTGGGTTATTTAACATGATTCATTAAGACTTGATTCTGAATATGTATATATTTTCTATTTATATATGTATTGCAATCAAATTTGCTTATGATTTCGAAAATCAATATCAATCAATGTATTTAGTTACAACGATTCCAAATCATGATTACTAATTGAGTCTAATTTTTTAATTTTGAAATCGACATACACTAACAATTTCTCTCCCAATGCATTTGTACACATCGATGATTACTTAATCACCCTTTGTTGACTATATATAGCTTATCATTTGGATCCTCCACGGGCAATTGCTAGAAAATTACAATTAGCCAATATATATATTAACATATATTACAAAACTTACTAAATAAATAACTATAGAAACTATAATAATATTGAGACATTTATTAATTTACTTACGAATTCTTCTTTGTATTCTTTCTTCCACACCAAAGCCAACTTGAAATTAACTGATCGATTATCTATACCTACATTATATAAATTAAATCAACATTTTTAAATTAATTCGTCTTCAAAAGTTTAACGCTTTTTTTATTACGTTATCATTCAGTTGTTTTATTTTAAACTCAATTTCAATATCAAACATATATATTTTACATAATAGTATTATTACTATATGAAAATATTTTGTGATGTTGAACTACGCAAATAAAATGTGCTGTTATTATTATTGGAGGGACCATTTATGTCTCTATTAAAACATTGAAAGATCAAAAATATAAAATATGTAATTTTGGGAATATGATGATTGACCAATTACACATTATTGAATTGTGAAAGCAACAACACAATTTATTTGCTCACTTACCATTTAGTAAACAAATTATTTAACGTTTTGGGCTTCCTATTTATTTATTAAAAAAATTGATCATACCATGTATTGTTTATGGGCCCATTTAAGATATATAGTAAACGTACAACATACATCTTAGCAAATTTTATGTACATTTTCAAGACTTTTGTGTCCATCTTTGATTGTGATTGCGTTTTGAATATTTACAAGGTTGACAATAATAAAATCAAAATTATATCATTTCAATCATTGTAATAGACGAAGGTGCAAACAATAACCAAGATAATTAAGACTTTATTTTTTTATTCTTTTTCTAACTGTCTTTAAGGACCATTTAGTTAACGATTATTCTATTTGCTTTTCTGACTATATATTTAATTATTTGTTGGTTTGCAATCTGGTATAACATCTTCATTACTTTTCAGCTTGATTTAAGTACCCATCTTATACATACATACATACATACATACATACATACATACATACATACATACATACATACATACACACACACACACACACACACACATACATATATATATATATATATATATATATATATACACACACACACACACACACACTATGTTATAGCCCGCAAATTTTCTGGGTTATAAACTAGTTGATATTTATTAGACAAATTAGGGAGATTAAATCAATGATTAATGATTAGGGAGGTTAATGTATTGAAGAGTTGGGGTTAATTTAAGGGGGGTTAATGTTAAGATGTCTGCATAATTTAATTATTTCTATAGTAGTTATAAGAGATAAGAGATATAATTATCAAACAATTTACTTTAGTTAAAATCACCAAATAATAATCAAGTTTCACAATTGTTCACTCAAAGTCACTCATACTTTTATTCTCTTGGTTTTATTTTTAGAAAAAGCAAATATATTATTATACCACCACTGAACTACAATTTACAAATAATACAGTGGCCCCAAGATTGCAAGGCCCTGCATATACCCAATATATACACCTCAGATCCGAAAAATAACCGCAAACTTTATACAAGAAACTAAGCTATGAACTAAACTACATCGCAAAATTCTACACCACTCAGAAGACCATCAGTCACCAATTTATTGTATGTGAGACTGTGAACAGAACACTTCCAGGAGTCCATGCCCCAACTAAAAGATCTCTATTTACCTCATCAGCAAATATCATTTGTTTGAAACCACCCGTTTGTCGCCGCAAATTCCCGGATCACTCACCCATTGTGCCCATTCAAACTCAGCCATTTTAACTCTTGCCCTCATCCATTCGAAACTCCTCACCTGTATTTCTTGTGCCAACCCCGCACACCTCAGAATTTTACCACCAAAAACTCTGGCATTTCTATTTTTCCAAATCAAATATGATGTTATCCATACAACTCCTATCCACAATTTTTTCACTGTTTTGTTACCCCCCCCCCCCCCCCCCCCCAATCTGTTTTCCAATTTCAGCAGCCCATCCAAATTCACCAAACTATAATTATCAATTTTCCACCATCTTAACACCTTAGACCATACCAACCTTACTTCATCACATGCCACTAAATAGTGATCCACTGTTTTAACCATTTTTTCACACATCGGACAGAGAAGGGAGTTTAAATCAGTACCTCTTTTGTCCAATTCCATAAGTACAGGTAATCTCTTCTTTCTCGACCTCCAAGCAAAAACGTTGACCTTGTTCGGAACATGTTTCACCCTCACCGTTGGTTGACCCAAATGACCACCCGCCAAAGTTACCGCATCAATTCTTCTTGCCATTTTACATACCGTGTACCCCTGATCTTGATCCACCATCCATTGCCATCTATCACATCTATCAGGAACTAACACAATAGAATCAAGCGTATTAATTAATTCCCCCCACTCTCTGTTTGCCCTTCCCCTTGGTGGTTTAATCCAATCCCAATCCTATACCCAAATATTTTCCATCCATTTACCCCTATCCTTTACCATCACTTCTTTATCTCGTTCCAAAGCAAACAATCGTTTAAACCTATCTTTAAAGCTTGTATCACCTAACCACCTATCCTCCCAAAAAATCTAGTTTGAGCCTCATCCCCAATTTTCTTGCAAAAATAGGAAGTAAATCCACCCCCTTTTTCATCGATTTCTTTTCCCATCCTCCTTATTCCGGCCCAAATGTGTCCCATATTGTATACACTATTCCCATTACCCGTTACAAGACCCCCATCCCTCCCATACAAGCTTTTTATGATTCTAACCCAAAAGTTATTATTTTCTATTTTGAATCTCCACCACCACTTCCCAACCAATGTCCAATTCTTTGCTTGTAAAGACCCAATATTAAGCTAAAGTCACTCATATTTCTCATATCTCTTGATTTAACCACTCAAATCTTATACAATGTTCAAATAATAATCAAGTTTAACAAGTGCTTAGCTAAAGTCACTCATATTTCTTTTATCTTGATTTAACCATTCAAATCTTATATAATATTCAAATATTGTAAAATCAGGCAATTTTTGCAATACCAATTTTTATATCATTTAGATGGATAGTAGTTATTTATATAAGAAAATGTTGGCACGGATATTATATTTATGTAAAAATATTGACACGAAAATTTCTTATTCCATCCCGTTAATTAGTCGCTACTTTAATTTGTAATGTCGTACACTTTAATTTAATAATATAATGCATTTTATTTCTACAAACAATAGCCATATCATATCATGAAAGTGATAATTTATTTGTGAAACGCCCCAAATTCGTGAACATTTTTTTTTGTAAACACACTCTATTAGGTCCCACGTCTAAAATATGACATTATAGACTCGTTATATCATTCCCTCAATCAAATAAGGACTCGAATAAGAAAATGTTAAAATTATAAGAGATTCCCCAGGAATGACTCTCATTCCCCAGGAATCAAGTGGGCTGTTAACATATTGATTCGGATTCCCCAGGAATGACTTCCATTCCCCGGGAATCAGACCTGCTGTTACCATTTTTAAATACGAACTTTGCATGCGCATAACTTCTAAACGGTAAGGAATTTTATCATGAAATTTCGCAGGCACGCTTCTATCATCAAAATGAAGGTTTCCATTTTGACACTTTTTCAAATTTTGTAAAAACACGAGAATTGGACGTCTCACCAAAAATAGGCCGTTTTGACCACTTTTAGTGAACCACCCAAATTCCAATTGACATGTAATCAAGTCTTGACCTTTTGCACACTTCCTTAACAC
Source organism: Helichrysum umbraculigerum (assembly GCA_949592205.1). Classification (NCBI taxonomy): domain Eukaryota; kingdom Viridiplantae; phylum Streptophyta; class Magnoliopsida; order Asterales; family Asteraceae; genus Helichrysum; species Helichrysum umbraculigerum. The sequence continues at coordinate 291,521,100 of CATIUR010000001.1, read as the reverse complement.
CATAAAACAAACTTAAAGCAATCGACCAAAGTTTCATACCCTTGGTCTAACTCGTTTTACTCACTTGGGTCGTTAATGACCCATTTTAACACTTTTTGACCCGTTGGCTCACAAGGGCTATTTTGACCCATTCACTAGCCAATCACAACTCATAATTGACCAATGAAGTGCTTGACTACATGTCAACACTCCAAATCCATTGAAAATACATTTTGACTATTTCCACCCATGAATCCCTTTCATAAACACTATTTAAATTCAACCACTAACATTAAAACTTTAGGACCATAATTTACATCATTTACAAGTGTGTTGACTTTCAAAGTCAACCTATTTCAAAAATGCATAAGTCATGGCTCACCATGACTCACTTTTAAAACATGTCTAGAAGGGCGATTTTACACAAGTATATCCAAACGACATAAAAGAGAAACTTGCCATACACTAACTTTAAGCAATCCACGCTATCCCCTTAAACCGCTTTCCCTTTTTCCTTGTCCACTTCCACCTAAAACATTGAAACACTTAAACAATAAGCAATCTTGCTTAGTGAGCATATAAGCAACTTAACCAAATAATACATAACATAGCTACATAAACACTATGCTAGTGAAACTAGCAACTCTACATCATAAACTTCATAAACTACATATCACTAACTTGTGATTGTACCCACTTCTAGCTCGGAAGCTATCCGGTAACATGTACAATCAATTTATATCACTATAATCATATGCAATTACTACAAATAACCTTCACTTGATTGTACCCACCTCTAGCTCGGAAGCTATCCGGTAACATGTACAATCAATTCATATCATAACACTTCACAAGTAACAATTTAAACAAATAAATCACAATTAACTTCACATGGTTGTATGATCCTCTTACTCGGAAGTAATCCGGAAACACACACAACCATTTACTTGATTAAATCCTCATATAACTCATCTTAGCTTTTAAATCGATGATTCACAATACAATACCAAAGATAACACTTCCAACTTCTTATCACCTATACACATATCACATAACAACATGTTTAAATTCAAGGAAATCATAATTCTAAACCATTAATGTAACACCCCCAAATTCGTTGATTTAGATTAGCGGAAGCATTTAGTTTGAGTACGGGAGTGCCACAATAACAAAGCATGCATACGTATCAGAGCATATGATTACAACAGAACATAATATATTAAGATGCCAAAAGTATTAATTACAAAGTTTACGATTCATCGAATCGTACAAGTTAAAAGTAATAAGTTTACAAAAATAGATTTCTGGAATATGACTAAAACAGTTTCAGTTATACTAGAGAAATCCATATATTTCCAAAAAGTTGGCATCCTAAAACTTCACGGGTCGCCTAATTCTCCATGTGTGTTGGCGATTCTTACATGCGCAGCTAATCCCTGAAAAACATAGTAAAAGTCAACAACTAGGTTGAGTGAATTCACAGGTTTTAAGTTTACACAAGTTGAACCAAGTTTGTAAGCGCAGTTGTTATCCAAATACGTTCACAAATAGTATTGCCATAATAGTCGAGAATAAGTTTAGTGGAATGTTATCCAAATACACGTTTAGTGGGTTGTTCGTCCCAAGTACAAGTTTAGTGGGTTGTTCGCCCAAAGTTTAGTTTAGTGGGTTGTTCGCCCAAAGTTTAGTTTAGTGGGTTGTTCGCCCAAAGTTTAGTTTAGTGGGTTGTTCGCCCAAAATAGATACGTGGGATGTTACCCAAATGTCAGTTTAAAAACACGTGCTGGTCGTTCTCCAGCATTTCACAAACAGTACCGGTCGTTCTCCGGCCAAATACGCACGGGTCGTTCTCCCGTTCAACAAAAACAGTTTACCGGTCGTTCTCCGGTCTAGTTACGCACGGGTCGTTCTCCCGTCCAACAAACGCATGGGTCGTTCTCCCATCCAAGACGCACGGGTCGTTCTCCCGTCCCTTGGCCAGTCGTTCTCTGGCACTAAAATACGTAGCTGGTCGTTCTCCAGCGTTTACATAAAAGTACCGGTCGTTCTCCGGTATACCAACTAAGTTTAAAGGTTTACAGTCGATTGCAAAACAACTTACCGGTCGTTCTCCGGTCTAGTTAAAACAGTTTGTCGAATAAGTTATCCCATTCGTTCAGTGTGTCAATATGAGAATGATATTTCATAAATATCAGTTTGTTCAATAGTCTAATAGTTCAAAGTACTCTAATTGTTCGAGTAAACAAGTATGATTAAACAATCATATGAGTAAAAGCAGTTATGGCAATAAGTAAAACAGTTGACTATGTTTTCCACCCCTGTTCAAAAGCAGTTAAATCAGTAAAAGTAGGGGCTGTGAACTCACCTGTTGAGTTAAGTAGTTGTGCGAGTGCTAGCAAACCTAAGCCCAAGTACAGTCCAGAATCTCCTAACGTCCTAAACGTACGAGATTTAATAAGTATGTGGATGTCTAAACTAATCATCCATGCTAGTGTTTGTACAACCAAGTTATGTCCCAAGTATTTGTTAAACGTTTACGTTGTATTTCGTTGTGTGTGAAAATGTATACGACTTGTTGGTGATGTTTTGAAACAATAGTTCAAAAATGTTATTATTTCATTTGCTACAGTACTGTTACAGTAAAATTTGACTTTTCTACAGTAACTTTGACTTTTTAAAATGTGTTTTTAGGGTTCTGACTTGTGCGACGCAAGATGCGACGTAAGGGTCTGCGTCGCATTCAGGTTTTGCGACGTCATGGGTTGCGTCGCATAGGCGACGTTCGCAATTTAATGCGACGGAACGGGTTGCGTCGCTATCTGCGACGTGGGGATGATTATGCGACGCAAAGGCCTGCGTCGCAGTACTATTTTTGGGCCAAAAGCGACGTAGTCGCCTGTTCGACGAACAGCTTAAAAATCAATGAGTTTTGGGTCGATTTGGACGTTTTTGGTTGTATAAAACGCTAAAACATGATAATCTAAGTATACTAAACATGAAATATTAACTAAAACTACAAAATCTAGGAATTGACGGGATTTGTCGGAAACTTACGAGTGTCGGATTTGAAATCCGAAAAGGTAGAAATGTAGATCGTGGTCTCGTGGTCGTTTTATTCCAAAGAAGTATGGTGATTCGGCGTCGTTTGAAGGTAGTTTGTGGCGTTTTTGTGGTGGTTTTTGGTTGGTGGTGGTTGTAGTAGAGAGAAAAAGAAAAAGATGGGGTGATGATGAATGAGAAAAGTGGGGAGGGAGAAAGGGTTTTGTCTCCCTTTTTCCTTCCTCTGTGTTTGCGCTCCGCGTTTGTTTACCCGATCGTTAAATGTTACTTTATTTTAACTAATATATTTTTAATTATACGAGTTGACGTTTTGCGTTATAAAATGATATGTAAATATTATCGACATAATATTTTATTGTTTACGACGTTATTTAATAATTTCGTTTTATTAAATAATTTTGTTCACCAACAGTCGTATATTTTTGTCACGTTTGTTTTCAGATTGTTCAGTACGTAATTACTACTAATTACGAATACGTAATACTACGCGCATTATCTAGTTGGGCTTTGCTAGACTTACCTCTAAAATATGTTGTGAATTCACTCAAGTAGGGAATTAGCCTAATAATGCAAGTGATTAATGTTATTAATCTCGTTTAAATTTGCGGGGTGTTACAATTAATCACTTTTAAACCCTCCCCCACTTTGGTTAACCTAATCAATTCATTAACACTTCCACTTAAATCATGTTCTAACATAGTTTTCATAATCTAATTGCATCATAGATCACACTTTTAACTAATTAACACTAATTCGCACATATTTAACCAAAACCCCATTTTTGCTCAAGAACACCTATAGCAATTTAATCATATTCAAGGTGTAATTTCTTCATAAACTAACTCAAGAACAATCATAAACAACAATTCTAACAATTTCTATCCCTAATTTCGTGTTAATTTCACTAATTCATCAAAACCCCATGGAAACCCACTAAAAACCCCAAAACTAGGTTAAAACCTTAAGAAATCAATACTTACAATGATTTAATGGAAGAAGGAGATGATTACTAGCTTGAATGTGAAGATTTGATCAAGTTAAAAATTGAGAGAAAGGTTCCTGTGATTTTTTCCTAGCTTCTGTGTTGGTTCTGGAGGTTGTGAGAAATAAATGGGATAACATAACACTTGATACGTGTTTCACTATTAAAAGCCTTTCTTATTTTAACTACACAGTCTGGAACTGAGAAACCATTTTACGTTTTTCACTATATCTTATTATTTACACAATATTACTTTATAATAAAATTATATCCGCGTACGAAATTAAATTCCTGATAAAATTGGGGTGTTACAATTTGCTCCCCGACTTTCGTTAATAAAATAAATATAATTGAATGTCAACCTTTTTTATTTAAAAAAGAAATCATGTCAACTTTTTATATTAAAAGAAATTAATTTCAGCATTTTAATTACAAAATTAAAATAAAGCTCACAATATATGAACACTCAATAAAAGTTGAGTGATTAAATCAAGAGAAAAAAAGGTATGAGTGACTTTAAAAGAACACTTAGTAAAAGTTTAGTGATTAAATCAAGAGGAAAAAAAGTACGAGTGACTTTAAATGAACGCTCATGAAACTTCATTATTATTTGGTGACATAAACCCTTTACTTTGTATAAGCTTAGCTTATATAAGTAAACTAATTTGTTCTAGTCATAATTAACGTTAATATATTCTTAAGTATTTGACCTCTGAGTAAAATTTTACGGGTTTAACCACTCACGGTTACCAGAACTTACGGATTACGGGTATTTTTTCTAGTCATTACCATCTTAGGCTTGATGATAATATCAAAATTCAATTTCACACATGACAAAAATTGTAAAAACAAGGTGCGTGGCAAATTCACAATTGTAATAATAAGGGGAAGAATAAAAAAAGGGTTTTTCTAATATGTACCCTAAAGGCATAGGTTAACAAACATTTAATGAGATCAATATACTTCTTGAAATTATAAGCAAGCATTAATTAACTTCAATTCTTATTATCTTCCAAATTTACCCTTTCTCTATCCACACAATAAATTAAATTTATTATTCCCACTAATGTAAATGGTATCTACTAAATGTATAAAATTTAAATTATGTATACTTATTGAATTTTATGTAGTTGTAGTACAAAACGAATTCTAATTCTATGAGATTCATCATTCATGACCAAATTTTTTATTCTTACTTTGGTTTCTAACATTTCATCCAAATTAAAAGTGAACATTACGTTTTATATTTAAAAAATAATAATTCAAATCTTTGTTCATCCACAGATATCATGACTACATCTTAAGATTCACAAATAAAAAATAAAATAAAAATAACTTTAGTGATACTGTATGTATATGAACAATAACTAATAGCAAACGTCCATTTTTTTTTGGATTTTATAAATATTTTCTAAGATTTTAAAATAATATATTATACTCATTAGCGACTATCATGAATGTATGATAACACTGTAAAAATGTAATTTCAGTAAATTAATGTTTCTTTAGTTATTTTATTCGGTAGTTAGATAGATGTAATAATGAATTTTGTTAATATAGAAAGGGTAAATTTGGAAGATAATCAGAATTAAAGTTAATTAATGCTTGATTGTAATTTCAAGAAGAATATTGATCTCATTAAATAATTGTTATTCTATGCGCTTAGGGCAGATATTAGAAAAACCCATATAAAAATTATGAAGGAGAAGAAACTCTCAGTGTTCAGTTCCCTTGACTACCACAAACAGACCAGTCAAACAGCGCATCCGTTCACCGGCGATCACATTCTCCCGTCGCGTACGTCATCCATAACGCTACTGCAGGTAATTAGTTTGTGGTTGTGACAACACATGAATATTAGGGTTTGTTTTATAAGAAGTAATATATAGGGAATTTGTGCTCTGGAACCCTAATCAGACCTGAATCTGGCTCTCTGTATATCTAGGGTTTATGTTAAAGGTTATTGAATTCTGTCAGGGTTTTAGATTGACACCTTTATATATTCAAAAGGTTAACTGTTAAAGGTTATTGAATTTATATATCGTATGTATCAATTTTTTTTACAAGTATATATTCCTATTTGTTGAATTACTGATATCTATTCCAGAATAGGATCTACACATGTACTGTTATTAATTTGCTTACAATATTGCATTAGGGTAAACAGCTGGTGTTGTTTCCGCGGTAATTAATTTAAGTTGGGGGATAATTTGATAAATATGGCTGAACGGCAATCGGGTGATCAACATGATACGCAAATGCATTCTCTTCCGATACCTGCAAAAGATGATATGATTGGATATGTGAATGCGATGGAAACTGCGTTACTTCCGTGTCTTCCTGCAAGAGAGCTTCAAGCAATTGATCGATCTCCAAATCCTTCACATCAAAGTGAGCTCTACTTCATTTTATCTTTCAGCAGACTTAGATGATTACTGGTAGTAATATGCTGGTTCTTTGTAGTTTTGCATCATTATGGTACATCTTCCGGAATTTAGGGGTCCATAACATAATTCATAATTGTTTATCGACTGATAACGTATAATAATGAAATGCTAGTTTTTATTATGATGATCACAGCCTTATACTTCTGCAAATATAAACACATGCATGTATGTATAGCTATAGGGCAATTTCAGCACATTATTATGGAAATGGGTCAATTAGAGTAGGGATTTATATATAACAGCTCTAGCTTGTGAGATATGAAAGATTAGCAGAAATGAAATGGGAATGGTCGAACAGGTTAAATGGTCAAAAATCTCATACTGTGTATTCGAATGCTTTCACTGTCCTGAATAATTATGCTTGAAAGATAGTCTCTTTTTGGTGATATAAGTTTTGTAATCACGTCAAGTACATTAATTTATTACAAAACACCAGCAAGTGGCGGTACGTAGGTTCAAGCTGATCTGACCCGAGTACCCAATACGTTACATATAATTAACGTATTTTGATCCAAACCCATTACCTGTTACCCAACCTGCCCACCCGACCCATTTTGCCGCCTCTAACTGATTGCAGCGCAGTAATAGCTTGGAGTTTTTTTTTTCTCTTCATATTCTAGGAACACTCGAAGGGTGTTAAATTATTAAGTCAATATATTAGTCCCTCATATTCTGGAATGGGGTTTTCTTTAGGGTTAAGTACATTAAAATGTAATTATTTTTGGTCTGATGTTCATTGTATGCAAGAAAGTATTTGGACCTCCATTGTGTGTAACAAACTTTCAATTTGTTCCTATTGTATGTATTTAGGTGACGTGGCAACATGTAATGATGCCATGTGTAACTCATACAGTGGACACGTATGTAAAAATACCAAAAGTTGCATACAATGGCACTGAATAACAAGTTTGTTACACACAATGGAGGTCCAAATACTTTCTTGCATACAATGAACATCAGACCATAAATAATTACATTTTAATGTACTTAACCCTTTTCTTTATTCCAATTGAGCCTCTAGCAGTCTAGCCCTCTAATGAATAATTTCTTGATGTTTTCTATTTCTAGCATCGAATTAGTAGTCTACTAGAACTTACTCACTCTATAGATATGAATTTGATACTGTCTCACTTCTTGAAGATGTTGCGCATATTGTTATTTTTGCTGTTGTTATGCTTGTCTTACATAATTTGGCATTAATGTCCAGCTAGTAAGTATTTTTGTTGTCTTAGTTGATGTGGAGAGGCATGCTAGAGATTTTATGGAGGCTGCTAAAAAACTTCAACTCTACTTTATCGGGCTGCAGCGTGAAGATCAGCCAACCAAAGAAGAAATCTTGCATAAGGTAATCAATTTGGTGTTGGTGATTAATCAGATTGTGTATTTTAAGCTTAACAATTAAGAAACCATGAAAAGTTGACATGTGTATATAGCACATGTGGTTTATTTCCTAATTAAATTGCAGGATATTGCAATGATGGAGGAAGAACTGAAGACGAAGACTAATCTCATCAAGAAACAAGAAAGATTGATCCAGGGGTGGAGAAAGGAGTTGAAAGACCAATTAGAGAAACACAATTCTGAGTTGGAGAGGGTTTAGATGTATGATCACATTACATAGTTGTTGGTGTATGCCTTGCTAACACTTCTTAAATGAAAGAATATTTCCACAATGGCAAGTTGCAAGCGTTTCTTGAATAGGGTGAACTTCCAGAGGAAAATTAATCTAAAAGGCTACATTGCTTTCTGCTCCAAAGTATCAGAAAATCAAAGTGGGAGTCTTCTTCGGCTCTTCCTTGAAAGATGTATCAAGCAAAATGTTTGTCTTGGTGGATAAGAAATCTTGCTGAAATTGGTAATGGCTTAAAGGCCTTTCCAGTAACTTAAATATTGAAAATTTTTAAACATAAGGTAGTCTTATAGTAGTAACTAGACTAGACTAGATAAAGTGAAAATTTAACTAGAAAATCAAATATAAAACTCATAAATTCAGACATGGTAATTGATTGACCGGCAATCAAAGACATTTAGAGCACAAGGTGTGGTAAACAATGTTCTGGGCAGTGTTCTGGAGAATGTTGAAAGTAAGGATTCCGTGGTATGGGAAAAAGTTGGGAACACCGGCGGAGATATGTGTTCGTAGTACGACGGTGACGGAAAAAACGTTGGAGAACGCCGGCGAGAACGCCGGCCCGGTCTGGCAGAACGCCGGCGCATGACGTTCTCGCCCCTGAATGCCGGTGCCACGTCACGCACACCCAGTGCTCTTATAAACCAAGCAGATCTACTTCTTAGCATGGGGCTTTCAAATAATTTCAATTCTGGGCGGCTATGGCAACAGTCGTCTGCATCTCATTACATACCTTGGAATTTGCAGGGGAAGGAGAAAGTCCCACTCTGTTATACGTTTACCCTAAACCTTGGAATTTGCACTACAATCGGGCATTGAAATTGACCTTACCATATAATTGGAATGATAGTAATTCTGCCAAAGCCTAGTTAACAGGAATGATTAAGAATACGGAAACTAAGAGATGTTATTTGGTGGTCTGTTGTGTACTTTGAAGGTAACAACAATGTTGGATTCTAAAGAGCAGTGTAACAATGTTGGATTCTGTTGGTGCTGTGATGTAGGAAGATGACATGTGTGTTATTTTACGAATTTAATTAAGTTTTTGGTATTCTATTATTATAAAAAGACATGGTTAAGTTGATTGGTCACAATCCAATAACGTCTTTTAAATAAGTTAAAACTTAATTAAATTGGTAGGTTGTTATAACTACCATTGAATACCACTATAAGTTTTTGGGATCAACCTTCTTCTAGTTTTCTCTATTTGTACTGTATTATACCATCCAGATTTCATTAAAAAGGTTAAAGTTATCTTCAAATCACAAATTCATTTGATATTGACCAGTTATACACCTTACCTCTTCAATAGCATATACATCCTAAGGGTGTGTTTGGTAAAATTAGCTGTTGGTAAAATTAGCTGGTAGCTGGAAGCTTGTAGCTGGAGCTTATATAAAGAGCTGGAAGCTGAAGCTTATAATTATTTTTGTAAATGTTTGGTGAAGTAGCTGGAGCTGAAGTTTATAGATGTAAAATGACATTAAAAGACACAAAAAGATAAATCGAACATTTAAATAAAGGGTATTTATGTAAATTCAATACTCATAAGCTCTAGAATTTATAATAAGCTACTTCAGGTAGCTTATTATTTAGAGCTTATTTTTTCAATAAGCTCCCAATAAGCTCCTACATTTTTGTGTTCCAAACAAAACTTGTAGCTTAAGCTTGTGAAAAAAATAAGCTTAAGCTACTATAAGCTAGTTACCCAAACACACCCTAAATTGAGGATTCTCACATGTGCATTTATCCCATTTTATTAGAGTAGAGATATACAACAACGAACACAAGAAATCATGATTCAAGTACGATTTTGGTGGATTTCAGTGGTGGCTAGTAACATAATCACAAATTACACTCATTGAACACGAAAACTAAACAAAAGACCACAAACTTAAGGCATCTCCAATGTGATACCAAATTCCTCAATAGAACCATATAACAACTTAAATTTGAGTCATCTTCTGAAAACTATGTATGCAAGTAGATTGTTTGTTTTAGTTGGACTTAAAAAATTTGCTGACCCTTGTATTAAGGCTTTTCCAAAAACTTTAAAATCTTCCAGATACATAACAGATAGAAGACACATTGGGCAGTATATTATAACTAGATAAAGTAAAACTTTTACAACAAAATAAATTCTAAAAACACATGAATTTTAAACATGTCACATTGATTTACTGGCAATCAAACAAACATAAAACATGCAATTCTACTTCTTAGCATAGGTGATCAACATAGGGCTCTCAGGATTAATCTTAAATCCTTGGAGGCTATGCATTGCAACTGTCGCCTGCATCTCATCCCCATACTCTATAAAAGCAATGCCTGGTTTTGCTTCCACCATTCTTACTTCCTTGAAGCCTTGGTGCTGCCCAAACAGCATTTGCAGCATCATTGATGAAGTTTGATGAGGAAGATTTTGGATGAACAAAATGCTGTTTGGTGGGGCCGGTGCCTCAGGGATCCCAGATTTAGCACCACCCATGTACGGTATTTGTGATAACTGCAACAAATGTAAGCGATCAATGAATTGATATATCTTCTGGTGCATATGTAGGAAGTTTACGTATTCACAAAAGTAGTTCAAGAAAAGACATTACCAATTTCTATTAAGAAAATGACAATAAGAAAAAAAAATATGTATATATACTTACCGGAGGAGTAGCACCATATGGACCAGCATATCCAGGGTTTACACCTACGGCCGCTTGATTAGCATCATGTTGGCCTTTTCTTTTCTTCCCTGTTACGTTAAAAAATAAATATTTATGACAGCTGGTACGCAATTAACAGGCATACAAAAATATCAGATTACTTGAACACAATAACATAAAAGACTTGCTACCTTATACATGACTGACTTTGGGTATAAACCGTATAATTATTTCATTATCAGTACTCAGCAGAGGTTGCAATTTCAACCCAATTACCTAATGGGTTGAATTGAGTTACGATTTATCTAATGTCCCAAACATGTACATAGATTACAGATAAAGTGGGTTAAAAGGATCGCAACGCCCTAAGAATATTTTTTAGCATAACCTCCTGGATCAGTTTTTAAGAAAATTTTAAAATTATTACTGTCTCTACAATGAGTAAACCATCATTCATATGATGACAAACATAGCTGGGGATTTCTTCCTCTCAAATTCCCACCACATAAAGTTTGTCATCAAGCTATTTCAGATTTGCAGGCATTTTGTGAATTACTAATTACGTAATAACTGTCTGCTCTCTAAACCCTCTGTATTCACCAACATAAGCAAGTTTCCAAAACCTTTCCTTATTTGATATGTTTTTCCTCACGACTTAGAAGGTTTTTCCATGGAAGATTTGAAGGGCCACCCCAACAATTAAGTAGGTGCCGTTTGGTTCACATATGAGTTTTACTAAGTGTACGAGTTTGTTAGAGTAAAGAAATAGGAACGGGTATGAAAATCCAAATCCACGACCTTTGATGGTTTTAGAAACCCTTACTTTTGTGGGTTTGATACCCAAATATAATACACATTCCCAAAAAACAAACTCCATAATCATTTTCATTCTCAATTCCTCATTCCCATACCCTCAAATTAAAACACCCTTAGTCAAAAACACATTAGACAGCATTGTTTCTGTCCCCACCTGACCGCTAAGCCACCATCATAGATTCATAGGTACCTTTCACCTTTCTAGAATCTTCCTAACACTTAACATATAAACCCTATAATAGTACCAGAGTATTACAAAAAAGTCCTTTAATACATGTTTCCGACGAAAATATAGTCCATTCTTTATGCAGATTATGTCCTTAGGCATCTACAACAATGGTGCTCTATAACAATGTCAATATATCCAATTAAAACTAGCGTGACCAGTTAGCGGTTACGTCAAATCAATTTTCATTCAGTATTACAAGACCCCACAAAATACCAACAAAACAAACATGTTACCTTTGTCATCATGCCTCTTTCGTCTTTCCCGGGGTACGAAAGTACCATCTGCTTTTGCTATGACATCTGACTTCGTTTTAGCATACTGTATTCTCTGTAACCATTGAAATGAAGTAATGTTGACATAGGTCAAAGGAACATGTTGACTATGACGGAGCATAGTATGCAATGACAGAAACCATCTTCTGTCTGCGTAAACTACCATGTGAACGCTTAAAATTCCATAACCACTAATAAGCATAAATGCAATTTAAGACAACTCATTTTTAAAGCACAATCAAAGAGCAAAAGTAATCACAAAGCATGCCGTATCCAATTATAATCAGAGGCAGAGTCTATGTTTAGGCAACTAGAATTCTACGATTTGCGTCAAATCTTCGACTAAATTACCGGCAATTCCAATTAATGTACTTGGAGCTTCTTAATATTTAGTATGCTTCATAAATATCCAATGCCCCTAAAAATTTGATGAGATTCTGCTCAGACAAATATTTTGACATTTTATTAGTGATGCGGAAAGGATAATTTCAAAGATTGTCAGTTCATCAATATTTCCAGGGAAAAAAATATTCATCATTACAACATGAACATAATGTAAATGTAGTACCCTCAACTTGGCTAACCAGGTCTTACACTACCCTGAACTTAGTACCTTGACTCAACTGACTCGATCACACATGACTTATTTCCGTTAACAACTTGACAGAAACCAAAAAATAACATTATTATAAGTTAAGTTGAATTCTCAATTTATCATTCCGCAGTTACTTCTCATAAATGAAGATTTTGTGATCAAATTATCAAAGACTAAATAGGAAATTTGGATGAAATAGATAATGGCATGGCAGAGATGGAGGCTAAAATAGAAGAAATTGGTTATAATGTGTAGTATATGGCATACAGGGGGTCCCGTGAAACACAGGTGGAAATCATCGATTACAGATTCGGCCGGAGATATTGTGATATTGACCAGATGTTCTTGTTGGATGCGAGTGAAGTCTCGTTTGATGACCCGGAAATCACCGACTTGACTCGGGTTAAATATATCTAATAGCCAGAGATCTAATCATATAACGGCTTTCGATTTCACTATGCTTGTTTGATATATATTTTCATGTAATGGGTATTTGATCGACCTTAAGTTAATTTTAGATGTCACAAAAAACATTAATATGAATATCATCGAATCTTTATGGGATGGGTAATTCTTATACATAGACAAATTAAATACATAGGATAGCAGGATGGGATCTTACAATTCAAAGCGCAACCACCCAATATCTTATATTGGAATCAGAGAAGGTGAAACCAGAATATGATGTTCTAAAATGTATACAGACCATTTCTTCTTTCTACAATATTCATGATAGAATGATGCCAATACATAAAAGTGTTTTGTATACATTTAATTGGGATCTTGAATTCTGTATTTATTTCCATCCGATTTCTGAACACTACAAGGAGATGTTATGTGGAGAGATAAATTGAGAAGTCAACTTGACTTTTACTAACGTTATCTTTAGCTTCCGTTAAATTTCTAACCAATATAAGTGATGATGTGCAACGCACATGACCGAGTCAGCTGATTCAAGGTAGTAAATTGATCACTTTTCTAAGTTCAGGGTATCATGCTATACCTTCAGTAGTTCACGGTATTGTAGGACCTAGTTAACCAAGTTAAGGGTACTAAAATACACTTTGGGCATTTTTGGCCTTAAAACATCCAATTTGCAACTAATTTACGTACTTAACCAACAAACGATGAAAAGATCATGTTTTCTAATAACTTAGACACTCAGTTTCATGCTTTTCAATGAACATTAGCCTATAAGAATCTCATGAACTCAAACCTAGGAAATCAGAATGTCTTGTACAACTATGTCATCGATGAATTTCATTTTAGTCAAAATCCCCATTCCCAACTTTTCATAATGCCTCATTATTGCCCATTAACCTAAACTATGAAATTATATTCACGTATTTGCATATTTCTACTTCTTAACCTTTTCCAACTTCCTCACAGTGATTCCACTAGGTCGACAACCAAATAACTCAATGGTCGTAAACTGGAATATATCAAAGCATATTATGAAGTTTTCAACTCGAACTAATTTCATCCGAATGAACGTAACACAATGTACATTCCAAACTCACATTTACAAACACGTAATGGTAATTCCACCAACAAAAACTTAATTCTAGTTAAAATAATGGCAGAAAAATAAAATAAACATACCATAGGTTTGTCGTAAAATGGGAAACCCTGCATCTGTTTAAGAGCACTTGTAGCAGACGAAGCATCCTCAAAAACAACCCAAGCTTGACCCTTATGTTTTAGGGTTTTAAATGCAAGTATCTCCAATATCTTCCCAAATTGCGAAAACACCGCTTGCAGCGACTTCTTCAACTCTATACACCAAGAAATAAATCAAATCAAATTCTTAAACAGCATTTACATGATTTAGGGTTTTAGCAGAACACAATTAGGGTCCATTGCACTTAATCACAAATTACTGTATGTACAATTACATATACACAAATTTACTTCTTTTATAAATACATATGAAAATAGAAAATTTACACGATTAAGGGTTTTAGATTAAGACAATTAGTGTAAATTGCTGTTACTTACAAGTTAATGTATATACAATTAATTACATATATGTGATAATAATATGAATTTTAAATACAAATACAAAAATTGAATACCTTCGAGTTTAATTTTCTCGTTGAGATTGTTGATGTAAATTGTATTGTTCGGAGGAGTCTCGCCGCCGACCGTCATCTCCGCCATTGTTTAGTTTCACTTAGGATCGTATTGGAATTCAGCCATTCAGGCATAGAATAGAAATTCTAACAAAATTCAAAAGGCCCAAACGCAAATTATGGACTTAGTAATGGGCCTTTGTTCGTATTTTAGCAGACCTTAATGGCCCACGAGCAATGTACAGGGCCGCTAAATAACGTATTCAGCTCTTTTTCCTTGAACTTGGCAAATATCATATGAGAAATCCCGAACATACCTCTATAATTCAAGTCAACTACAACTTTAAATAACGTATTTATTGTCATTCATTTTCCGGCTATAGGATAAACAAAGAGTAAAAAAAAAAAAGAGGCTAAAACTTTTAACGTGTGCAATAAAATCTTTAAGTCAACATTGTGTAATAAGTAAACAACGTTGTGCAATATGGAAAGTACTACGGAGAGTCAGTTAAATACAAATACTCATGGACTAACTTGTGAATAAATCAATTCATTCTATAAGCTAAATCAATTACATAATAACACTAATACAGCAAATGGAGTACTCACAATTGGAAACAGTTTTACTATTCAATACAAAATTACCTGACAAAAAAAAAAAAAAGAACTACCTAAGTGTGACACTCGACAAATTAGGGCAAATTATTAGGTCCTAATCACTAAGTAATACGTGTAATTAGTTTTGTAATAGGCTAATTATGTGTATCATTATATATATTTGAGGATATATACACGTACACGATTTATTTGAATCGTGCATTTTCATATCGGGCGGATCCCGATACAATAATACCGACGTTGGTGAACTCAATTTATTAATTAATATGAAATTAATTAATAAACATATTTAATTCTAGATATTATTTCGATAATATCACTAAAGTATTTCGTAGCGTATAAAATGCTCAGAAGCGACCGAAAACGCGCAAAACGCGCCCGACAATAGAATGAACGTCAAAACATATTTTATAAACTTAAAATATATTGTTTGGCATGGTATTGATCTTTTAATATATCATGAATTATAACGATAACAAAAACGTATAATGTAAACGTTACGCAACTAAATAATCGAAACACGAGCACGTAAATCAGGACCGACACCATAACCAAACATTTTTACAGATGTTTTCCAAGTATTATTAGTAATACTTCAATATAAAATACGAAATTCGAATGCCATTGTGAACTCGTACGTATAACATTTAAAGTTCGAATTAACGTTTAAACGATCGGGTAAACGAACATGGATATAATACCACTAATGGGGAGGCAAGATTTTAATCAACATCACCTCCCCTTTTTGACCAAAAATCAGCCAAAACAAGATCCACAAATGGTGGATATTGTTCTTGACCATAAGCACACAAACACACCTTAATTTCCTCATTTTGTATCACCTCACTCTCTCACTAACTTCTCACTAAAAACACACACATCCCTTTTCTCCCCTCTCTAAAAATCGATCACCATCATCATCCACCATCACCACCTAAATCTATCATCAACCACCATCATCTTGGAGAAGAAAAACAAAGGAAAGGAAGCTAGAAACTCAAACAAGCATCATCCATCTCATCTCTCTCTCTCTAGATCACGGTTTTTGTAAGAACCACCATTTCTCTCTCTCTAGATTTTCATGCTTTACATATATTTACATGTCTAGTTGATCATTTGACAAGAAAATTGTGACAACCGTCAATTTAGGACTAGAATTTAGTGCCTAAACAAGTATTAATACATGTAATTAGTTCTGTGTTAGGCTAATTAATGTATCAATTATTATATATATTGTTGAATATATATCTACACAATGATGCGGTTTGTTTAAATCGTACGAGTTTCAAATCGAATGAACTTCGATACATTAAATACGGACGTTGGTGAACAATTTATTTAAGTAATACAAGGATGATTAATAACATTATCGTATTTAAAAATACTATGTCAATAATGTTTCGTATCCAGATTTTATCAAACAATTAATATTAACGCGAATCAGAATGTAACTTCGCAAACGAAACGAGACAATCCACCTTTTCTAATGTAATTATTAAATAGTTAGTAAAATACTTCAACAAAAATACTGAATAATTATTCGTATTTTAAAACGTATATTAAAACCGTAAAATAAATATTTAACGTTTGAACAACGGAGTAAACGAACACCACACAGAGCGTGGTGCGTAGACTGAAAGTGGTGGGGGATCCCCACCAAAATCACCTCCCATCTTTTCTTTTCTTTCATTCTCATTTCCTTTCTCTCTCTCCTCTCTTATTTTCTCTCAAATCACCACCATTATCAAAACTCACAAATCACAAAAATAAACACCTTAAACGACCTTGGATCTTCAAACTCATTTGGAATAAAACGTTCACCACTTCGCGATCTACAATCCTATCTTTCCGGAATTTCATTTCGGCGATTTGTAAGTTTCCGACACAACTCCGAAAACTCTCGTTTTTAAGTTTTATAACTTGCTAGTTGTTTGTATAACCTTGTAATGTCCTAAAATGGGTTGGGTAAAAATATTAGGCCGATCGATGGCCGGAAAATGCGTTTTTGAAGTTGAAATTCCGATCAGACCCCGTACGTCGCATTTGGCCTGGAGCAAATGCGACGCAGCGACCTACGTCGCACTATATCCCTAACGTCGCATATAGCGACGCAGCGACCTACGTCGCACTATATCCCCAACGTCGCATATAGCGACGCAGCGACCTACGTCGCACTATATCCCCAACGTCGCATATAGCGACGCAGCGACTTACGTCGCACGAATCCTCAACGTCGCATATAGCGACGCAGCACTCAACGTCGCATTAAATTGCGAAAGTCGCACATAGCGACGCCGTGCCCAACGTCGCAGTCCGGATCTGCGACGTCGCACCCAACGTCGCACAAAACAGAATCTTCAAACCTCAAAATTTTCGAAGTCAAAGTTACTGTAGCAATTCACTGTAACAACAATATAATAACATTTTAGAACTATTGTTACAACCGTCACCAACGGGCCGTACACATTTTCAAATACACAATTAAATCAACTAAGTCATAGTAACTTAGACAATTCAATCAAACAAGTCGTTGTAACTTGTATCAACTTACTCAAACAAGTCGTTGTAACTTGTATCAACTTATTCAAACAAGTCGTAGTAACTTGTAATAAAACAATCAACCAAATCGGGGTAATTTGGACATTAAGTTAGACAAACAATTCAAATGGTAGTCTTTCGGGATACCAATACAATTAATGACAATTTAAGTGTCGTGGACACATTCAGGTTTCAAGCCTTTGGACACCAACTCACAGCTAATTACTTCAAGTTTATTAAGTTAAACACTTCAAGAACCAGGTGAGTTTCATAGCCCCATTTTCACTGCTTTACAACTAGGGGTGTGATATTACTACTCGATTTTTGTTTTACAAGTAGAACGCAAGTGCCAAACTTCAAATACTACATGAGTTTCAAGCTAATCAATTTAAAGTCCTCCATAAGCATAGTCTCTAGTATTTATAGCGTGAATGTTAGTATATGATATCATATGGGATTGACAATCATCATCCGGGTTTGCACGCACTAATCGGTCAAACGGATGTATTAGCATTTGGGAAGACGAGTGTTGATTAGGCACTCGTAGGAGGCATTTCAAGTTAGGTTTCCTTAAGTGGGCCTGACAAATCAAGTTAAGCTCAGACTATGTGCTCATGGACAGTATAACTTTTATCTTGCTTAATTGCATTTTAAATTCAATATAAATCTTGCGGTTCTTACAACTATACATTGACATACAAACCTGTGAGCTCACCAGCGTTTTCGCTGACCCATTTTAGTATTTATCACAGGTACCCAGCAGTAGTTTGGCTGCACAAGCAGGAATTATTAGCTCGAGTCAGCATACATACAACTAGAGATTGGACTGCATTATTATATTTTGTAAAAGTAATTATGCTATGTAATCTCTCAATTTCAGGAACCGAGCTAATGTAACTATACTTTGATGTAAACATTTACTTTATTTATACAAGTTTAAAACGACGCATATAGTGGTCGTTCATTATATCTTATGTGCTTTGTATATTGATTAGTGACACCCAAATCAAGCTTCCGCAAATCGTTAAATTTGGGGGTGACACAGATTGGTATCAGAGCCTAAGGTTATAGTGAACTAGGTTGCATTTAGTGGGCCTAGACTATGACCGTTAGGCAGTATTCCTTAGTAGTTATGACTAGTTCAGGGATTACATCATACGACTTTAATTTAACATAGCCTGATCAACTATGTACAATTAGAGAAAGATGATGTGAAATCTGAAAGAGTTATGTTGAACAGGAATGCATTAGTTGACTCTGACCTCGAGAGAAACGGGACTCAAAACACGTCTGTGCTAGACACTCAATAGGTTATTATGTGATATACATATACATATATACATAAATAGACCTCACTTACCATCTTATACTATATTATATTATATGAATATAGGCCTCATTCCCTCTAACGCTTTGTCTAGAAATGACAAACACACCACTAGTTCATCATACTCGGACTAGTATCTTATTTCATTTCCTTGTTCTTTCTTACTCAGCATCATGCCTCCTCGCCGTCAAATTACCCTTAGCGAAGCTGAGATCGCGGGAATCATTGCCCGCAGTGTGACCGAAGCCTTGGCTACCCGAACACCACCCGGTAGCGAGGACACAGCAACCAATACTCCACCACCCAAACCTTGCTCCTATAAAGACTTTCTTAGCTGTAAACCGCTATACTTCAAGGGCACGGAAGGTGCCATTGGCTTGATCCGTTGGATTGAGCGCATGGAATCTGTTTTCAGTCTCTGCGATTGCACTGAGAACAACAAGGTCAAATTCGCTGCTTACACCTTTCAGGAAGGTGCACTCACGTGGTGGAAAACCCACGCAAATTCTGTAGGCCTCGAGATTGCAAACCGACTTCCTTGGTCCGAACTGAAAAAGAAACTGACAGAAAAATACTGTCCTGAAGAGGAATTGCACAGGCTGGAAGAAGAATTCTGGCATCTGGAGGTGCAGGGAAATGATGTTGCTGAATATACCACCAAATTTCAGCAGTTTGCTTTATTATGCCCGAGTTTGGTCGAACCAGAAAGTAAGGGCATTAAGAAATACATTCGTGGACTCCCCGAGAACATCCAGGGAAACGTCGCCTCATCCAAACCAACCACTACTGAGAGTGCCATTAGATTGGCCCACGAACTCATGGCTCTAGTTGTCAGCCGTGAGACCTCCAACACCTCATCCTCTAACAATAACAAACGCAAATCCACTGAACACCACCACAACTCAAACAAGAAAAACAACGCCATCCAAGTCTACAACACCAACTCTGAATCCAACCGCAGCTACACCGGGGACAGACCCTATTGTCCCAAGTGTAACTATCACCACTTTGGTCAGTGCGGTACTCCTTGCAACAACTGCAGGAGGTACGGGCATTCGACTAAGGATTGCCGAGCCCCCAAATCCAACAACAACCCCTCTGACAGAAATACCCGACAACCTAAGTCCTGTTATAAATGTGGAAACCCAGGACACTTCAGGGATTCTTGCCCAAAATTGAAGAATAAGGGCAACAACAACAACAACCACCGCAACAACAACAACACCAAAAGTAGCGCCTTCGTGATCAACTCAGGGGACGCCCGTCAGGACCCGAATGTGGTCACGGGTATGTTCCTCCTCAACAATTTAACTGCTTCCATACTATTTGATACTGGTGCCGATAGAAGTTTTATTTCCGATGAATTTTGCCCTCTACTTGACATTACACCTGTTGCTTTAGACGTTAAGTACACCGTAGAGCTAGCAAATGGCAAATTGATAGAAACCGATAGTGTGATACCTAATTGCACTTTAAATCTAGCCGACGAAATCTTCTCCATAGATCTTATGCCTATTGAGATAGGAAGTTTCGATGTCATCGTAGGCATGGACTGGTTATCCAAGCATCGTGCCGAAATCATTTGCCATGACAAAATTGAACGCATACCTCTCGCCGTCGGTAGAACCTTGGTCATACAGGGGGAGACCGGTGGGACGAGGCTTAACCTCATATCTTGTCTAAAAACCCGAAAATTTCTGAGAAAGGGTTATCCAGCAATCCTCGCGCACATCATGGAGAAAAAGTCGGAGGAGAAGCGACTTGAGGATGTTCCAATTGTTCGAGACTTTCCAGAAGTCTTTCCTGAAGAACTACCTGGTCTACCACCACCAAGACAGGTTGAGTTCTCAATCGATCTCGTACCAGGTGCTGCGCCTGTGGCCCGAGCACCATACCGTTTAGCTCCATCCGAACTTCAGGAGCTGTCCACCCAATTACAGGAACTCCTGGAACGAGGATTTATCAGGCCGAGTTCTTCAGCTTGGGGAGCTCCGGTCCTGTTTGTCAAGAAGAAAGACGGTTCTTTTCGAATGTGTATCGACTATCGAGAGTTGAACAAGTTAACTGTCAAGAACCGGTATCCACTCCCTCGAATCGATGATTTGTTCGACCAACTTCAAGGGTCGAGTTGCTATTCAAAGATTGATCTCCGATCCGGTTATCACCAATTGCGTGTTCGCGATGCCGATATTCCAAAAACCGCTTTCAGAACCCGTTACGGGCATTACGAATTCCAAGTGATGCCATTCGGCCTAACCAATGCACCGGCTGTATTCATGGACCTTATGAATCGGGTGTGTAAACCTTACCTTGATAAGTTTGTCATTGTCTTCATCGATGACATCCTCATATATTCACGAAGCAAAGAAGAGCATGCGCAACACCTCAGAACCATCCTTGAACTACTTAAACACGAGGAGCTCTATGCCAAGTTCTCTAAGTGTGAGTTCTGGATCAAAACCGTTCAATTCCTTGGTCACGTGATTGACAGTCAGGGGATTCACGTCGACCCGTCAAAAATCGAGGCTATCAAAGACTGGCAATCGCCAACCACTCCGACCGAAGTACGGCAGTTTTTGGGACTGGCCGGATACTATCGACGATTCATTGAAAATTTCTCCAAGATAGCCATACCACTCATGACGCTGACCCAGAAAGACAAAAAGTTTGACTGGACTGATAAACAAGAGTCGGCATTCCAACTCTTGAAACAAAAACTTTGCAGTGCTCCTATCCTATCTTTACCCGAAGGCACCGATGACTTCGTGGTATACTGCGATGCTTCTCATCAAGGTCTCGGTTGCGTGCTTATGCAAAGAGACAAAGTCATAGCTTATGCTTCTCGACAGCTTAAGATTCATGAAAAGAATTACACCACCCACGACCTCGAGCTAGGAGCTGTCGTTTTTGCCCTCAAAATCTGGAGACATTACCTTTATGGTACCAGATGTACAATCTTTACCGACCATAAAAGCCTTCAACACATATTCGATCAGAAGGATCTCAACATGAGACAACGTCGATGGGTCGAATTGCTTACGGATTACGACTGCGAACTCAAATATCATCCAGGCAAAGCAAATGTTGTTGCTGACGCCCTCAGTCGAAAAGAGCGAGTGAAACCACTTCGGGTTCGAGCCCTCAGTATGACCATTCACAACAATTTAAACATTCAAATCCTCACTGCTCAACTCGAAGCCTTAAAACCCGAAAATGTCAAAGATGAAGCCTTGCGGGGCATGGATAAGCTATTCGAAATCAGACCTAACGGGATTAGGTATTTCTCAAACCGAATCTGGTTGCCTAAATTTGGGAACCTACGAGACTTGGTGATGGATGAAGCTCACAAGTCCAAATATTCTATCCATCCGGGATCCGATAAAATGTACCACGGTATCAAGGACTTCTACTGGTGGCCGAACATGAAATCTGAAATCGCCACCTATGTCAGCAAATGCCTTACTTGCTCCAAAGTCAAAATCGAATATCAAAAACCTTCTGGTTTACTTCAACAACCCAGTCTTCCTGAATGGAAATGGGAACAAATTGCCATGGACTTCATAACCAAACTACCCAAATCGTCAAGCGGTTGCGATTCCATTTGGGTGATCGTGGATCGTCTCACAAAATCTGCTCACTTCCTGGCAATCAAGGAATCCGACAAAATGGAACGCCTCACCAACATTTATCTGAAGGAAATCGTGACCAAACACGGTATTCCAATCTCAATTATCTCTGATAGAGATAGTCGTTTCACTTCACAATTTTGGCAATCACTTCAAAAATCCCTGGGTACTCGACTTGATATGAGTACCGCATACCATCCTCAAACAGACGGTCAAAGTGAACGAACCATTCAAACACTTGAAGATATGCTACGGGCCTGCGTAGTAGACTTCGGAGTAAACTGGGAAAAACATCTACCATTGTGCGAGTTCTCGTACAACAACAGCTATCATACCAGCATCAAAGCTGCACCCTTCGAGGCACTGTACGGTCGTAAGTGCCGGTCACCTATCTGTTGGACCGAAGTTGGGGATAGCCAACTCACAGGTCCAGAAATCATTCACGAAACGACCGAGAGAATCGTTGAAATTCAAAACAAGCTTAAGGCTGCGCGTGATCGTCAGAAAAGTTATGCTGACGTGAGACGCAAACCACTCGAGTTCCAAGTTGGGGATCGAGTTCTACTCAAAGTATCGCCTTGGAAAGGCGTAATCCGATTTGGCAAACGAGGGAAGTTGAATCCCAGATACATTGGACCATTCAAGATCCTCGAAAGGATTGGTCCAGTGGCTTATCGATTGCAGCTGCCATCTGAACTCAGCAGCGTGCATCCTACATTTCATGTTTCAAATCTGAAGAAGTGTCTGTCTAATGAGACACTTATCATTCCACTCGATGAAATTCGAGTTGACGAGAAACTTCACTTTGTTGAGGAACCCGCCGAAATCATGGACCGTGAGGTCAAACAACTAAAACAAAGTCGTATTCCCATCGTCAAAGTTAGGTGGAATTCACGGCGCGGTCCGGAATTCACCTGGGAACGAGAAGACCAGATGCGACTCAAGTATCCTCAACTCTTCACTGACTCAACGACAAACACAACTTCAACATAAATTTCGGGACGAAATTCTCCTAACAGGGGGAGAATGTGACAACCGTCAATTTAGGACTAGAATTTAGTGCCTAAACAAGTATTAATACATGTAATTAGTTCTGTGTTAGGCTAATTAATGTATCAATTATTATATATATTGTTGAATATATATCTACACAATGATGCGGTTTGTTTAAATCGTACGAGTTTCAAATCGAATGAACTTCGATACATTAAATACGGACGTTGGTGAACAATTTATTTAAGTAATACAAGGATGATTAATAACGTTATCGTATTTAAAAATACTATGTCAATAATGTTTCGTATCCAGATTTTATCAAACAATTAATATTAACGCGAATCAGAATGTAACTTCGCAAACGAAACGAGACAATCCACCTTTTCTAATGTAATTATTAAATAGTTAGTAAAATACTTCAACAAAAATACTGAATAATTATTCGTATTTTAAAACGTATATTAAAACCGTAAAATAAATATTTAACGTTTGAACAACGGAGTAAACGAACACCACACAGAGCGTGGTGCGTAGACTGAAAGTGGTGGGGGATCCCCACCAAAATCACCTCCCATCTTTTCTTTTCTTTCATTCTCATTTCCTTTCTCTCTCTCCTCTCTTATTTTCTCTCAAATCACCACCATTATCAAAACTCACAAATCACAAAAATAAACACCTTAAACGACCTTGGATCTTCAAACTCATTTGGAATAAAACGTTCACCACTTCGCGATCTACAATCCTATCTTTCCGGAATTTCATTTCGGCGATTTGTAAGTTTCCGACACAACTCCGAAAACTCTCGTTTTTAAGTTTTATAACTTGCTAGTTGTTTGTATAACCTGGTAATGTCCTAAAATGGGTTGGGTAAATATATTAGGCCGATCGATGGCCGGAAAATGCGTTTTTGAAGTTGAAATTCCGATCAGACCCCGTACGTCGCATTTGGCCTGGAGCAAATGCGACGCAGCGACCTACGTCGCACTATATCCCCAACGTCGCATATAGCGACGCAGCGACCTACGTCGCACTATATCCCCAACGTCGCACTATATCCCCAACGTCGCATATAGCGACGCAGCGACTTACGTCGCACGAATCCTCAACGTCGCATATAGCGACGCAGCACTCAACGTCGCATTAAATTACGAAAGTCGCACATAGCGACGCCGTGCCCAACGTCGCAGTCCGGATCTGCGACGTCGCACCCAACGTCGCAGGCTACGTCGCACAAAACAGAATCTTCAAACCTCAAAATTTTCGAAGTCAAAGTTACTGTAGCAATTCACTGTAACAACAATATAATAACATTTTAGAACTATTGTTACAACCGTCACCAACGGGCCGTACACATTTTCAAATACACAATTAAATCAACTAAGTCATAGTAACTTAGACAATTCAATCAAACAAGTCGTTGTAACTTGTATCAACTTACTCAAACAAGTCGTTGTAACTTGTATCAACTTATTCAAACAAGTCGTAGTAACTTGTAATAAAACAATCAACCAAATCGGGGTAATTTGGACATTAAGTTAGACAAACAATTCAAATGGTAGTCTTTCGGGATACCAATACAATTAATGACAATTTAAGTGTCGTGGACACATTCAGGTTTCAAGCCTTTGGACACCAACTCACAGCTAATTACTTCAAGTTTATTAAGTTAAACACTTCAAGAACCAGGTGAGTTTCATAGCCCCATTTTCACTGCTTTACAACTAGGGGTGTGATATTACTACTCGATTTTTGTTTTACAAGTAGAACGCAAGTGCCAAACTTCAAATACTACATGAGTTTCAAGCTAATCAATTTAAAGTCCTCCATAAGCATAGTCTCTAGTATTTATAGCGTGAATGTTAGTATATGATATCATATGGGATTGACAATCCTCATCCGGGTTTGCACGCACTAATCGGTCAAACGGATGTATTAGCATTTGGGAAGACGAGTGTTGATTAGGCACTCGTAGGAGGCATTTCAAGTTAGGTTTCCTTAAGTGGGCCTGACAAATCAAGTTAAGCTCAGACTATGTGCTCATGGACAGTATAACTTTTATCTTGCTTAATTGCATTTTAAATTCAATATAAATCTTGCGGTTCTTACAACTATACATTGACATACAAACCTGTGAGCTCACCAGCGTTTTCGCTGACCCATTTTAGTATTTATCACAGGTACCCAGCAGTAGTTTGGCTGCACAAGCAGGAATTATTAGCTCGAGTCAGCATACATACAACTAGAGATTGGACTGCATTATTATATTTTGTAAAAGTAATTATGCTATGTAATCTCTCAATTTCAGGAACCGAGCTAATGTAACTATACTTTGATGTAAACATTTACTTTATTTATACAAGTTTAAAACGACGCATATAGTAGTCGTTCATTATATCTTATGTGCTTTGTATATTGATTAGTGACACCCAAATCAAGCTTCCGCAAATCGTTAAATTTGGGGGTGTCACAAAAATAAACAAATCAAAGCTTGAAACTAGTTTTTATAAACACACAGATGTAAACAGTTTCTGACCAGAAATTTTATCTCACCAAATCGACTATAACTTGAGTTCTAGGATGAATCAACACATGAATCTTATATCGAAATCTCCGTATGGATGTACTCTACAAAAAGTTGTTCTTTGACCTTTTCCAGAAAACACAGTTTTTGATGTAGAAGCTGATCTTTGAACTAGTGTCGGTTTCGGACCAAAACCGACCACTCTTCATATTTATTTTTGTTAAAAATAGTAAATGAATTTATAAAAATACCATAAATTGCATAAATAAACTAGACACATGGAAGTCCAACTGTGATTTTTGGTGAGAATTGGTTTAGAATAAAAAGTGTAGAAAATGAGAGGTTCATTGAGTCGAAAATCTGAAAATATAAACTCTAAGGACTGTTTTAGTCATTTTACAAAACCGACATTTCGGGTGAACCCCGACACGAACCAATAATTTTATTGAACTTATTAGACCATTTTAAGACTTGTGTAAAAGTCTCGGGTCAAACCGAGCTCGTTTGACCATCGAACCGAAAATGAAAACTTGATCAGTCGCTAGAGGGCCAAATCCTATAGCGACACTAGCCCAGTGACGCCTAAATTGATTTAGTGTCGCCTAGCGACACTCAACCCAGTGACGCCTAAACCGATTAAGTGTCTCCTAGCGACACTCAACCAAGTGACGCTACCTTATCCAGTGTCGCCTATAGCGACACTAAGCCTAGTGTCGCCAAAATCAATATGACGTTGCATATAGCGACACTTACCATAGTGACGCCATAATTAATAAGTGTCGCCTATAGCGACACTAATCTAGTGTCGCTAATCAATTAAAAATCACAATCCAGCGACTCATCTAGTGTCTCCTAACTAGTGTCGCCTATAGCGACACTAGCTTAGTGTTGCCAAAAACAGAATTGACTTACGTAGTATTTCTCTAAGTGTTGGAACATATTATATCAAACAAATCGGATACGATACGACTTATATACGAAACATATATATACTTTGTTAAGTATACAACAACACAAGTATAATAATAATAGTTGACATTATTATTACAATCCGTCACTAACGGGTCGTACACGTTTTCAAAACACAAACAAACAAATCAAACTAACAACATTTGGACATTACTAGTCGGATGAACAACTAGCATGGACGGTCTTTTGAGACGTCTACATATACTCATAACCTTGCGCGTTTTGAACGCCCGGCAGGTTACAGTCTTCGGACGCCTCATTTTACTACATCACATTTGCTTCACTGCATATCATCAGACTCAGGTGAGTCTCATAGCCCCTTCATTTTAATGTTTTAAAACCCAGGGGTGGGAATACATGCTCTGTTTTATTTACATGTGAACACAAGTACAAAACTCGATATATTGACTGCATGAGTTATTTTTACTAATCATGAAGCCCTCCACATCATAGTTTGTTAGTATGGATTTAGCGCGAGTGTTAGTGTATGGTACCATATGGGATTGGCAATCCCCGTCCGGGGTAGTCGCGCTACCACGTCTGCGGTCGAACGGACGCATTATCATTTGTTCACACGTGTGTATGATTAGGCACATGCAGGAGGCAAACTCTATCAGGCACTTGATTGTGATCCTGACACCTTAGTTAAGCTCAAACTATGAGCTCGTGGCAGTAATATACATATTTATTTGATTAATTTCAAATCATTATACTAAATCTTGTGGTTCATACATTGTTGTTTCATCATTACACCTGTGAGCTCACCAGCGTTAGCTGACCCTTTTAGCATGTGTTCTCAAGTACCCAGCGGCAGTAGAGCTGCCATTCAGGATTAGTTTAGCTCGAGTCTCATGCAAATCAATTGAAGATTTTCCTGCATTACTATATTTTGTAAAATTAGTTATGCTTTAGAATCTTTCATACTAGAACTCCAGTTTTGTAAATATAACAACATTGTAAACTTTATTAAAATCAATGTATTTTGTAAACGACGCATGTAGATGTCGTTCATTATCTCTTATGTGCTTTGATTATTGATTAGTCGCGCCCCGACCCGATTCGCTTCCGCAACCCGAATTTGAGGGTGCGACAGATTGGTATCAGAGCCTAAGGTTATAGTGAACTAGGTTGCGTTTAGTGGGCCTAGACTATGACCGTTAGGCAGTATTTCCTTATTAGGTATGACTAATTCAGGAATAACATCGTTCGAGTTTAATTTAACATAGCCTGATCAACTATGTACAATTAAATAAGAATAGATGTAAGGTCTGAAACGGTTATGTTGAACAGGAATACACTAGTTGACTCTGACCACGAGAGAAACCAGACCTATACTTGTTTGTGCTAGACACATTAGGCTATATTATATGTTATATATATATATATATATATATATATATATATATATATATATATATATATATATATATATATATATATATATTGGCCTCACGATATTCACTAAACGCTCTTGCCACAGACATGGCAGACATTCCTTATAACACCCCTCGTTTCATTATAAACAATAATATAATAATTGCGACTCGGAAGCGTATATTTAAAACATACTATCAATGTACTTCAAATGTCAATAAACTTTTTCAAACTTATTACATGACATTTCAACAAACTCGGTGTTATATAATTCAAAACATCTCTTTAGTTATCAAAATAACATCAGAGTAAAAGCCTGTCAAACATTCCATCAATTCCTAACACTTTCTGCCCTGCCCAATATGTCCCATCTATTTCAACCTGCAGGAAGAACTGTGGTGGGGTTAGCACAACGCTAAGTGAATGAAACTATAAACAACAGTCCAACTTAGCCTAACAATCTGTTTACTTCAAATAACAATAAACATAAATAATTCAACCAATCATTAAATCAAACAACTTCCAATCAAGTGTTATCAATCGTCATGAGGATCGGTGGCTCCTGAGACACCCTAATACCGGTTTGGTACTCAAGGAACTCTTATCAATCATCTGTATTGGCCTATACAGAATTACCGATAACCAGTTGTTAATCACACACGACCTAGATCTCTAAACCAACATTTCAAGTTTCAAGATCTCCTGTCGTCTACAATAACAACCAAGTCCAACTGTCAAGTCAAGTTGACCTCAGAATCTTATATACTAGCTCAAACAGCCAAGTAAGCAAACAACCAAACTAACATGGCAAAATATCTCAACAGATGCATCATATCAAAGTAATGCTATAAATGACTTGTTGTAAATCAAATCATTACAACTAAATCACACTGAGGTTATAGATCCACTCACCGACTACCTCAGGTCACCACTCAGTAGTCTAATATCACTGAGCCTTCTCCACATCTGAGAATCAATAATCAAATATAAGTTAGTAATCAATATCAATATACTAAGCTTATATTAACACAATAATTCAAATCAATTATTCGAATATGTGACAACTCTCCAAATTAGGTATTAATTAACAATTAAGCATGTGCATTCTTACGCTAATTTCCTGATTAAGTTTTAACAAAACTATTTGATGTGATGTAAGCCTAGCAAGCCCGGTACTTTTAAACAAAAAGTAATACGTAATAAGCAAGTATTAAAAGTTACGTACAAATATATCGGAACGAACCCGACAAAAATAAATGACAAAAGTTTCGTGATACAAAAATACTTAATAATGTAATTATTAATTACGAGTATTTATATATCTATAACATATAGATATAAGGGTCTAATTTTACGTTTAACATAAAACGTATTATAAACGAACAGAAACAATTCTAAAACGTACATAAAAGGTCCAAATATGAAAAGTGTTAATTTTCTAACTCGTTGTAAAGTATTTAGAACAATACTTCAAAATATAAAATCCTAAATTAACTGAAATTTTGCGCTCAATAAACTGTGCGCAGTAAAATGTACAAAAATGTACATCATCTTAAAATAATGATAATATCATTATTCTAATCATAAATAACGAACCAGGAGAACACCTACAAAATAAAAATGTAAAATGTTTATTTTTATATTGCTAAAATTATACCCGTACTCGAAATTGAGGTGCCAAAAATTGGCACCTAACTTCAATAATGCAGTGGTATGGTTATTTTAAAACCATACTCCCTCCTGATGATCTCTTTCTCTCTGTGATCCATCGACACACACACCACACCAAAAATTCATCTTCTTCTTCCTCTTTGATCTGGAGAACACAACAAGATCAGAGGCAACAACAAGCAGGAGCAACAACATCTCCATCATCATCTTCATCATACGTTTATCATCATCCGTTCCATTTTCATCTCATTGTAAGGAACTTTCAATTCTTTGAATTCTATACTTCAATATCGTTATATAACTGGTTTAAACATAATAATCACCACATATAACACATTAAATTGATGATTGAAAGCTTTGTTCTTAAAATGGGTTTTTAAAACCAAAACTACAAAACCAAAATCGTTATATAAAAACTTGTTAAAATGAAGTAATAACTTGTAAAAATGACCTATAAACTTGTTGTAACATTTGGGATTGTTGTGTAAAAGATTTGGAACCAAAAGTTCGAGCATATGTTTTGCTCTGCTACGTACAGAGTCTGTGATCATAACGAATACGGCGGATTCCTTTGAATCCGGCGTATTCAGAACCGAAAACCCAACGAATCCGGCGGATTCAGGGGAATCCGGCGGATTCCCGTGTCCGACCCGCACACAAATCTTCGGCTAAAACGATGAACGAGTAAAAGACACGGGTGAATACGGCGGATTCAAATGAATCCGGCGTATTCCAAAGCTTCGCACGAACTATCTGATGAACACAAACGAATCCGGCGTATTCGATTGAATACGGCGGATTCCCCCGAACTTGATTGAATACGGCGGATTCACTTTAATACGGCGTATTCCGATCTTTAACATGAATCCGGCGGATTCATATAGAATCCGGCGGATTCCCCACCTGGTCAACACTTTGACTTTAATTTTTCAACAAACGATTTCGTTAACGAATACAATTGTTAGGAGACATTTACGAGACAATGTGAACTATTAATAAAACATTATTACGATATATCCGAGACACGGATTTTGGACTATTTAAACTCATACGAACGAACGAACGATATATATATACGAACTTTGTAAATTATACGATTTGGATACGATTACACAATCGGGACATTTAAACTTTTTAACACTTATTAAACAAACGTACAACTTAATAATATACAACAAGTATATTTACATACGAATACATATATAAAACAAATATATGTACAAACAATGATATTTGAATAACGTTCAAATTATACGAACAGCTATATACAAAGTATATGTACAAATGGAAACAAAACGACCTTCCGTTAAATAGACAATTATATATTGATTCATATACTTAACCAAGTATACGATGAAAGAAATAATAACAATATTTCTACTCAATGTCACCAACAAATACAACGACATATATTATAAAGAAATCAACCATTTCTTCAAACGAACAAACTGTTAACATAAGTGATTAAAACAAATCAAACGTACTTATGTTAATATATTTATTGTATAGGTTAACATACCTTGGGCAAATATCTGTTTGGCTGCTAGCTTTCATACCGAGCAAAACTATAGTGAGTTCACAGCCCCTACTTTGCAAATATTTTATGCTTTTAAACATAGGGGTGTAAACATAGAAACTACATGCAAAACACATGCAGTAAATTATATAAATGCTTTATTGCTTTATACAACTGTTTGACATGAAATGATATATTTCACAACTGTTTTGGGAATTAGACAACATATCCTAGTACGGACCCAGACTCCCAATGTATGCATGAAAAGTCCTTATGTCATGCAAACTATAACCATTAGCTAGGTGACTCTAGCCACTGAGTATACGAATAGTACTATTGCCGTGACGACCCTCCTGTGGATGGAGCGTATACTTAATTGTCCTTCAGGCAAACAACATAAGTTATGGTTGTGGTTTGGTTATAGGGTTAGGTCGCGTTACTTTAACCTGTGAGGTTTAGCTCACCTTTCAGGGGATTATAAGTCTAAGCATTCCCACCTAATTTATTGGATGAACGTATCCTACAACTATTCTATACCAGATAAACAAATCTGGTCATCTTTAAATACTGGTAGACAACCAGACATATACTTTGGGTGACAACCCTCATAAATCTGTATTTTAGGGTAACAACTCTACAAACTTATATTTTGCAAAAACCTGCAAACATTTATTTATTGAATAACATTTCAATAACTTAAACACAAATGGTTTAACATACCACATATTTATACAAAACCTGTGAATTCACTCAACATATTTGTTGACGACTTTCTTTCTATGTTTTACAGGAAATTAGCTATGTAAGTAAGGATCGCATGCATTCAGGATGACAACCCTGGACTACTTAGGATGCCATACTTTATGGGACAGCTTTTAAGGATTTCCTCTGTATTACTGCAGACATTGCAGTTATACTTATGAAATCTTATCTTAACATATGTATTGTAAAACTTAAATGTTTTAAACTTTATTACTACTGTACGACTTACATAGTCGTATTACTTTTGTAATAACTATTTTAAATTGGCATCCTTTATATATTATGTTCTGTATGATCATATGCTCTGATACGATGAATGCACAATTGTAAAGTCATCACCCCGTTGTTAAACTGTTTACACATAATGCTTCCGCCAATTATAACTTGCTTCCGCTAAACATTAAATAAACACAATTATGGATTTTTGGGGTGTGACAGACTTGGTATCAGAGCCATTGGTTATAGCGAACTAGAAGTCTTTAGGTGACTGAAAACCTTAGAGACCTAGACTATAGCCTTGGCTAGAACATTCATGCATTCATACATACATACGTTTGCATACATCTAACAAACGACTGACACGTCACACACAATTTCAATTGTCACAGTATGTCTAGTCAATCAGTTTACCATGTTTATGCTTCGGACGAAGAGCCGACTGAGGCTCCTTTTGAGGGTCCCGCGATCACTGTAGGGGATGAGTCATCTGTTCATTTGAGAGACATGTCAGACGACACTAGTGACGCTTACATCGCGCCACCACCGACAGCACATGAGGTTACCCCTATCACTACAGGTATTCACCATCAGGCCGGTGAGACTTCTCGCAGGCCTGTATATAGGAGGACACCGAGGATGTGTGTCAGAGATCTTCCTATAGGTCCGTTAGCACCAGCGGACGAGTCTGTTGAGTCTCCACAGAGGGCACCCAGGTTTGCTCATCTAGAGTGGATGACTCCTATGTTGAGGCACTGGAGGTCATTAGAGGGTTTTCCCTCCACCTTTGAGACAGGAGAGTCCTCACGACCCCCAGCACCACTGTCTACCACTGGAGAGCCGATAGAGCAGACTCTCCCTACATTAGTTGCTGTTATGCGTACATTGTTCTGTATTACTTCTAGCAGGGGTTCTCACCTTGGACAGGTACAGGATGAGATCTCTCGTCTGTATGGGGACATGGCTGGTATACATGAGCATCATCACTTTCTGTTGAACCATGTGTTTACTGCCCAGGAGATAGCTGAGTCCGCACGTGCTCGTGTGAGGACACTTGAGAGACGTGTTAGGATTGCAGGGCTTGTGGTTGGTACTTGTGTAGTGATGGCTGTGTTGAGGACAGCTGTGGGATCATTTCTACCATATTTCCGTTAGACCTATGTAGGGCGGGTTGTGCCTACTTAGGATTGTATATATACTATGTATTAGACTTGGAACTTTGGTTCGACGGGTATAGACAGACCTGTCATGTTTTGTATATCATTTGGATCGACGGTGTGTAGACAGACCCGTCATGCTTTGATTAGTCTTTGGATCGATGGATATCTAGGATAGATCCATCATGTTTTGTATAAAAACTTGTGAACTAACTATGATCAGTTATATGATATGACATATGTATTTGGTCTATTATTATTGTTTATGTTACTGTGCGTTGTGATTGGATTATATATTGACAATAGATACTACATAATTGTGGATACTGAAATATGTCTTTGTAACCTATAGATCTCTTGAAACTGGAAAAATGACAGAACCTGTCATAAGTGAGTACTCATCAGATGATGACATAACCATCGACGAGCAGACACAATATGTATATGTCGATATCGAAACAATTCCGATAGTGGAACTGGTGGAAGAAGAAATTGAAAACCACCACTTTGGATTGATTGACATAGAGGAATATGAGAGAGTTAGAGACCAAGTTGAAGAGCTAGATGGTCAAAACTGGGAACTTGCATCTAAATGCAAGAACTATGAAACTGAGTTGAGAATCCTAAAGAGGCCTATGTCTGTCCGAGTTAGGGATAGAATTCGCTTCTGGAAGAAAGTAGCTAGTGATCGCAAGAAGAGAGTCAAGAATTGGATTAAACGTCTGAGCAAGTGCTCAACTGAGGATGAGGTGATCTGTCATACGACTCTGCGATATAAGACTATGCTAGAAACGCATTACTCCTCTCCTAACCTGGACCAGGAGTGAAAGGAAAAGAACTGCACTACGACAGAGAACATAGCTAAAGATAGCTTAATAAAGAACTGATGAAGAACTGTCGTAGAAATATAATTGTTTTGTTAGGATCTAAGTATAGCTAAGTTTAGTTTAATTAGTACTGTAACAACTCGTGTTGTATTGGAAATCACTCTTGATGGATATAGAAGATATCATCAAGTTTTGCAATGAAACGATGTAAGAACGTTCTAGTTAATGTATAATATAACTTAGGTTCGATTCGAAATTTCGTACGAATTATATTCATCTCTATATACAGGTGATAGAAAAGTTATCACGTAATAATTGTTGAAGCCATTTCTTGCAAACTTTGAAAACCTACCATACTATGAATTATTTATCTTATCTTGAATTCCATAAAACATTGATTGCACTTAAACGATGATGAAAAGAAATATGTATTTGGCATTATATAATGACGCCTGGCCAACGTGATTATATTGTACAAAATACATATGGGTGTTTCAAAGTCGTGCAATATACAATGTGAAACCTTATTCTTTCAAATTCTCCATACTATTCATTTGATAGACAATGTGAAATCTTGTTCATCACATTCATTATTTTGGCATTGACTTCTGCATTTTATTCATCGCAGAACTGAACTATGCCGCCAAAACGACGAATTACTAGGAACAGTCAGAAAACAACTGTACCTCCTACATCTGAAACCATTCCACCACCTAACACCGAGGAAACTACTGAGCAGTTAATAGCTAGACGCATAGCTGAAGGTATTGCCGAGTATGAGGCAAGCCGAAACCGTGAGACTGGGATTCATAACAGTGGATCGACCCCTGTTAATGCTGAGACTGTTGTGAATAACCGCAAAGGGTGTTCATATAAGACATTTCAGGCATGTAAACCACCACCTTTCTGTGGCACTGAAGGTGCTATTGGTATTATACACTGGATAGAAAAGATGGATTCTGTGTTGGACATCAGTGATTGTCTACCAGACACTGCGGTGAAATATGTCGCCTGCACACTAGCTGATAAAGCTTTGACTTGGTGGAACAGTCAAGTCCAGTCGATGGGACGACCAGCTGCTTATTCCATGACATGGGAAACATTGAAGCATATGATGATGGAAGAATTCTGCCCTCGAAGTGAGATGCAGAAAGTTGAGACTGAGCTGTGGAACATTGCTATGATTGGTGCTGATATCACTGGTTACACAACTAGGTTCCAAGAACTAGCTCGTCTTGTGCCACATATGGTAACACCTGAGTATAAGCGTATTGAACGCTATGTGTATGGACTGGCACCACAGATCAGGAGTTTGGTTACGTCCTCTAAACCTGACACCTTCAGGAGCGCTGTTACCCTAGCGCAGAGTTTGACTGATGAAGCAGTTAGAATGGGGACGCTGACACAGAAAACTGTGCCGGCCAAGGTTGAGCCGAGCAGTGCTGAAGCTGGTAGTTCTGGAGGTAAGAAGCGTAAGTGGAATGACCGTCAGGGTCAATTCAACAAGAAAGGATCTGGAAATCCTAAGTCTTACGCTGCCACCATTGTGGAACCAAAACCATACTTGGGTAACAAACCTAAGTGTGATAAGTGTAGCAAACACCATGAGGGTGAATGCTGGTTTTGCGACAGTTGTAAGGGATGGGGTCACAAAACCCAGAACTGTAAGGTAAACCCTACCCCTAAGGGAAACACTGTTCGCCAAAACCAGGGTTGTTTTGAGTGTGGCGACACGAGGCATTATTGGAACCGATGCCCTCGACTCAATAACCAAAACCGTAACGCCAACAACACTCGCAACCGCAACAACAATGGAAACAACCGTGGAAACAACAACAACCGAGCCAACAACAACAATCAGCCAGCTCGTGGACGCGTGTTCATGTTAGGAGCACCAGAGGCACGTCAGGATCCTAACACAGTCACTGGTACGTTTCTTGTAAACAACCACTTTGCTTCTGTGTTATTTGATTCTGGTGCTGATTTAAGCTTTGTGTCCACTGAGTTTAGACCACTAATAGAGATCGAATCCCTTAAGCTAGATAACAAATATACTGTAGAGCTAGCCGATGGTAAGTTGATTGAATCAGGAGAAATAGTACCAGGATGTTCCTTAACATTAGAAGGTCATTCTTTCAAAATAGACTTACTACCGGTAGAACTAGGGAGCTTCGATATAGTGGTTGGCATGGATTGGTTGTCACTAAACCGCGCAGAGATTATCTGTCATGAGAAAATTGTACGGTTACCTTTACCGTCAGGAGAAATGTTGATGGTTCAAGGAGAAAAGAGTAATCGTGTGGTGAAAACGATTACATGCATGAAGGCAAGTAAATATCTACGAAAAGGGTACCAAGCATTTTTGGTACATGTTGTAGATAAGAAACCCGAGGAGCGACGCATAGACGACGTGGCCGTAGTACGAGAATACCCAGGAGTATTTCCTAATGAGCTACCAGGGTTACCACCTCCTCGGCAGGTTGAATTTCATATCGACCTAGTGCCGGGAGCTGCACCGACTGCTCGTGCGCCTTACCGTTTAGCTCCATCAGAAATGCAGGAACTGTCTGCACAGTTACAAGAACTGTTAGATTTAGGATTCATCCGACCGAGCTTTTCACCGTGGGGAGCTCCGGTGTTGTTCGTCAAAAAGAAGGATGGATCAATGCGGATGTGTATCGATTATCGAGAACTGAACAAAGTGACGATTAAGAACCGATACCCACTGCCAAGCATTGATGATTTGTTCGACCAGCTGCAAGGGTCAAGTTATTACTCAAAGATCGACTTGAGATCGGGCTACCATCAACTGAAGGTACGGGAGGAAGATATCCCTAAGACTGCGTTTAGGACTCGATATGGTCATTACGAGTTCCTGGTTATGCCGTTTGGGCTAACAAATGCGCCAGCAGTGTTCATGGATCTAATGAATAGAGTATGTAAACCTTACTTGGATAAGTTCGTCATAGTGTTCATTGACGATATCTTGATATACTCAAGAACGAAGGAAGACCATGAACGACATCTGAGGCTGATTCTTGAATTACTGGAGAAAGAGAAGCTTTATGCAAAGTTCTCTAAATGCGAGTTTTGGATGCGTGAGGTTCATTTCCTTGGTCACGTGATCAATAACAAAGGAATTCACGTGGACCCATCCAAAATTGAGGCGATTAAGAATTGGGAAGCCCCAAAGACCCCAATTGAGATACGACAATTTCTTGGGTTAGCCGGTTACTACCGAAGGTTCATTAGGAATTTCTCGAAGATAGCTCAGCCACTTACCGCCCTAACGCAAAAAGACAAGAAGTTTGATTGGGGCGAGAAGCAAGAGAATGCTTTTCAAATGCTGAAAGAGAAATTGAGCACCGCACCTATCCTATCCTTACCAGAAGGAGTAGAAAACTTTGTTGTCTACTGTGATGCTTCACATCAAGGATTAGGTTGCGTGTTGATGCAAAACGACAAGGTCATTGCATATGCGTCTCGTCAATTGAAGATTCACGAGAAGAACTATACGACGCATGACTTAGAGCTGGGAGCAGTCGTTTTTGCACTTAAGATTTGGAGACACTATCTATACGGTACAAAGTGTACGATCTTTACCGATCACAAAAGTCTCCAACATATATTTGATCAGAAAGAACTCAACATGAGACAGAGACGTTGGGTTGAACTACTAAATGATTACGACTGTGAAATCAAGTACCATCCGGGCAAAGCTAATGTAGTAGCGGATGCCTTGAGTCGTAAGGAAAGAGTGAAACCTCGAAGAGTTCGAGCCTTAGGACTGACAATCCACTTGGATCTATTACCCAAATTCGTGATGCTCAACAAGCAGCCTTTACTCCAGAACGTATGAAAGACGAATCCCTCAAAGGGATGGAGAAGCAATTGGAGTCTAAGGAAAATGGAGTATTGTACTTCATGAATCGAATTTGGATTCCTTGTGTTGATGAGCTACGTAGCCTAGTATTGGACGAAGCTCATAAGTCCAATTACTCGATACATCCTGGTGCAGATAAGATGTACCACGATCTGAAAGGATTTTACTGGTGGCCTGGCATGAAAAGAGACATTGCCACTTATGTTGGTAGATGTCTGACTTGTGCAAAAGTTAAGACTGAGTATCAAAAGCCGTCTGGACTTTTACAACAACCAGAATTGCCCAAATGGAAATGGGAACACATCACGATGGATTTCATCACGAAACTACCGAAAACATCATCTGGAATGGACTCCATATGGGTGATTGTTGACCGACTGACAAAATCATCTCACTTTCTAGCCATCAAAGAGACAGATAAGATGGAAAAGCTGGCTAGAATCTACATAAAGGAAGTGGTTTCTAGACATGGAGTTCCATTATCCATCATCTCTGATAGAGATGCACGTTTCACCTCTCGCTTCTGGCAAACACTGCAACAAGCTTTAGGCACTAGACTCGACATAAGTACCGCCTACCATCCACAAACCGATGGTCAAAGCGAGCGAACAATACAAACGCTTGAGGACTTACTACGAGCCTGTGTGATTGATTTTGGAGGAAACTGGGATGTTCATCTTCCTTTAGCCGAATTCTCGTACAACAATAGTTATCATACGAGTATACAGATGGCACCTTTTGAGGCGTTGTACGGACGCAAGTGCCGATCTCCACTTTGTTGGGCAGAGATGGATGACAGACAGTTATCAGGTCCTGAGATAGTCCAAGAGACAACGGACAAGATATCTCAAGTGCTTAATCGCTTAAAAATGGCACGAGACCGACAAAAGAGCTATGCAGACAATAGACGTAAACCTTTGGAATTTCAAGTAGGTGACAGAGTCCTACTTAAGGTATCTCCTTGGAAAGGAGTTGTGCGATTTGGAAAACGCGGCAAACTGAACCCACGTTACATCGGACCTTTTGAGATCCTAGAAAGGATTGGTCCTGTAGCTTATAAGCTTAAACTGCCGCAAGAACTTAGTAATATTCACGACACGTTTCACGTGAGTAATCTTAAGAAGTGTCTATCTGACGAAGCGTTAATCATACCTCCTGACGAAATCTACGTCGACGCAAAACTCAACTTCGTGGAGGAACCGCTTGAAGTAATGGATACGAAAACGCAGAAACTCCGAAACAGTCGGATCAAACTTGTCAAAATTCGATGGAACTCGAAAAGAGGCCCAGAGTTCACCTGGGAACGTGAAGACGAGATGCGCAAGAAGTATCCCCACCTATTTGAACCCGTGACCACGAATCACGACACAAATTAAATCTCAGGACGAGATTTCCCTAACAGGGGGAGAATGTGACAACTCTCCAAATTAGGTATTAATTAACAATTAAGCATGTGCATTCTTACGCTAATTTCCTGATTAAGTTTTAACAAAACTATTTGATGTGATGTAAGCCTAGCAAGCCCGGTACTTTTAAACAAAAAGTAATACGTAATAAGCAAGTATTAAAAGTTACGTACAAATATATCGGAACGAACCCGACAAAAATAAATGACAAAAGTTTCGTGATACAAAAATACTTAATAATGTAATTATTAATTACGAGTATTTATATATCTATAACATATAGATATAAGGGTCTAATTTTACGTTTAACATAAAACGTATTATAAACGAACAGAAACAATTCTAAAACGTACATAAAAGGTCCAAATATGAAAAGTCTTAATTTTCTAACTCGTTGTAAAGTATTTAGAACAATACTTCAAAATATAAAATCCTAAATTAACTGAAATTTTGCGCTCAATTAACTGTGCGCAGTAAAATGTACAAAAATGTACATCATCTTAAAATAATGATAATATCATTATTCTAATAATAAATAACGAACCAGGAGAACACCTACAAAATAAAAATGTAAAATGTTTATTTTTATATTGCTAAAATTATACCCGTACTCGAAATTGAGGTGCCAAAAATTGGCACCTAACTTCAATAATGCAGTGGTATGGTTATTTTAAAACCATACTCCCTCCTGATGATCTCTTTCTCTCTGTGATCCATCGACACACACACCACACCAAAAATTCATCTTCTTCTTCCTCTTTGATCTGGAGAACACAACAAGATCAGAGGCAACAACAAGCAGGAGCAACAACATCTCCATCATCATCTTCATCATACGTTTATCATCATCCGTTCCATTTTCATCTCATTGTAAGGAACTTTCAATTCTTTGAATTCTATACTTCAATATCGTTATATAACTGGTTTAAACATAATAATCACCACATATAACACATTAAATTGATGATTGAAAGCTTTGTTCTTAAAATGGGTTTTTAAAACCAAAACTACAAAACCAAAATCGTTATATAAAAACTTGTTAAAATGAAGTAATAACTTGTAAAAATGACCTATAAACTTGTTGTAAACATTTGGGATTGTTGTGTAAAAGATTTGGAACCAAAAGTTCGAGCATATGTTTTGCTCTGCTACGTACAGAGTCTGTGATCATAACGAATACGGCGGATTCCTTTGAATCCGGCGTATTCAGAACCGAAAACCCAACGAATCCGGCGGATTCAGGGGAATCCGGCGGATTCCCGTGTCCGACCCGCACACAAATCTTCGGCTAAAATGATGAACGAGTAAAAGACACGGGTGAATACGGCGGATTCAAATGAATCCGGCGTATTCCAAAGCTTCGCACGAACTATCTGATGAACACAAACGAATCCGGCGTATTCGATTGAATACGGCGGATTCCCCCGAACTTGATTGAATACGGCGGATTCACTTTAATACGGCGTATTCCGATCTTTAACATGAATCCGGCGGATTCATATAGAATCCGGCGGATTCCCCACCTGGTCAACACTTTGACTTTAATTTTTCAACAAACGATTTCGTTAACGAATACAATTGTTAGGAGACATTTACGAGACAATGTGAACTATTAATAAAACATTATTACGATATATCCGAGACACGGATTTTGGACTATTTAAACTCATACGAACGAACGAACGATATATATATACGAACTTTGTAAATTATACGATTTGGATACGATTACACAATCGGGACATTTAAACTTTTTAACACTTATTAAACAAACGTACAACTTAATAATATACAACAAGTATATTTACATACGAATACATATATAAAACAAATATATGTACAAACAATGATATTTGAATAACGTTCAAATTATACGAACAACTATATACAAAGTATATGTACAAATGGAAACAAAACGACCTTCCGTTAAATAGACAATTATATATTGATTCATATACTTAACCAAGTATACGATGAAAGAAATAATAACAATATTTCTACTCAATGTCACCAACAAATACAACGACATATATTATAAAGAAATCAACCATTTCTTCAAATGAACAAACTGTTAACATAAGTGATTAAAACAAATCAAACGTACTTATGTTAATATATTTATTGTATAGGTTAACATACCTTGGGCAAATATCTGTTTGGCTGCTAGCTTTCATACCGAGCAAAACTACAGTGAGTTCACAGCCCCTACTTTGCAAATATTTTATGCTTTTAAACATAGGGGTGTAAACATAGAAACTGCATGCAAAACACATGCAGTAAATTATATAAATGCTTTATTGCTTTATACAACTGTTTGACATGAAATGATATATTTCACAACTGTTTTGGGAATTAGACAACATATCCTAGTACGGACCCAGACTCCCAATGTATGCATGAAAAGTCCTTATGTCATGCAAACTATAACCATTAGCTAGGTGACTCTAGCCACTGAGTATACGAATAGTACTATTGCCGTGACGACCCTCCTGTGGATGGAGCGTATACTTAATTGTCCTTCAGGCAAACAACATAAGTTATGGTTGTGGTTTGGTTATAGGGTTAGGTCGCGTTACTTTAACCTGTGAGGTTTAGCTCACCTTTCAGGGGATTATAAGTCTAAGCATTCCCACCTAATTTATTGGATGAACGTATCCTACAACTATTCTATACCAGATAAACAAATCTGGTCATCTTTAAATACTGGTAGACAACCAGACATATACTTTGGGTGACAACCCTCATAAATCTGTATTTTAGGGTAACAACTCTACAAACTTATATTTTGCAAAAACCTGCAAACATTTATTTATTGAATAACATTTCAATAACTTAAACACAAATGGTTTAACATACCACATATTTATACAAAACCTGTGAATTCACTCAACATATTTGTTGACGACTTTCTTTCTATGTTTTACAGGAAATTAGCTATGTAAGTAAGGATCGCATGCATTCAGGATGACAACCCTGGACTACTTAGGATGCCATACTTTATGGGACAGCTTTTGAGGATTTCCTCTGTATTACTGCAGACATTGCAGTTATACTTATGAAATCTTATCTTAACATATGTATTGTAAAACTTAAATGTTTTAAACTTTATTACTACTGTACGACTTACATAGTCGTATTACTTTTGTAATAACTATTTTAAATTGGCATCCTTTATATATTATGTTCTGTATGATCATATGCTCTGATACGATGAATGCACAATTGTAAAGTCATCACCCCGTTGTTAAACTGTTTACACATAATGCTTCCGCCAATTATAACTTGCTTCCGCTAAACATTAAATAAACACAATTATGGATTTTTGGGGTGTGACAGAATAACAGTTAATACCTATGCCACCATATCATCTTAGGCATAAATATAACTAAGCTTAAGAATATAACCTACATTAACATTTTATGTTCAAGTTATATTAACAACTCATAAGTGTCTAAACTTAACACAAAAATGGCTGGAATTCAGCCTTACCCGCCGGGTAAGACCAGTACCCGCCGGGTACTCACAAAAGTGCACAAGCCGCCAGCTTGGCTTAG
This sequence comes from Helichrysum umbraculigerum, assembly GCA_949592205.1. Classification (NCBI taxonomy): domain Eukaryota; kingdom Viridiplantae; phylum Streptophyta; class Magnoliopsida; order Asterales; family Asteraceae; genus Helichrysum; species Helichrysum umbraculigerum. Next base: position 291,477,400 of record CATIUR010000001.1, on the reverse strand, counting down.
AAGCCGCCGGCTTCCCTACCATCACTCATCCCCTCCGGGTAAGGGAGGTACCCGCCGGGTACTCCCTTCGTCCCAGCCCTCTGCGCTCTGTTCAAACCCTTACCCACGGGTTTTATACCCATAACACTTAAAACTCGATTTCAAACTGTTTTAAACCACTAAAAACTTCAGGTAATCATCCTATAACACTCATAGCATGTTTCTAACATCCAATTCTTCCAATCATCAATTATCCCAATTTCAATCAAATGAAAATAATTAAACTTACCTCTCAATTGAAGAATCACTGAATTGAGATAGTGATTAGGATGAAACTAGAATCAATCACAGCTCCAAATTCGATTTCAATTTGGTTCCTAAGTTTTGATTTGGATTTGTAAGGTTTCTTGGTGATTTCAAAGTTTCTTATGAAACTTTCCTAAAGAGGAAAGTGATATATAAGTCGGCTCCTCAAACCGACTTCAAATATACGGGTATAATTTAATACCTCATCTCAATCTATTGTCTGGAACCTGAAAATCATTTGCGAGTCCAAACATTTTATTGCACCGTCAACTATATTAATTTTCAACAATTAATAATTCACTTATCACATTGGAATATTCGACTCCTATTCCAATTATTTCAACTATTTCAAACAATATTATTTCCAAACACATTTAAATACATATTTAAATCAAGAAATAATATATAAACAACTAGGTCCATTTCGAGGATGTTACAACTCTCCCCCCCTTAAAGAGATTTCGTCCCCGAAATCTAACCTCATTCAATCTGACTAATGTGATATAATCACATACATCTTATCATACATTTGTCCTCAATAGCAACTTACAACTATACTTAGACTGTTTGAATTCTTTCCACATGCACATATCCAAATGTACATGCTTCTATCTTTTCCTATGCACACATACAGTGCATCCATCCAACATCTCATAGGAACTAATCATCTATCTAATTCCTTTATCACCAATCAGATAAAAGTTTAAAGCACCCTATCACTTTAACCAACAACAATAAGTGAAACCTAACATCACTTACTAGGTCTACACAACCAGAAATTAGCAACTTGCTAAAATCTTTAACCTACTCTCACTGTTCATCACTGGTAACAATAAAACAGCATTAACAATATCACAACAACAGTGTTTATTAAACCACAATGTACCTAGCAACACTGAAATATAATTCAGCTTCTGACTAACAATCAGTCTAATATACAGATAGCTATTTTAAATCTCTACTATCAAGGATTTAAAATTCAAATCTTGGTCAACTTTTCATCCAAAAGTATCATATCTATTCTCTTGAACAACCTATCATATTCCCATATCACTATCACTATCATATGAAATCCTTTACTTGGAAGTAGTCCAGATTCATATCACCTTAATAAGCAAAGCAGAGGTCAAACTTAGTAGGTAAGACTACAATCAATAAGTACTTTGCTCAATCAACAAAAATACCACAATCAAATATTACCTACATTCAACCAACCTCTACATTGACTTATTTCTGCTTGTAACTCCTTTCATTATAACCTATCAATTGTCAACAACAACAACTGCTCAAACAATAATCACAACATTAGTGATTATACATTCCAGTACACCTATCAGTACTTAATATTTGCCTTCCAAGTCTAACTAACCATCAAGTTAGAATTTATATATTACTTAAACTGGTAAGACATCAATAATCTTCTCTTAGCAACCAGTTAATTTAATTCACATTCTTAAATCTTAAACTACTAATCACAAGCAATTAGAAATTATACAACTTTAACCACATAATCACTTAGTACTACATCCCATCAATATAGCAACTAAGTCAGTCTTAATCAATATTATGATACTACAATTCAAGTATCACAATATCACAATGTGCTACTTCTCAACACATTTCCAACAATTTCTACATCAAGTTAATCAAAATTAACTGACCTCCACATATCTTATGGCACATTTTAGTTCATTCTATTAAAACTTATCATGCCATTTATTATCATGTATACCACACATACATACATAATTTCAAGTAATTTTCTAAAATGGACACATACACATCAATTCCATTTCATTCTATACACTAGGCCATTCAGACTGTTAAAGCCTTTATCAAGTCTTCATATTACTACTAATCATCACATATCCATACCACAGGACATGGAGCAATTAAAATCAACAACTTTATGTTTCACTTATATACATACTACATCGTATATAACTTAAACAATTCAATCTATACTTACAAGAAAAGTTTGATGAATACAATCATCACCTAACAATTTCAAGGTTTCCCTTACTTTCTAACACATACAATTTCTTAAAATATCAACAATCATTCAATTCATATTTCCTCAAATTATCACCAAAGATCAACTAGATCTTTAATACAATCCAGCTCCAGATATACTTTCATATCATACCTTAGTTGGATCTAATCCCAATTTACCACTTTATCACTTACTTTATTTGTATACTATCAACGAATAACAAAAGAATCCATTCAATTCTTTTAATACCTTGGTAACTCGCCGTGAGGTACCAAATCAACTTATGCAACTATTAATAATAACCTTCAATTATTTCTCATCTCACATTCTTACCCAGATCTAGACTATTATCACAAGCCTCACACACTGGTAAGATTTTCTTATCACAATTCTAATCAATGTGATTTAATTATTCCAACATATCTTAGCAAATTATAACTGTCATATCAAACAATGACTTTATATCTGTATAATTCTTTAACACATATTCAGTTCAAATATCAAATATTACTTAACTGAATACTCAATTATACTTAACACTATTTCAATTACTTAATACTAGCCTTAAGTAATGAACCAAGTTTCACAAACTTAGACAATTCATCTATCTCCTTTGGATCTTCAATGACCCGTTTCAACATAATTTAATCAATCTAGGAATTCAATCATATTCCCCACAATCATAACATTACAATCTATGTTAGACTATTTTAACACACACAGTTGACTACTTGTCAACTTCAATTTCAATCAATCAATCAATCAATAAAATTCTCTAATTGCTTTTCTCAAGTTTGACCCAACCTCAACCCATCACAAGCAATAAATTTTATACACAATTCTCTATTCATGGTTTGACTTTCAAAGTTAACATACCATCAAGTTAACTCCCACAAACCATTTCATCTTATATGTTCACTTTCAAACATACATTTCAAATTATTACTTTCGATAATCTTATCAATCCTTCACAAGGACAAAGTCAATCTACACCAATCTTGGCTCCATACAAGCCATTTCATATTGTATGTTTTCTTTCAAACATATACTTCAAATTATTACATTCAATAATACTAAAAATTCCTCAAGCAAGACAATATCAATCTATCTCAACTTTGGCTTCATACAAGCCAGATACAAAATAGTGATTCATTTAAACACTATCAAATCCACCTACAAGTAATCTATCACAATCAATCACAATTACTCATTCAACAAAATCAAATTAATCAATTAGGTTTATCATCAAAACCTCTATCAATGGCAATTATCAATTTACACTGACACCTTTACAGTCTGAATGTCACAGTCCTATCAATTGATTGTTTCCTTATCAAAACCAATATTAAACCACTTAGCATACTTTCATGCTCAATTTTCCTAAATCACATTACATTTCTTTTATACTAAGTAGCCTCAACAAGTTCATGTGACACAACATAATATAACAACGGTGATCAGGCGTTGCAAGATTACGTTTTTCACAATCCATTCTCAGGCTACTCTACATTATAATTTTCAATGTGATCTATTTTCATCTCATACATTTATTAAATACTTCATGATTTCAAATCAATCATAATATATTTAATAGTTTCTATCAGCTGATACACACTTACAATCAGCTTACTACTTACATATTCAACCTTATATATGCAAGCCATCTCACACAATTTATTTTCAACAACTGAATTACTCAGTATATCTACTTGTCTAAAACCTCAAGCATATGATAACCTATCATCATAGTTTCAATACTAAACACAATTCAATGTCCCTATTTACCACAACATTCAGGACACATCTTAATTAATTATCATCACTTTGACATATGTTATCATATCAAGCATCACTGTCACAACAAGTCTACTCAATCATGTTGCTATAAAACATTTCATTTATTAATTTACAATTGACCATAAAGATCTATCACTTCCCAAATCAATTTCACATTATCATATTTTACATTTTTCATAAACCTATCCCTTCTTGGTTTAAATCATATGTTTAGCTATAATCAAAACATATCATATAGCCACACAAACACATATTTTCTCAAATAGCAGTCATTTTCAAATCAAATGACACAACTGTTCTCAAACAGGATTCAAATCACACCCTGTAACCAATCTACTAATATAATACTATCAATTATTTTGTCTCACCAATAAAGACACTCCTTAGGTTCCAACATCAATCCTGTTAAAACCTAATCTACTCTTTTCTGCTTACTTAATCACATTTCTGCATTTTCAATTCAATCAGAAATACTAACACAATGAGCATCTCATTTACTACTTCTATCCTCTTGTCAACATATAACAATCATTGGTTGACTCAAAACTGGGGAATCATATCAGTTTGACTCAATTAACTTCACAACAAAGCTTACTCAACATAACAGAGTAAACAATTCAAGTTAATGTAAATTAACATAGGCTTATCGAAGATTACCTGACAATCTTAAGCCCACGAGTGTTGAGAAAACATGAAATATACCAATCAGATAATCATGTTCCTCCGTCTCTGCAATCAAACAACTACTTCACAACTTGTTAAGGGTTAGTACATATTCAACTAACTATCTTCTCATACATCAACTAATCAACTAAACCCACACCTTCTGGAATGTTTGACTCAACTCAATCAAAGTTTAGGATTGAACATTCTATCATGCTCAATTCACCCAAACTATTGCTCTGATACCAACTTATAATACCCCTCGTTTCATTATAAACAATAATATAATAATTGCGACTCGGAAGCGTATATTTAAAACATACTATCAATGTACTTCAAATGTCAATAAACTTTTTCAAACTTATTACATGACATTTCAACAAACTCGGTGTTATATAATTCAAAACATCTCTTTAGTTATCAAAATAACATCAGAGTAAAAGCCTGTCAAACATTCCATCAATTCCTAACACTTCCTGCCCTGCCCAATATGTCCCATCTATTTCAACCTGCAGGAAGAACTGTGGTGGGGTTAGCACAACGCTAAGTGAATGAAACTATAAACAACAGTCCAACTTAGCCTAACAATCTGTTTACTTCAAATAACAATAAACAGAAATAATTCAACCAATCATTAAATCAAACAACTTCCAATCAAGTGTTATCAATCGTCATGAGGATCGGTGGCTCCTGAGACACCCTAATACCGGTTTGGTACTCAAGGAACTCTTATCAATCATCTGTATTGGCCTATACAGAATTACCGATAACCAGTTATTAATCACACACGACCTAGATTCTAAACCAACATTTCAAGTTTCAAGATCTCCTTTCGTCTACAATAGCAACCAAGTCCAACTGTCAAGTCAAGTTGACCTCAGAATCTTACATACTAGCTCAAACAGCCAAGTAAGCAAACAACCAAACTAACATGGCAAAATATCTCAACAGATGCATCATATCAAAGTAATGCTATAAATTACCTGTTGTAAATCAAATCATTACAACTAAATCACACTGAGGTTATAGATCCACTCACCGACTACCTCAGGTCTCCACTCAGTAGTCTAATATCACTGAGCCTTCTCCACATCTGAGAATCAATAATCAAATATAAGTGAGTAATCAATATCAATATACTAAGCTTATATCAACACAATAATTCAAATCAATTATTCGAATAACAGTTAATACCTATGCCACCATATCATCTTAGGCATAAATATAACTAAGCTTAAGAATATAACCTACATTAACATTTTATGTTCAAGTTATATTAACAACTCATAAGTGTCTAAACTTAACACAAAAATGGTTGGAATTCAGCCTTACCCGCCGGGTAAGACCAGTACCCGCCGGGTACTCACAAAAGTGCACAAGCCGCCGGCTTGGCTTAGAAGCCGCCGGCTTCCCTACCATCACTCATCCCCACCGGGTAAGGGAGGTACCCGCCGGGTACTCCCTTCGTCCCAGCCCTCTGCGCTCTGTTCAAACCCTTACCCACGGGTTTTATACCCATAACACTTAAAACTCGATTTCAAACTGTTTTAAACCACTAAAAACTTCAGGTAATCATCCTATAACACTCATAGCATGTTTCTAACATCCAATTCTTCCAATCATCAATTATCCCAATTTCAATCAAATGAAAATAATTAAACTTACCTCTCAATTGAAGAATCACTGAATTGAGATAGTGATTAGGATGAAACTAGAATCAATCACAGCTCCAAATTCGATTTCAATTTGGTTCCTAAGTTTTGATTTGGATTTGTAAGGTTTCTTGGTGATTTCAAAGTTTCTTATGAAACTTTCCTAAAGAGGAAAGTGATATATAAGTCGGCTCCTCAAACCGACTTCAAATATACGGGTATAATTTAATACCCCATCTCAATCTATTGTCTGGAACCCGAAAATCATTTGCGAGTCCAAACATTTTATTGCACCGTCAACTATATTAATTTTCAACAATTAATAATTCACTTATTACATTGGAATATTCGACTCCTATTCCAATTATTTCAACCATTTCAATCCAAACACATTTAAATACATATTTAAATCAAGAAATAATATATAAACAACTAGGTCCATTTCGAGGATGTTACATTCCTCATCTAGCATCAGTTGACACAAACGACGAGACTCAAATTCTACCAATTACTAAGGAGGTAACCGCGTTACCAGTCCCACCGACATGAACTTCTCCTGAACCTCTCTACTATACCACTGGAGAGGCAAGAGTCAAATGAAACCACAGGAGAGGTACCGGATCTGTCCGTGCTAACCCTTATCTCAATCACAATAGTGAAACCTCAACTAGAACACGCCATCCAACTTACCCTCATAAGTGGGATTGGCTACCCACAACTCTGAACACTTGGCGGTCTGAGGAAGACATACAAATTCCTGCTGATCCCATGGACATCTCCCCATATACTCAAGAACCCATCCACCATATTGTTCCGGTGTTAACCGCTAGGCTACACCGCCATGAAGAAAGACTTGAAAGTCTGGAACGGGAATAACACATAGCGCGCATGTACTGGATGCGCCAAGCTCACGACCGCATTGCAGAACTCTTCCAAGAACGCGAAAACATGACCCAGACAATAGAAATGATCCATCAACAAGTGATTGATGACAGGAGCACAGTTGATCTCCTGCAAGCCAGACTAGAAGAATGCGAGCAACGCTCACAAGCTGAAGAGTACTCCCGTGAATTAGTACAACGGCTAGTGTTGGCAGAAGATAATGCCAGACAAGCCAGTAGACTTGCAACCACCGTGGACCACCTTATCACTCTCATGTCACAAGTGAACTTACGCCGAAATTAGAATAGTATATATCTTGTAATCTATTTAGTTAGCTACGTAGGACTCTAGAAAATCGTACGGATGTATAAATTCCTGGTATCTTTTGTAATCTTTGCTATCATGTACTTTTGGAAACTCGTATCTTATACTCAATTCTGTTATCTAATGAAATATGATTATAACTTCGTGCTGTTGTATATTACCTCCTTATATATACATATGTGATATATCATAATCTTTGTACAAGACATCTCACTTATCTCTTTCTCTTTGTTAGTTCAAGCATTATGCCTCCAAGACGTATGTTTAGCCAAGCTGACGTCAATCGACTAGTTGCCCAAGGGGTAGCAGATGCTCTAGCTGCTCGGCAACAAAGTTCAGGCACTGAAGACACCACAAACAACACACCTCTACCAAAGCCCTGTTCATACAAGGACTTTCTGAACTGTAAACCATTGAACTTCAAGGGCACCGAGGGTGCTATTGGTTTACTGCGCTGGATGGAGAAAATGGAGTCGGTTTTCCGGATTTGTAACTGTCAGGAAGACTGCAAGGTCAAGTACTCCACCTGCACCTTCATGGATGGTGCTCTGACTTGGTGGAATACCTATGCTCAGACTGTGGGCATTGACACTGCTTTCTTGCACCATGGGAAGAAGTAAAGAAGATGATGAAGGACGAGTACTGTCCACGAGATGAGATTCAACAACTAGAACACGAGTTCTGGCACCTTACCACACAAGGCAATGATATTGCCGGCTATACCACCCAATTCAACCAACTGGCACTGTTGTGCCCATCCCTTGTTGATCCAGAATATAAGCGTATCGAACGTTACATCTGGGGACTTCCCTCACGCATTCAGGGTATGGTCACTGCTTCCAACCCCACCACCATTCAAAGTGCCGTCCGCATGGCACACAATCTCATGGCACAAGTGGTTCGCCGAGGAACACCAGCTGCCAACAACAACTCAAACTCTTCTGCGGATAACAAACGCAAATGGTCTGGAAACAACAACAACTCCCAATCATCAAAGAAGCCTGACACTATCAAGGCTTACTCCTCGGGTCCTGATACCAAAAAGGGCTACACTGGGAACAAGCCCTTCAGTTCTAAGTGTAACACCCCCAAATTCGTTTAGCGGAAGCATTTAGTTTGAGTACGGGGGTGCCACAATAACAGAGCATGCATACGTATCAGAGCTTATGATTACAACAGAACATAATATATTAAGATGCCAAAAGTATTAATTACAAAGTTTACGATTCATCGAATCGTACAAGTTAAAAGTAATAAGTTTACAAAAGTAGATTACTGAAATATGACTAAAACATTTTAGTTATACTAAAGAAATCCATGTGTTTCCAAAAGTTGGCATCCTAAACTTCACGGGTCGCCTAATTCTCCATGTGTGTTGGCGATTCTTATATGTGCAGCTAATTCCCTGAAAAACATAGTAAAAGTCAACAACTAGGTTGAGTGAATTCACAGGTTTTATGTTTGCAATAGTTGTAACAAGTTTGTAAGCACAGTTGTCAATTCAAATACGTTCACAAATAGTAATTGCCATAATAGTCACGTAATGCTTTGTGGAAAGTTATCCAAATACAAGTTTACCGGCCAAATACGCACGGGTCGTTCTCCCGTCCAAATAAAACAGTTTACCGGTCGTTCTCCGGTCTAGTTACGCACGGGTCGTTCTCCCGTCCAAATAAAATAGTTTACCGGTCGTTCTCCGGTCTAGTTACACACGGGTCGTTCTCCCGTCCAACAAACGCATGGGTCGTTCTCCCATCCAAGACGCACGGGTCGTTCTCCCCTCCCTTGGCCAGTCGTTCTCTGGCACTGAAATACGTAGCTGGTCGTTCTCCATCGTTTATATAAAAGTACCGGTCGTTCTCCGGTATACCAAACAAGTTTAAAGGTTTACAGTCGTTTGCAAAACAGTTTACCGGTCGTTCTCCGGTCTAGTTAAAACAGTTTGTCGAATAAGTTATCCCATTTGTTCAGTGTATCAATATGAAAATGTTATTTCATAAACACCAGTTTGTTCAATAGTTTAATAGTTCAAAGTACTCTAATTATTCGAGTAAACACGTATGATAAACAATCATATAAGTAAAAGCAGTTATGGCAATAAGTAAAACAGTTGACTATGTTTTCCACCCCTGTTCAAAAGCAGTTAAATCAGAAAAAGTAGGGGCTGTGAACTCACCTGTTGAGTTAATTAGAAATGTGTAAGTGCTAGCAAAGCGTAGTCCGGGTAAGTCACTCACGTCCTAAACGTAGGAAATAGTCGTATAAGTGGTTGGATAACAATCCAAACCATGTTACTCGTTCATCCATGAAAGATCATTGTTTATTTGTAAATTCGTACGACTCGTTGGTGATGGTTTTGTAAAAAAAAAAAATATTTCAAAGTATTGTTATAAGGTTCTGAAACTTGCGACGTTGTGTGGGACGTCGCGTGGGACGTTGTGTGGGACGTCGCGTGGGACGTCGTGTGGGACGTCGCGTGGGACGTCGTGTGGGACGTCGCATGGGACGTCGTGTGGGACGTCGCGTGGGACGTCGTGTGGGACGTTGTGTGGGACGTTGTGTGGGACGTCGCATGGGACGTCGTGTGGGACGTCGCGTGGGACGTCGAATGGGACGTTGTGTGGGACGTCGCAAATCGCCTGGGACTAATGCGACGTTACGGTCTGTTCATCCAAAAATCGAGATTTTTAACCCAAAAACGCTTAGATCTTTCATATAATGACTTGTAACATGATTGTAAGCTATTATAATGAAGTAAAAGTGAAAAGTTTAGTGTTTTCTTACCCAAAAAGTGTTAGATCCGAAAATTAGGTGGAAGATGAAGATGATGATGAAAATGGTGATTTTGAGCTTGAATCCTTGTGTAGATGATGATGATGACGTGTTTGAGGATGTTGTGTATCCGATTTGTTGTTATTTTTGTTGATTTTGTGGTTGTTTTTAGTGATTTTTAGAGAGAGAGAGAGAGAGTTGAGAGAAAAGAGAGTAAAGAGAGAGAAATGAGATGGTGAAAATGAAAGAAAGGAGGGGATGAGGAGGGGTTTTTGTCTCCCTTTTTCGTCCCCCGTGGTTGCGTTCCGTGTGGTGTTCGTTTACACGATCGTTAATTATTAATTTGTTTTTAAATTATAAATTTTTAAATGCGTATTCGTTTATATTTTTAATTGAGGAATTTTATGAAACTAATTTAGTTAACTTATAAAATTTCAAACTTTGTTTTATTTTAATTGTACGAAACAAACGTTATTTGTTACGAAATACTTGTAAATATTATCGATATAATATTTAATAAACGTTAATGTTATTTAATAATTTTATTTTATTAAATAATTTTGTTCACCAACAGTCGTATGTTTTTGTCGCGTTTGTTCCAATTGTTTAAGTACCTAATTACAACAGATTACGAAATGTAATACTACGCGTATTAACCAGTTGGGCTTTGCTAGACTTACCTCTAAAAGTAGTTGTGAATACACTCAAAGTAGGGAATTAGCCTAAAGTGCAAATGTTTAGCGTTAATGATTACGTTTAAATTTGCGGGGTGTTACATTCTCCCCATGTTAGAGAAATCTCGTCCCGAGATTTAAAGTCAAGTCGGATCGCCCACGGCGTATGTTCTCCGAATAAGTCACGTCGTCAATAATAATACCAATTTGCGTGGCGCTCAATTGTTGCCAGAAAAGTTTTAACGATTTAGTATACTCGCGGTATAGTTTAAATAGTTATGCGTTCGATAATGGTCGAAGTTTACCAAGCGTTAAGTTTGAACAGACATTCGAATGAAACGTATGTTAAATCGTAGCAACAGCTGTTAAGACATACCGTGTTAGCCGAGGTCCGCAACCGTTTCCGGTGCACGGAGGATGTATGCGCGGCTACGACCCGGTGAGATGGTTGCGATGCGGTTGTTGTTGTTCTGATTGTTGTTCCCGGTGTTGTTCTGGTTGTTGTTCAGTCGTGGGCATTGATTTCGAAAGTGTCCGGATTCACCTCACTCGAAACACGCATTTGTTCGAGGAAGAGGGTTGGTTTTACAGTTTTGGGCCAAATGACCCCAGTTTCTGCAGTCTTGACAGAAGGCGCATTCGCCTGTGTGGTGCTTCCCGCACTTGTCACATTTCGGTTTGTTGCCAAGATAGGTTTTGGGTCCAGGGTTGGTGATTGCGACGTAGGCTCGGGCGTTTCCCGGGTTCCTATTTTGTTGACCCTGGCGGTCATTGCCCTCGTTGTTCCATTTGCGTTTGTGAGTTCCAGAGTCGCCCGCATCAGTACGGGTAAGTTCAGCTTTCCCCGAGGTAGCTTTCAAAGTGCCGATCAGAATGGCGTCGTCAGTTAAACTTTGAGCCAGGTCCACTGCGCTCCTAAAGGTAGCTGGTTTGGAGGACATAACCATGCCTCGGATCTGTGGGGCTAAGCCCTTGTTGTAACGCTCGATGCGTTTGCTCTCGGGGGTCACCATGTGGGGTACCAAACGTGCCAGTTCTTGAAACCTTGTAGTGTACCCGGTAATGTTAGCGCCGATCATTTGAATGTTCCAAAGCTCGGTTTCAAGTTTCTACATCTCGTTGGGAGGGCAAAATTCCTCCATCATCATCTGTTTCAGAGTTTCCCAGGTCATGGAGTAAGCAGCTGGGCGTCCAATAATCTGGACCTGAGCGTTCCACCAGGTCAACGCTTTGTCAGCTAGGGTACACGTGGCGTACTTCACGATTTTTTCGGTGGCGCAGTCGCTGATATCAATCACCGATTCCATTTTCTCAATCCAGTGGACCAGGCCGATGGCCCCTTCGGTCCCGGTGAAGTTGCTGGGTCTACAAGACTGGAAGGTTTTATAGGAACACCCCTGCTGGGTATTGGTTGGGGTTTCGCGGTTGACTGGAGTGGCTCCGCTGTTGTTGGTCAGGTTTTCACGATTGCGGCTGGCCTCGTATTGAGCGATGGCTTCAGCCACGCGGCGTTCAATTATTTGCTCGGTTGTTTATGGAGGCGGAGGTGGAGGAGGAACATTTCGTCGACTGTTTCGAGTATTTCTTTTAGGCGGCATGATGACGTTCTGCGAAAAAGGAAATGCAGAAGTCAATGCCAATGAAAGGGATGTGAAGGAGGAGGTTCACATAATTCAGTTATCGAGCATTTAAGGAGAAATGGCAAAATCCCCATCACATATCTCACGACTATGAAACACCCACATGTACTTAGTATAATATAATCACGTTGGTCAGGCGTCATTATATAATGCTAAATACATACTTCTTTTCATCAATCGTTTAATACGGTCAAGTTCAATGATAGCAGAATGAATCGAACGGAGTACAGTTCAAATAATAGTTTGCGCGTATCGACGTGTCGTAACGATAGTTTGTACGTATGCAAATGTGTGTATGCATGAACGTTCTAGCCAAGGCTATAGTCTAGGTCTCTAGGTCTCTAAGTCACCTAAAGTTTCCTAGTTCGCTATAACCAATGTCTCTGATACCAATCTGTAACACCCCCAAATTCGTTTAGCGGAAGCATTTAGTTTGAGTACGGGGGTGCCACAATAACAGAGCATGCATACGTATCAGAGCTTATGATTACAACAGAACATATTATATTAAGATGGCAAAAGTATTAATTACAAAGTTTACGATTCATCGAATCGTACAAGTTAAAAGTAATAAGTTTACAAAAGTAGATTTCTGAAATATGACTAAAACATTTCAGTTATACTAAAGAAATCCATGTGTTTCCAAAAGTTGGCATCCTAAACTTCACGGGTCGCCTAATTCTCCATGTGTGTTGGCGATTCTTATATGCGCAGCTAATTCCCTGAAAAACATAGTAAAAGTCAACAACTAGGTTGAGTGAATTCACAGGTTTTATGTTTGCAATAGTTGTAACAAGTTTGTAAGCACAGTTGTCAATTCAAATACGTTCACAAATAGTAATTGCCATAATAGTCACGTAATGCTTTGTGGAATGTTATCCAAATACAAGTTTAGTGGGTTGTTCGCCCAAAATTTAGTTTACGTGGGATGTTACCCAAAACAGATACGTGGGATATTACCCAAAATGTCAGTTTAAAACACGTGCTGGTCGTTTTCCAGCGGTTTACAAATAGTACCGGTCGTTCTCCGGCCAAATACGCACGGGTCGTTCTCCCGTCCAAATAAAACAGTTTACCGGTCGTTCTCCAGTCTAGTTACGCACGGGTCGTTCTCCCGTCCAAATAAAACAGTTTACCGGTCGTTCTCCGGTCTAGTTACGCACGGGTCGTTCTCCCGTCCAACAAACGCATGGGTCGTTCTCCCATCCAAGATGCACGGGTCGTTCTCCCGTCCCTTGGCCAGTCGTTCTCTGGCACTAAAATACGTAGCTGGTTGTTCTCCAGCGTTTATATAAAAGTACCGGTCGTTCTCCGGTATACCAAACAAGTTTAAAGGTTTACAGTCGTTTGCAAAACAGTTTACCTGTCGTTCTCCGGTCTAGTTAAAACAGTTTGTCGAATAAGTTATCCCATTTGTTCAGTGTGTCAATATGAAAATGTTATTTCATAAACACCAGTTTGTTCAATAGTTTAATAGTTTAAAGTACTCTAATTATTCGAGTAAACACGTATGATAAACAATCATATAAGTAAAAGCAGTTATGGCAATAAGTAAAACAGTTGACTATGTTTTCCACCCCTGTTCAAAAGCAGTTAAATCAGTAAAAGTAGGGGATGTGAACTCACCTGTTGAGTTAATTAGAAATGTGTAAGCGCTAGCAAAGCGTAGTCCGGGTAAGTCACTCACGTCCTAAACGTAAGAAATAGTCGTATAAGTGGTTGGATAACAATCCAAACCATGTTACTCGTTCATCCATGAAAGATCATTGTTTATTTGTAAATTCGTACGACTCGTTGGTGATGGTTTTGTAAAAAAAAAAATATTTCAAAGTATTGTTATAAGGTTCTGAAACTTGCGACGTTGTGTGGGACGTCGCGTGGGACATTGTGTGGGACGTTGTGTGGGACGTTGTGTGGGACGTTGTGTGGGACGTCGCGTGGGACGTCGTGTGGGACGTCGCGTGGGACGTCGCATGGGACGTTGAGTGGGACGTCGCAAATCGCCTGGGACTAATGCGACGTTACGGTCTGTTCATCCGAAAATCGATATTTTTAACCCAAAAACGCTTAGATCTTTCATATAATGACTTGTAACATGATTGTAAGCTATTATAATGAAGTAAAAGTGAAAAGTTTAGTGTTTTCTTACCCAAAAAGTGTTAGATCCGAAAATTAGGTGGATGATGAAGATGATGATGAAAATGGTGATTTTGAGCTTGAATCCTTGTGTAGATGATGATGATGACGTGTTTGAGGATTTTTTGTATCTGATTTGTTGTTATTTTTGTTGATTTTGTGGTTGTTTTTAGTGATTTTTAGAGAGAGAGAGAGTTGAGAGAAAAGAGAGTAAAGAGAGAGAAATGAGATGGTGAAAATGAAAGAAAGGAGGGGATGAGGAGGGGGTTTTGTCTCCCTTTTTCGTCCCCCGTGGTTACGTTCCGTGTGGTGTTCGTTTACACGATCGTTAATTATTAATTTGTTTTTAAATTATAAATTTTTAAATGCGTATTCGTTTATATTTTTAATTGAGGAATTTTATGAAACTAATTTAGTTAAGTTATAAAATTTCAAACTTTGTTTTATTTTAATTGTACGAAACAAACGTTATTTGTTACGAAATACTTGTAAATATTATCGATATAATATTTAATAAACGTTAATGTTATTTAATAATTTTGTTTTATTAAATAATTTTGTTCACCAACAGTCGTATGTTTTTGTCGCGTTTGTTCCAATTGTTTAAGTACCTAATTACAACAGATTACGAAATGTAATACTACGCGTATTAACTAGTTAGGCTTTGCTAGACTTACCTCTAAAAGTAGTTGTGAATTCACTCAAAGTAGGGAATTAGCCTAAAGTGCAAATGTTTAGCGTTAATGATTACGTTTAAATTTGCGGGGTGTTACACTAAGTGCCGCAGACATCATGATGGTCCTTGCAGTACTCCCTGCACGAACTGTCAGCATTTTGGGCATCTGGTCAGGGACTGTAGGTCCACCAATGCCAACATCAGCACCAACACCAGTCAACCCAGAGCTTGCTTTGAATGCGGTAACCCAGGGCATTTCCGGAACGACTCCACAAAACTGAAAACAAAGGCAACAACAACAACACTGCAAAAGGTAGAGCCTTTGTCTTGAACTCAGGGGAAGCCCGTCAAAACCCGAATGTGGTCTCGGGTACGTTCCCTCTCAACAACATAACTGCCTCTGTTCTATTTGATACTGGTGCTGATAAAAGTTTTATATCTGATGAATTCTGTCCACTACTTGACATCATGCCTGTTGCCTTAGATGCTAAGTACATTGTAGAATTAGCAAATGGCAAACTCATAGAAACTGATTGTGTGATACCCAATTGCACTTTAAACCTAGCCGACGAACTTTTCACCATCGACCTTATACCTGTCGAGATCGGAAATTTCGACATCATCATCGGTATGGATTGGTTGTCTAAGCATCGTGTCGAGATCATCTGTTTCGATAAGATTGTCCGCATACCTCTCGCCTCCGGTAGTACTCTAGTCATACAAGGGAAGACCGGTGGGACGAGATTAAATATCATTTCCTGCATGAAAACCCGTAAGTATTTGAGAAAGGGTTATCAGGCAATCCTCGCACATGTCATGGAGAAAAAGTCGGAGGAGAAGCGACTTGAGGATGTGCCAATTGTTCGAGATTTTCCGGAAGTCTTTCCCGAAGAACTTCCTGGTCTTCCACCAACGAGACAGGTCAAGTTCTCTATCGATCTTGTGCCTGGTGCAGCACCCGTGGCCCAAGCACCTTATCGACTAGCCCCATCTGAACTTCAGGAGTTGTCCACTCAGTTACAGGAACTCTTGGACAAAGGATTCATTAGACCAAGTTCCTCACCCTGAGGAGCTCCGATCCTATTTGTCAAAAAGAAAGACGGTTCTTTCCGCATGTGCATCGATTACAGGGAACTGAACAAGTTAACTGTCAAGAACCGTTATCCACTTCCACGCGTCGATGATCTATTCAACCAAATTCAGGGGTCAAGCTTCTATTCCAAGATCGATCTGCAATCTGGATATCATCAATTACGAGTTCACGATGTTGACATTTTGAAAGATGCTTTCCGAACTCGTTACGGGCATTATGAGTTCCAAGTCATGCCCTTCGGTTTAACAAACGCACCGGCTGTATTCATGGACCTTATAAACAGAGTGTGCAAACCATATCTCGACAAGTTTGTCATTGTCTTCATTGATGACATTCTTGTATACTCGCGCAACGAACAAGAACATGCACAACATCTCAAAACTGTCCTAGAACTGCTCAGAAACGAGGAGTTATACGCCAAATTCTCCAAGTGTGAGTTCTGGATGCAAATCGTTCAATTTCTTGGACATGTGATTGACAGTCAAGGAATTCATGTTGATCTAACAAAAATTGAGGCTATCAAAAAATTGGCAATCGCCAACCACTCCAACCGAAGTACGGCAGTTTTTGGGACTGGCCGGATACTATCGGCAATTCATTAAGAATTTCTCGAAAATAGCCCAACCACTCACAACACTGACTCAGAAGGAAAAGAAGTTCGATTGGACTGATAAACAAAAGTAAGCATTTCAACTGTTGAAACAAAAGCTTTGCAGTGCACCTATCCTATCACTACCCGAAGGTACCGATGACTTCGTGGTATACTGCGATGCTTCTCACCAAGGTCTCGGTTGCGTGTTAATGCAACGAGACAAGGTCATTGCCTATGCCTCCCGACAGCTCAAAATCCATGAAAAGAATTACACCACTCATGACCTCGAATTGGGAGCCGTAGTGTTTGCACTCAAAATCTGGAGACACTATCTGTACGGCACTAAATGTACAATTTTCACAGATCATAAAAGTCTCCAACACATATTCGATCAAAAGGATCTCAACATGAGGCAACGTCGTTGGGTCGAGTTGCTTACCGATTATGATTGTGAGATCAAATAACATCCGGGCAAAGCAAATGTTGTTGCCGATGCCCTCAGCCGAAAAGAACGCACCAAACCACTTCGAGTTCAAGCCCTCAGTATTACCATTCACAACGACCTCATCACTCAAATCCTCACCGCTCAACTCGAAGCACTGAAAACTGAGAATATCAAGAACGAGGCCTTGCGCAACATGGAAAAATAATTCGAAATCAAATCAAACGGGGTTAAATACTTCTCAAACCGAATCTGGTTTCCCTGTTTCGGGAACCTACGAGACTTGGTGATGGATGAATCTCACAAGTCCAAATACTCTATACACCCTGGATCTGACAAGATGTATCATGGCATCAAGGAGCTATATTGGTGGCCAAACATGAAAGCAGAAATCGCCACGTATGTCAGCAAGTGCCTCACTTGTTCTAAAGTCAAAGCTGAATATCAGAAACCCTCCGGTTTATTGCAACAACCGGACATTCCCCAATGGAAATGGGAGCAGATTACTATGGATTTTATCACCAAACTTCCAAAAACATCGAGCGGTTGCGATACCATTTGGGTGATCGTCGATCGTCTCACAAAATCTGCTCATTTCCTAGCCATCAAAGAAACCGATAAAATGGAACGCCTCACACGAATCTACCTCAAGGAAATCGTATCCCGACATGGCGTTCCCATCTCGTTTATCTCAGACAGAGTTAGTCGTTTCACATCCCGCTTTTGGCAATCACTTCAGAAATCATTGAGTACTCATTTGGATATGAGTACTGCATACCATCCACAAACAGACGGCCAAAGCGAACGAACCATTCAAACACCAAAGGATATGCTACGAGCTTGCGTAGTTGACTTCGGTGCAAACTGGGAACATCATCTACCTTTGTGCGAGTTCTCGTACAACAACAGCTACCATACCAGTATTGGAGCTGCACCTTTCGAGGCACTGTACCGTCGTAAGTGCCGATCCCCTGTCTGTTGGACCGAAGTGGGAGACAGCCAACTCACTGGTCCTGAAATCATACACGAGACCACCGAGAAGATCGTTGGTATCCAAAACCGGCTGAAAGCCGCACGTGATCGTCAGAAAAACTATGCTGACGTGAGACGCAAACATCTCGAGTTCCAGGTTGGGGATCGAGTACTCTTGAAAGTATCACCTTGGAAAGGTGTCATCCGTTTCGGTAAACGTGGGAAATTGAATCCTAGGTACATTGGACCTTTTGAGATCCTTAAAAGGATTGGTCCAGTGGCATATCGTTTGCAGCTGCCACCCGAGCTCAGCAGCATGCATCCCACATTCCACATTTCTAACCTAAAGAAATGTCTGTCTAATGAGACACTTATCATTCCTCTCGACGAGATTCACATCGATGATAAACTACATTTCGTCGAGACACCAGTGGAAATCATGGACCGTGAGGTCAAACAGTTGAAACAAAGTCGTATTCCCATCGTTAAAGTCCGGTGGAATTCGCGGCGTGGTCCGGAATTTACCTGGGAACGGGAAGACCAAATGCGACTCAAGTATCCACAGCTATTCACAGACTCTACCCCTCACACGACTCAGAGCTAAATTTCGGGACGAAATTCTCTTAACAAGGGGAGAATGTGACACTCGACAAATTAGGGAAAATTATTAGGTCCTAATCACTTTGTAATACGTGTAATTAGTTTTGTAATAGGCTAATTATGTGTATCATTATATATATTTGAGAATATATACACGTACGCGATTTATTTGAATCGTGCATTTTCATATCGGGCGGATCCCGATACAATAATACGGATGTTGGTGAACTCAATTTATTAAATAATATGAAATTACTTAATAAACATGTAACACCCCAATATTCGAGGTATTATTTTAGTGTATCCAGAAATATACATTTTATGAAATATTATTACTGAAATAATAAGATATAATATAAAACGCAATCAGGTTTCTCAGTTCCAGACTGTATTAATTAGAGGATCAGAGGTTTAATATATGAAATACATATTTATCATTTTCACTTCTAAAACTTTCCAGAATATACACTACGAGGAACCAAAATCGCCATCTATCATCATCTTCATCAAATCATCAACTTCTTCTTTTGAATTAAACCCTAAATCTCCAATTGTTCATCGTCATCATCTTCTCCAACTTCTTGCAAGTAAGTTCTTTCATAAATTCTGAATTAAGGTTTAAGTAATTAGAGGGTTTGAAGGTTTTTATCAAATTAGTGGGATTAAATGGAATTAGGGCTTTAATTGAACTAAGTTAAAGTTAGTTGAATTGGTAGAAATATGGGTATGTTTTGTAAACAAGGATTTGATGAGGAATTGAAATAAATGTAGATGAAAGTTTAACTTTGATTTGTGAATTAGTGATTATCTAGACTAATCAAAGTGGGGGAGCGGGAATTGTGAATATTAGTTAAAACTATGAGTTTAGACTCTAATAATTGTTGTATCATTATGTGTTAAATTGAAATAGGTGTGAAAGGCTTGGAATAATTGGTATCTACTTTGCTTGAAACTTTCAATCAAATAGCAAGGTGAGTACATGGAGAATCAATTAAGTGAAGATTATGTGATTTCAGATTGTTTACGAGCAAGAGACTTCACATAATCATGTTATGATTATTGTGATTATGTGATTGAGCAATAGAGTAGAGGCTAATTGTTACGAAATAATAACTAATACGAAATATGTGCTAAGCACAATTGTATCTCATGGACTGCGGATCCAAGTGGTATCTATCTCTATATAAGCTCATTATTTGATAAACTAAGAATTATATGTGTGATTGTATTGCTTAATTGGTTACCTATGTATTCACTAGGCATTTTATGCTTACTCCGTATCATTTAAATGTATTATAGGTAATAGCTCACAAAGGAAGTGTAAGGAAATCAAAAAGGAATAGCGTGGATTAGCTTGCACGTTTGTAAGTAGCAAGCTTACCCTCTTTTGGATTATCATTTTATATCATCTTGTGTAATACGCCCCAACACTTTCTTTTGGAATACTCGAAGCAATGGGTGGAAATATGTTTTGTAATAGTTGACTTTAAAAGTCAAAACCGAATCTAAGTAATGATCTTGTTA
This sequence comes from Helichrysum umbraculigerum, assembly GCA_949592205.1. NCBI lineage: Eukaryota > Viridiplantae > Streptophyta > Magnoliopsida > Asterales > Asteraceae > Helichrysum > Helichrysum umbraculigerum. Next base: position 291,456,683 of record CATIUR010000001.1, on the reverse strand, counting down.
TATAAGTAATATGTTGTTAATGTTGTCATATAAACGATGGTGTTTCATTGTAATAAAAAGGGTTATAAAATTGTATAGTGTTTTGAATCAAAGGGTGTTGAAAGAAATAGTTGAATAGTTTTGTTGGTCGATTATTAAATTAAGTTAATTGTTGAATGGGTTGAAATAGCTCTGTAATTATAAATGGATCATTGGTGTCAAAATGGGTCAGAAATGATCCGTATGCGTATAGTAAGTTTGGCTAAGATTATGGAGTTGTGGCCAGCTTCTATAAGCCCATTTTAGAGTGTTTGTATAATAGTTAAAAGCGCAAGACTTGGAAACAAGTACATTGCATTTTTTATTGTTAATTAAAATGGTCGAAATCGAGTCAAGTGTCCAAATCCTGCGTTTTGATGAAATTTGAAAAAGTGTGAAAATAGAAATATGTATTTTGATGATATATACGTGCCTGCAAATTTTGGAAGTTTAACTTGCAACGAGTAAAAAGTTATAGACGTTTGAAGTTTGTATTATTATAACAAAAACTGCAGGTCTGCAAACACAGAGGAACGCGATCCTGGTTTGGATTCTGGATCGCGTTTGTATGTTGATTTTGGTCACAGACGAATTTACTCTAAGGAACGCGATCCTGGCTCATGTTCCGGATCGCGTTTGTACGACCAATTTTGTCACAGAACGATTTTAACTGTGAAACGCGGTCGCAAGTCATTTTTCCGGATCGCATGTGTATAGTATGTGTAATTTTCAAAAATGCATAAGTGTGTTAGTGAACTTTAGAGACCACTTTTATTTCGCATTCTAACGCTTTAGAGACCTCTTTTTATCTCATGACTTTAGGAACCTCTTTTTTCTAAGAAATTGTTATTGAATTTACATGGGACCAAATGTAATGAGAAGCTATTGACTGATCATTTTTATCGTCATTTGAATCTTGAAATCCGTGAATCTATTAATCAGTCATTTTATAAGGATATTCCAACAATATTGAATCGAGCTCTAGTTAGAGAAAAAGATTTGCTAGCTAAATGTGCTGAATATGCTAGTAAAAGAAAAGCTGAACAATCTACTTCATCACAACCTTCTTCATTTAAGAAAACCAGATTTGACGCGAAATCATCATCCCAACAACCATCCCAGAAATCCCAATCACAACAACAACCTCAGTCATCTCAAACTCATTTTCGTGAATGGCCCTTATGTAATAAGTGTGGAAAGAAACATTTGGGCGATTGTAAATGTTTTAAGTGTGGAAGGCCTGGACATATGGCTCCAGATTGCCCAAGTCCTTTTCGATTATGTTATACATGTTTCAAAAGTGATCACATCCAAGCCGATTGTCCAGTGAAAAAGGAAGAATTGAGGAAACAACAACAAAAGAAAGATGCTGAAAATAAGGGGACAACCTCTGGATCGGGGACAAGGCCTCATGCTTTTCAGACAACGGTGGATGAGGCTAAGGAATCTCAAGATGTGGTGACAGGTACCTTCATTATAAATTCTATACCTGCCCATGTTTTGTTTGATTCCGGAGCTTCCAGATCTTTTATATCTCTGTCATTTTGTAATCGTTTGAATATTCCTGTATCCAAACTTGAACATCCCTTAGAAGTTGAAATAGCTGATAATAAACCTGTAATAGCATATGATGTCTATAAAGAGTGTATCCTTGAAATAGGGGGTGAGAAGTTTAAAGTAGATTTAATCCCAATGCAAATGGGAGAATTTAATATAGTAATAGGAATGGATTGGTTAGGATGAAATAATTGTGTAATAAACTGTCATGAAAAAGTTATTTTCTTGAAAGCACCTAGCGGACAAGATATAACTGTTTATGGCGAACATATCAACCGATCTATTCCTGTATGCACTTATGCACGTGCTAAAAGATTGTTGTCACACGGGTGTCGGGCCTTTTTAGCACACGTGGTTGATAACTCTAAATCTGTTATTGTTCTTTCTGATATCCCTGTTGTCAATGAATTCCCGGATGTATTTCCTGATGAACTCCCTGGTCTTCCTCCTGAACGACAAGTGGAGTTTAGAGTTGATCTGATTCCTGGAGCTGTTCCAATTGCTAAAACCCCATATCGATTAGCTCCGACCGAAATGCAAGAAATGATGAATCAATTGAAAGAACTCCTTGATAAAGGTTTTATTCGTCCTAGCAGTTCACCTTGGGGAGCTCCAGTGTTATTCGTCAAAAAGAAAGATGGATCTTTAAGAATGTGTATCGATTATCGTGAATTAAACAAAGTGACCATTAAGAATCGTTATCATTTACCTAGAATTGATGACCTATTTGATCAACTACAAGGTGCCAGTTTCTTTTCGAAAATCGATCTTCGATCTGGCTACCATCAGTTAAAGATAAAGGATGAGGATATTCCTAAAACGGTCTTTCGAACTCGCTATGGTCATTATGAATTCGTTGTCATGCCATTTGGTCTGACTAATGCTCCAGCTGCCTTTATGGATTTAATGAATCGAATCTGTCGGCCTATGCTTGACAAATTTGTAATTGTCTTTATTGATGACATTCTCGTTTATTCAAAAAGTGAGAGTGATCATGGGATACATTTAAGGCAGGTTCTGGAAATGCTTCAACGAGAAAAGCTTTATGCAAAATTTTCCAAATGTGAGTTCTGGTTACGAGAGGTCCAGTTTCTCAGACATGTGATTAATTTCCATGGTATTCAAGTTGATCCTTCTAAAGTAGCTGCTGTTATGAAGTGGGACCCACCTTCAAGTCCCTCTGAAGTTCGAAGCTTTCTTGGTCTTACGGGTTATTATCGTCGTTTTATTGAAGGTTTTTCAAAGATTGCTACTCCTCTAACACAGTTGACTCGAAAGAGTGTATCATGGAAATGGGGTAAGGAGCAATCTAATGCATTCCAGTTATTGAAAGAAAAGCTCAGTCGGGTTCCTATCCTGGTTTTACCTGAGGGTAATGAGGATATGGTTGTTTATTGTGATGCTTCTAAGCTTGGATTGGGCTGTGTATTAATGCAACGTGGGAAGGTTATAGCTTATGCTTCGCGTCAACTCAAACCACATGAACAAAATTATCCCACTCATGACCTCGAATTGGCAGCTGTGGTCTTTGCATTAAAGATTTAGCGACATTATCTGTATGGAGTCAAGTCTACCATTTATACTGACCACAAAAGCTTGAAATATTTCTTTGATCAGCGAGATTTAAATAATAGACAGAGGAAATGGCTTGACCTGGTCAAAGATTACGATTGTGACATTCTTTACCATCCTTGTAAAGCTAATGTCGTTGCTGATGCTCTTAGCCGAAAGGCTACTCACTGTATACTTTCTGTGAACTCTCTTAGTATGATCGTATCTCCTCAATTGCTTGATTCTATAAAAACTGCTCAAGTTGATGCATTATCTTCTAATGACCTAAATAAACAACGCTTAAAGGGTTAAATCTCTGAATTAATCGATGATTCTCGAGGGCTGAAAACTCGTTATGGTAGAATCTGGATACCAGTAACGAGTGATATAAAGAAAGTATTGTTGAATTGTGACACCCCCAAATTTAATGATTTGCGGAAGCTCGATTTGGGTGTCACTAATCAATATACAAAGCACATAAGATATATAATGAACAACCACTATATGCGTCGTTTTAAACTTGTATTAATAAAGTAAACGTTTACATCAAAAATAATGTTACATTAGCTCGGTTCCTGAAATTGAGAGATTAAGTAGCATAATTACTTTTACAAAATATAATAATGCAATCCAATCTCTAGTTGTATGTATGATGACTCGAGCTAAAAGCCCCTGCTTGTGCAGCCAACCTACTGCTGGGTACCTGTGATAAATACTAAAATGGGTCAGCGAAAACGCTGGTGAGCTCACAGGTTTGTATGTCAATGTATAGTTGTAAGAACCGCAAGATTTATATTGAATTTAAAATGCAATTAAGCAAAATAAAAGTTATACAATCCATGAGCACATAGTCTGAGCTTAACTTGAGCGCTAGGTCCAATTAAGGAAACCTAACTGGTTTGCCTCCTACGAGTGTCTAATCCACACTCGTCTTCCCAAATGCTAATACATCCGTTTGACCGGTTAGTGCGTGCTAACCCGGATGAGGATTGTCAATCCCATATGATATCATATACTAACATTCACGCTAAAATATTAGAGACTATGCTATAGAGGACTTTAAATTGATTAGCTTGAAACTCATGTAGTATTTGAAAGTTGGTACTTGCGTTCTACTTGTAAAACAAAATAGAGCAGTAATATCACACCCCTAGTTGTAAAATAGTGAAAATGGGGCCATGAAACTCACCTGAGTCTTGAAGTGTTTAATTTAATAAACTTGAAGTAATTAGCTGTGGATTGATATCCAAAGACTTGAAACCTGAATGTGTCCACGACACTTAAATTGTTATTAATTGTACCGGTATCCCAAAAGTCTACCTTTGTAGTTGTTATACAACTATGTGTATATGTCCAAATTACTACGATTTGGTTGATTGAATTGTTACAAGTTACTACGACTTGTTTGATTGAATTGATACAAGTTACAACGACTTGTTTGGTTTTGAAGTATGTTTTGAAAACACGTACGGCCCGTTGGTGATTAATTGTAATAATAGTCTTGATGTTACCACATTGATTTCGAAGCGTTATACTTGAAAAACAAATTCCATTATGTTTGAAAAGTTGTATCGTATAAGTGTTTTGAAGTTGTACAAGTTTGACACTTGGTGAGAAATGTGCTTACGGAATCTAAGTATGGGGGTCCGGGGGCAGCGCCCCTGGTAGCGGGGTCCAAGGGGCGGCAGAGCCCCTGGCTGGGGTCGAGCTGCCAGGTCAGCTTGGAAAATTTTTATTTCTACTATATTGCTTTAAGGAAAAACGCATCTGGACTTGAATTTGGGTGAAATCAAGTGATAAAATTTTGGTCTCGACACTTAGTAAAAAGTTGTAAATATTCTGTTTTATGCGACATAATAATTTGTTATGCGACACAAGGGTTGTGTCCCATAAGTATGCAACACAATACCTATACGACACAAGGGTTGTGTCGCATAGGTTCGGAATGCTAAATCAATAGCGACATAGTGGTTGTGTCGTATAGAATACGACATAGTTTGCGACACAGAGTACGACACAATATTGTGTTGCATGAGTTACGACACAACAGGTTTGGTACGACACAAGATGCGACATAACGGCCAAAATACGACATAGTATGCGACACAAGGCTTGTGTCGCAAAGATGAACACCAGCCCAGAAAGTCCGGCTGTCAAGATTTTTCCGGCCAAAAACCCATTTCAAACCCGTTTTTAAGCTACAAATTCGTGTTCTACCCTTTGTAATGGACATATATAAGTTATATAAACAACTAACAAGTGAAAATACAAAGAATCGAGAGTTTTCGGGATTTTGTCGGAAACTTACAAAGTGCCGAAATGAAATTCCGGAAAGATGAGAATGTAGATCGCGTCGAGGTGGTTCCTTTTCCGTAATTATTTTGATGATCCAATGTCGTTTTGTGTATTTATTTTGAAGTTTTGTGACTTGGTGGTGGTTTTTGGTTTAGAGAGAAAAGAGAGTGAGAGAGAGAAAGTAAAGAAAGAAATGAAAGAAAAGAAAAGGGAGGTGGGAGGTTAAACCTCCTCCTTTTTTAGTCTTCGCCCCGCGCTCCTCGTGGTGTTCGTTTTCTCCGTCATTTAAACGTTAAACATTTATTTCATATGTTTTAATATACGTTTTAGAATACGAATAAATTCCCGATGATTTGATTGAAGTATTTTTATTAAAGTACTTTAGGTTGTAGTTATAAATTGTAACTTAAACTCGTTTTGTTTTGTCGCGCGTGTTTATAATTTAACTAAGTAAATTGTTATTTATACGATACTGTTTAAACTGAAACATTACAAAATAATATTCTTGATATATAATGGTTCCATTAAATAACGTTATGTTATTTAGTTAAATTATTCACCAACGTCCGTATTTATTGTATCGAAATTCATTCGATTTGAAACTCGTACGATTTAAACAAACCGCAAAAATTGTGTAGATATATATTCAACAATATATATATATAATAATTGATACATTAATTAGCCTAACACAGAACTAATTACATGTATTAAAACTTGATTAGGCACTAAATTCTAGGCCTAAATTGACGGGTGTCACATTCTCCCCCTGTTAGAAGAATTTCGTCCCGAAATTTATGTTGAAGTTGTGTTGGATGTTGAGTCAGTGAAGAGTTGAGGATACTTGAGTCGCATTTGGTCTTCCCGTTCCCAGGTGAATTCCGGACCACGCCGCGAATCCCACCTGACTTTGACAATGGGAATACGACTTTGTTTGAGTTGTTTGACCTCACGGTCCATAATTTCGGCGGGTTCTTCCACGAAATGAAGCTTTTCGTCAACTCGAATCTCATCGAGTTGAATGATAAGTGTCTCATCTGACAGACACTTCTTCAGATTTGAAACATGAAATGTGGGATGCACGCTGCTGAGTTTGGATGGCAGCTGCAATCGATATGCTACTGGACCAATTCTCTCGAGGATCTCGAATGGTCCAATGTATCTGGGGTTTAACTTCCCTCGTTTGCCAAACCGGATTACGCCTTTCCAAGGCGATACTTTGAGTAGTACCCGATCCCCAACTTGGAACTCGAGTGGTTTGCGTCTCACGTCAGCATAACTTTTCTGACGATCACGCGCGACTTTGAGTTTGTTTTGAATTTTGACGATTTTCTCGGTTGTTTCGTGAATGATTTCTGGACCCGTGAGTTGGCTGTCACCAACTTCGGTCCAACAGATAGGTGACCGGCACTTACGACCGTACAGTGCCTCGAAAGGTGCAGCCTTAATGCTGGTATGATAACTGTTGTTGTATGAGAATTCGCACAATGGTAGGTGTTTTTCCCAGTTTACACTGAAGTCTACTACGCAGGCCCGTAGCATGTCTTCTAGTGTTTGAATTGTTCGTTCACTTTGGCCGTCGGTTTGAGGATGATATGCGGTACTCATATCAAGTCGAGTACCCAGGGATTTTTGAAGTGATTGCCAAAATTGTGAGGTGAAACGACTATCCCTATCGGAGATAATTGAGATTGGAACACCGTGTTTGGTCACGATTTCCTTCAAATAGATTCTGGTGAGGCGTTCCATTTTGTCGGATTCCTTGATTTCCAGGAAGTGAGCAGACTTTGTGAGATGATCCACGATCACCCAAATGGTATCGCAACCGTTCGAGGACTTGGGTAGTTTGGTTATGAAGTCCATGGCAATTTGTTCCCATTTCCATTCAGGAAGACTGGGTTGTTGAAGTAAACCAGAAGGTTTTTGATATTCGATTTTGACCTTGGAGCAAGTAAGGCACTTGCTGACATAGGTGGCGATTTCAGCTTTCATGTTCGGCCACCAGTAGAAGTCCTTGATACCGTGGTACATTTTATCGGATCCCGGATGGATAGAATATTTGGACTTGTGAGCTTCATCCATCACCAAGTCACTTAGATTCCCGAATTTAGGCAACCAGATTCGGTTTGAGAAATACCTAATCCCATTAGGTTTGACTTCGAATTGTTTATCCATGCCCCGCAAGGCTTCATCTTTGACGTTTTCGTGTTTCAAGGCTTCGAGTTGAGCAGTGAGAATTTGAATGTTTAAATTGTTGTGAATGGTCATACTGAGGGCTCGGACCCGAAGTGGTTTCACTCGCTCTTTTCGACTGAGGGCATCGGCAACAACATTTGCTTTGCCTGGATGATATTTGAGTTCGCAGTCGTAATCAATAAGCAACTCGACCCATCGACGTTGCCTCATATTGAGATCCTTCTGATCGAATATATGTTGGAGACTTTTGTGGTCTGTGAAAATTGTGCACCTAGTGCCATAGAGGTAATGTCTCCAAATTTTGAGGGCGAAAACGACGGCTCCTAACTCGAGGTCGTGGGTGGTGTAATTCTTTTCATGAATCTTGAGCTGTCGTGAAGCATAAGCTATGACTTTGTCTCGTTGCATAAGCACACAACCGAGACCTTGATGAGAAGCATCGCAGTATACCACGAAGTCATCGGTGCCTTCGGGTAATGACAGAATAGGAGCACTGCAAAGCTTTTGCTTTAAGAGTTGGAATGCTGACTCTTGTTTACCAGTCCAGTCAAACTTTTTGTCCTTCTGGGTCAGAGTCGTGAGTGGTAAGGCTATCTTGGAGAAATTTTCAATGAATCGTCGGTAGTACCCGGCAAGACCCAAAAATTGGCGTACTTCGGTCGGAGTGGTGGGTGCTTGCCAGCCCTTGATAGCTTCAATTTTTGATGGGTCAAAGTGAATCCCCTGACTGTCGATCACGTGACCAAGGAATTGAACTGTTTTTATCCAGAACTCACACTTAGAGAATTTGGCGTAAAGCTCTTCGTGTCTAAGTAGCTCTAGGATGGTTTTGAGATGTTGCGCGTGTTCTTGTTCGCTTCGTGAGTATATGAGAATGTCATCGATAAACACAATGACAAACTTGTCGAGATAAGGCTTGCACACCCGATTCATGAGGTCCATGAATACAGCCGGTGCATTGGTTAGGCCGAATGGCATCACTTGGAATTCGTAATGCCCATAGCGGGTTCGGAAAGCGGTTTTTGGAATGTCGGCATCGCGAACACGCATTTGATGATAACCGGATCGGAGATCAATCTTTGAATAATAACTCGATCCTTGAAGTTGGTCGAACAAATCATCGATTCGAGGTAATGGGTATCGGTTCTTGACGGTCAACTTGTTCAACTCTCGATAGTCTATACACATTCGGAAAGTGCCGTCTTTCTTTTTGACAAATAGGACCGGAGCTCCCCAAGGCGAAGAACTCGGCCTAATGAATCCTCTTTCCAGAAGTTCCTGTAATTGGGCAGACAACTCCTGAAGTTCGGATGGAGCTAAACGGTATGGTGCTCGTGCCACCGGCGCAGCACCCGGCACGAGATCAATTGAGAACTCAACCTGTCTTGATGGTGGTAGACCAGGCAGTTCTTCAGGAAAGACTTCAGGAAAGTCTCGGACAATTGGCACCTCCTCAGGTCGTTTCTCCTCCGACTTTTTCTCCATGATGTGCGCGAGGATTGCGGGATAGCCCTTTTTCAGAAATTTGCGGGTTTTCAAGCAAGACATGATATTGAGTCTCGTCCCACCGGTCTCCCCCTGTATGATTAAAGTTCCACCGGTGGCGAGAGGTATACGAACAACTTTGTCGCCACAGATAATTTCAGCCCGATGCTTGGACAACCAGTCCATTCCAACAATGACATCGAAACTTCCTATCTTAACAGGCATGAGATCTATTGAGAAAATTTCGTCGGCTAGATTTAAAGTGAAATTAGGGATCACACTCTTGGTTTCCATAAGTTTACCGTTTGCAAGCTCTACAGTGAACTTAACATCTAAGGCAACTGGAGTAATGTCAAGTAGGGGGCAAAACTCATCGGAAATAAAACTCCTATCAGCGCCAGTATCAAACAGAATTGAAGCAGTTAAATTGTTGAGGAGGAACATACCCGTGACCACATTCGGGTCTTGACGGGCGTCCCCAGCTTTGAGCACGAAGGCTTTTCCCTTGACGTTGTTGTTGTTGTTCTTCCGTTTGGGACATGCATCCCTGAAATGTCCCGTCTCCCCGCATCCATAACAGGTTTTGGGTGGTTGGTTGTTGTTTTGTGATTTAGGGGCTTGGCAGTCTTTGGATGAATGCCCGTACTTCCTGCAGTTGTTGCAAGGAGATCTGCAAGGGCCATGGTGGTGGTAGTTACACTTGGAACAATATGGTCTGTCCCCAGTGTAGGTGCGTTTGGGTTCGGTGTTGGTGTTGTAAGCTTGGATGGTGTTGGACCTTTTGTTTTGGTGGTTGCTGTGGGATTCGGTGGATTTGCGTTTGTTGTTGTTGGATTTCTCGCGGCTGACCACCAGTGCCATGAGCTCATGTGCTAGCCTGATAGCACTTTCGGTGGTGGTTGGTTGTGATGAGGCGACACTTCCCCGGATGCTCTCGGGAAGGCCGCGGATGTATTTCTTCACCCCCTTTTTCTCCGGTTCCACCAGACTAGGGCACAGGGACGCGTATTGCTGGAACTTGATGGTGTATCCCTCAATATCGGTCCCCTGCACAGTTAGTTGCCAGAACTCCTCTTCTAATCGGTGTATCTCTTCCTCGGGGCAATACTTCTCTCTCAGTTTGTTCTTCAACTCGGCCCAAGGTAGCTGATTAGCTATCTCAAGGCCCACAGAGTTGGCATGGGCGTTCCACCATGTGAGAGCGCCTTCCTGAAAGGTGTAGGTGGCAAACTTTACCTTGTTTTCCTCTGTGCAGTTGCAGAGGCTGAAAACAGACTCTATGCGTTCTATCCATCGGCTCAAACCAATAGCACCTTCCGTGCCCTTGAAGTATAGTGGTTTGCAGCTCAGAAAGTCCTTATAGGAGCAGGGTCTGGGTGGTGGAGCATTGTTGGCTGTGTCCTCGCTACTGGTTGGTGGTGTTCGAGCAGCCAAGGCTTGGGTCACACTGCGGGCAATCAGCCCCGCGATCTCAGCTTCACTAAGGGTGATTTGTCGGCGAGGAGGCATGATGTTGAGTAAAAAAGAACAAGGAAAAGGAAGTAAGATACTAGTCCGAAATTCATGATATATAACCACAGATGTACATATATAAAAATGGTAATATACAACATCTCAAGGTAAAAAATCAATAACGTGAGATAATTAATAGAGATCGTCAATTGACATTTCGAAGCCAAACGATTACAGACGATTTTGAGTCACAAGTTTTAAAAGTTACAGACTTTAGATGTTTTACAAAAATACCGGGAATTGTTACATCCGGTCGAATAACCTAAATCCTACGAAGCATAAAAGAGTACAGGTTCAGTCTAAGCTAATTCCGGCGTAGATTGAGTTGCGGCAGCAGTGCGTTGAGATGGTCCACAGACTCTGCAAGCCTGTTGGTCGTTCGGAGTGCGTCCTCGGTTTCCCTCAGACGTGTCTCGCACTCGTGCAACCTCGCTTGTAATACAGAGATTTCATTTCGGTTGCCAATCACTTGGTTGTGGACAACCTCCATGGTTTCGACTGTTCCTTCCACCTGATTTTGGAGAGTGTTCATGTTGTTAACAGTGTGATCGTGATCTTCGGAGACTTGCTCGATTCGTTCCATTGCTGTAAGTCTCCAGAGCTCACGAGTCTCTTGCAGCTCGATATCCATCTCGTAGATTTGTTGATCGTGATGGTGTAATCTAGCGGCTAAGTCCGGTAGAGTGAAGTGAGTGGGGTACGGGCTAGCTCGAGGCGACGCGGTGTCCCTCCTAGCCACTCTCGGGTTTAGCGATCCATGTGGATAAGAGCGAGAGGAGCTGGGTGGTGTATTTGCCATTCTGAGACAAGGTGCGAAAAGAGTGAGGTATACTTATGTATATATATAAGTATGTAACACATAATAGCCTAGGGTGTCTAGCACAGACTTGTTTTGAGTCCCGGTTCTCTCGAGGTCAGAGTCAACTAGTGTATTCCTATTCAACCATAACTTCCTTAAGATCTTACATCATCTTTATTTAATTGTACATAGTTGATCAAGCTATGTTAAATTAAATTCGTATGCTGTAATCTCTGAACTGGTTATACCTAATAGGAAATACTGCCTAACGGTCATAGTCTAGGCCCACTAAATGCAACCTAGTTCACTATAACCTTAGGCTCTGATACCAATCTGTGACACCCCCAAATTTAATGATTTGCGGAAGCTCGATTTGGGTGTCACTAATCAATATACAAAGCACATAAGATATATAATGAACGACCACTATATGCGTCGTTTTAAACTTGTATTAATAAAGTAAACGTTTACATCAAAAATAATGTTACATTAGCTCGGTTCCTGAAATTGAGAGATTAAGTAGCATAATTACTTTTACAAAATATAATAATGCAATCCAATCTCTAGTTGTATGTATGATGACTCGAGCTAAAAGCCCCTGCTTGTGCAGCCAACCTACTGCTGGGTACCTGTGATAAATACTAAAATGGGTCAGCGAAAACGCTGGTGAGCTCACAGGTTTGTATGTCAATGTATAGTTGTAAGAACCGCAAGATTTATATTGAATTTAAAATGCAATTAAGCAAAATAAAAGTTATACAATCCATGAGCACATAGTCTGAGCTTAACTTGAGCGCTAGGTCCAATTAAGGAAACCTAACTGGTTTGCCTCCTACGAGTGTCTAATCCACACTCGTCTTCCCAAATGCTAATACATCCGTTTGACCGGTTAGTGCGTGCTAACCCGGATGAGGATTGTCAATCCCATATGATATCATATACTAACATTCACGCTAAAATATTAGAGACTATGCTATAGAGGACTTTAAATTGATTAGCTTGAAACTCATGTAGTATTTGAAAGTTGGTACTTGCGTTCTACTTGTAAAACAAAATAGAGCAGTAATATCACACCCCTAGTTGTAAAATAGTGAAAATGGGGCCATGAAACTCACCTGAGTCTTGAAGTGTTTAATTTAATAAACTAGAAGTAATTAGCTGTGGATTGATGTCCAAAGACTTGAAACCTGAATGTGTCCACGACACTTAAATTGTTATTAATTGTACCGGTATCCCAAAAGTCTACCTTTGTAGTTGTTATACAACTATGTGTATATGTCCAAATTACTACGATTTGGTTGATTGAATTGTTACAAGTTACTACGACTTGTTTGATTGAATTGATACAAGTTACAACGACTTGTTTGGTTTTGAAGTATGTTTTGAAAACACGTACGGCCCGTTGGTGATTAATTGTAATAATAGTCTTGATGTTACCACATTGATTTCGAAGCGTTATACTTGAAAAACAAATTCCATTATGTTTGAAAAGTTGTATCGTATAAGTGTTTTGAAGTTGTACAAGTTTGACACTTGGTGAGAAATGTGCTTACGGAATCTAAGTACGGGGGTCCGGGGGCAGCGCCCCTGGTAGCGGGGTCCAAGGGGCGGCAGAGCCCCTGGCTGGGGTCGAGCTGCCAGGTCAGCTTGGAAAATTTTTATTTCTACTATATTGCTTTAAGGAAAAACGCATCTGGACTTGAATTTGGGTGAAATCAATTGATAAAATTTTGGTCTCGACACTTAGTAAAAAGTTGTAAATATTCTGTTTTATGCGACACAATATGCGACATAATAATTTGTTATGCGACACAAGGGTTGTGTCCCATAAGTATGCAACACAATACCTATACGACACAAGGGTTGTGTCGCATAGGTTCGGAATGCTAAATCAATAGCGACATAGTGGTTGTGTCGTATAGAATACGACATAGTTTGCGACACAGAGTACGACACAATATTGTGTCGCATGAGTTACGACACAACAGGTTTGGTACGACACAAGATGCGACATAACAGCCAAAATACGACATAGTATGCGACACAAGGCTTGTGTCGCAAAGATGAACACCAGCCCAGAAAGTCCGGCTGTCAAGATTTTTCCGGCCAAAAACCCATTTCAAACTCGTTTTTAAGCTACAAATTCGTGTTCTACCCTTTGTAATGGACATATATAAGTTATATAAACAACTAACAAGTGAAAATACAAAGAATCGAGAGTTTTCGGGATTTTGTCGGAAACTTACAAAGTGCCGAAATGAAATTCCGGAAAGATGAGAATGTAGATCGCGTCGAGGTGGTTCCTTTTCCGTAATTATTTTGATGATCCAATGTCGTTTTGTGTATTTATTTTGAAGTTTTGTGACTTGGTGGTGGTTTTTGGTTTAGAGAGAAAAGAGAGTGAGAGAGAGAAAGTAAAGAAAGAAATGAAAGAAAAGAAAAGGGAGGTGGGAGGTTAAACCTCCTCCTTTTTCAGTCTTCGCCCCGCGCTCCTCGTGGTGTTCGTTTTCTCCGTCATTTAAACGTTAAACATTTATTTCATATGTTTTAATATACGTTTTAGAATACGAATAAATTCCCGATGATTTGATTGAAGTATTTTTATTAAAGTACTTTAGGTTGTAGTTATAAATTGTAACTTAAACTCGTTTTGTTTTGTCGCGCGTGTTTATAATTTAACTAAGTAAATTGTTATTTATACGATACTGTTTAAACTGAAACATTACAAAATAATATTCTTGATATATAATGGTTCCATTAAATAACGTTATGTTATTTAGTTAAATTATTCACCAACGTCCGTATTTATTGTATCGAAATTCATTCGATTTGAAACTCGTACGATTTAAACAAACCGCAAAAATTGTGTAGATATATATTCAACAATATATATAATAATTGATACATTAATTAGCCTAACACAGAACTAATTACATGTATTAAAACTTGATTAGGCACTAAATTCTAGGCCTAAATTGACGGGTGTCACATGAATGAAGCCCATAAATCGAAATATTCTGTTCATCCAGGTGCTACCAAAATGTATCATGATATAAAATGTGATTATTGGTGGCCTGGTATGAAACGCGATCCTCGTTTGGATTCTGGATCGCGTTTGTATGTTGATTTTGGTCACAGACGAATTTACTCTAAGGAACGCGATCCTGGCTCGTGTTCCGGATCGCGTTTGTACGACCAATTTTGTCACAGAACGATTTTAACTGTGAAACGCGATCCCATGTCATTTTTCCGGATCGCGTTAGTGTGTATAGTATGTGTAATTTTCAAAAATGCATAAGTGTGTTGGTGAACTTTAGAGACCACTTTTATTTCGCATTCTAACACTTTAGAGACCTCTTTTTATCTCATGACTTTAGGAACCACTTTTTTCTAAGAAATTGTGATTGAATTTACATGGGACCAAAAGTAATCGAATTTTTAAGTATCATTATTCCGCTTGTATAAAAAAAATAAAATTTTGGGCGTTTCAAAACATATTTAATTCTAAATATAATTTCGATAATATCACCAAAGTATTTCGTAGCGTATAAAATGCTCAGAAGCGACCGAAAACGCGCAAAATGCGCCCGACAATCAAATGAACGTCAAAACATATTTTATAAACTTAAAATATATTGTTTGGCATGGTATTGATCTTTTAATATATCGTGAATTATAACGATAATAAAAACGTATAATGTAAACGTTACGCAACTAAATAATCGAAACACGAGCACGTAAATCAGGACCGACACTATAACCAAACATTTTTACAAATGTTTTTCAAGTATTATTAGTAATACTTCAATATAAAATATCGAAAATCGAATGCCATTGTGAACGCGTACGTATAACATTTCAAGTACGAATTAACGTTTAAACGATCAGGTAAACCAACACGGATATAATACCACTAATGGGGAGGCAAGATTTTAATCAACCTCACCTCCCCTTTTTGACCAAAAATCAGCCAAAACAAGATCCACAAATGGTGGATCTTGTTCTTGACCATAAGCACACAAACACACCTTAATTTCCTCATTTTGTATCACCTCACTCTCTCACTAACTTCTCACTAAAAACACACACATCCCTTTTCTCCCCTCTCTAAAAATCGATCACCATCATCATCCATCATCACCACCTAAATCTATCATCAACCACCATCATCTTGGAGAAGAAAAACAAAGGAAAGGAAGCTAGAAACTCAAACAAGCATCATCCATCTCATCTCTCTCTCTAGATCACGGTTTTTGTAAGAACCACCATTTCTCTCTCTCTAGATTTTCATGCTTTACATATATTTACATGTCTAGTTAATCATTTGACAAGAAAATGTCCAAATCAAAGCTTGAAACACGTTTTTATAAACACACAGATGTAAACAGTTTCTGGCCAGAAATTTCGTCTCACCAAATCGACTATAACTTGAGTTCTAGGATGAATCAACACATGAATCTTATACCGAAATCTCCGTATGGATGTTCTCTACAAAAATTTCTTCTTTAACCTTTTCCAGAAAACACGGTTTTTTAGAAGCTGATCTTTGAACTAGTGTCGGTTTCGGACCAAAACCGACCACTCTTCATATTTATTTTTGTTAAAAATAGTAAATGAATTTATAAAAATACCATAAATTGCAGAAATAAACTAGACACATGGAAGTCCAACTGTGATTTTTGGTGAGACTTGGTTTGGAATAAAAAGTGTAGAAAATGAGAGGTTCATTGAGTAAAAAATCTGAAAATATAAACTCTAAGGGCTGTTTTAGTCATTTTACAAAACCGACACTTCGGGTGAACCCCGACACGAACCAATAATTTTATTGAACTTATTAGACCATTTTAAGACTTGTGTAAAATTCTCAGGTCAAACCGAGCTCGTTTGACCATCGAACCGAAAATGAAAACTTGATTAGCCGCTAGTGTCGCTAGAGGGCCAAATCCTATAGCGACACTAGCCCAGTGACGCCTAGATTGATTTAGTGTTGCCTAGCGACACTCAACCCAGTGACGCCTAAACCGATTAAGTGTCTCCTAGCGACACTCAACCAAGTGACGCTACCTTATCCAGTGTCGCCTATAGCTACACTAAGCCTAGTGTCGCCAAAATCAATATGACGTTGCATATAGCGACACTTACCATAGTGATGCCATAATTAATAAGTGTCGCCTATAGCGACACTAATCTAGTGTCGCTAATCAATTAAAAATCACAATCCAGCGACACTCATCTAGTGTCGCCTAACTAGTGTCGCCTATAGCGACACTAGCCCAGTGTCGCCAAAAATAGAATTGACTTATTTCTCTAAGTGTTGGAACATATTATATCAAACAAATCGGATACGATACGACTTATATACGAAACATATATATACTTTGTTAAGTATACAACAACACAAGTATAATAATAATAGTTGAAATTATTATTACAATCCGTCACCAACGGGCCCTACACGTTTTCAAAACACAAACAAACAAATCAAACTAACAACATTTGGACATTACTAGTTGGATGAACAACTAGCATGGACGGTCTTTTGAGACGTCTACATATACTCATAACCTTGCGCATTTTGAACGCCCGGCAGGTTACAGTCTTCGGACGCCTCATTTTACTACATCACATTTGCTTCACTGCATATCATCAGACTCATGTGAGTCTCATAGCCCCTTCATTTTAATGTTTTAATACCCAGGGGTGGGAATACATGCTCCGTTTTATTTACATGTGAACACAAGTACAAAACTCGATATATTGACTGCATGAGTTACTTTTACTAATCATGAAGCCCTCCACATCATAGTTTGTTAGTATGGATTTAGCGCGAGTGTTAGTGTATGGTACCATATGGGATTGACAATCCCCGTCCGGGGTAGTCGCGCTACCACGACTGCGGTCGAACGGACGCATTATCATTTGTTCACACGTGTGTATGATTAGGCACATGTAGGAGGCAAACTCGATCAAGCACTTGATTGTGATCCTGATACCTCAGTTAAGCTCAAACTATGAGCTCATGGCAGTAATATACATATTTATTTGATTAATTTCAAATCATTATACTAAATCTTGTGGTTCATACATTGTTGTTTCATCATTACACATGTGAGCTCACCAGCGTTAGCTGACCCTTTTAGCATGTGTTCTCAGGTACCCAGCGCAGTAGAGTTGCCATTCAGGATTAGTTTAGCTCTAGTCTCATGCAAATCATTTGGAGATTTTCCTGCATTCCTATATTTTGTAAAATTAGTTATGCTTTAGAATCTTTCATACTAGAACTCGAGTTTTGTAACTATTACAACATTGTAAACTTTATTAAAATCAATGTATTTTGTAAACGACGCATGTAGATGTCGTTCATTATATCTTATGTGCTTTGATTATTGATTAGTCGCGCCCCGACCCGATTTGCTTCCGTAACCCAAATTTGGGGGTGCGACACTAAGACTTTATAATTCTTCCGAATACTGCTACCGTCATCATAACACCTTCATCTTCATCGGTGCACCGTTAGTACCTTCGTACCACGTCGACTATGCACCGCAAAATCTCATTCACCGTCACACTAGATCCACCTTAAAACAACCCTATTTATTTTTTCTTCTTCCACGATTTACAAAAAAAAATCCTTTTCTTCGAGATCTTATTTCTTTTATTTGGATTGAAGTTGGTTGTAACATAAGATGATTTTTAATTTTTGTAAAGATGATAGTTTGCTTTAGGTAGTGTTAATGGGAGGACCGGAGGAGTTAGCTGGCAATGGAGACTTTCGGGAATAGAAGAAATATCACTTTCGGGAATAATAAATATAACTGCTCCGTATCATTATTTTGGTGACATTTCAGCTGTTTTATGTGTTGGCAAAAAAATTTGTTTTACGTAGTATTTATTAGTATTACTTATATGTAGACATTTTATATTATTTCACTATTTATAAATTAAACTATCTCTTATTATTGTAGAGCATGATCGGCGATGTGAAACCAATCTCTTCGATCATGTGCGTTTGGTTTTTGCTATTTGAAAAATAATTTTATTTTCAACTACTTGTGTATGTACTTTTCACGTCATCATATGAATAGGACATCTATAATATATCCATCTATATTGACATGCGCTATTCTTTTATTTTTCTATATTTTTTGTTCACATGTTGTTTATCACTTTACTTCATATTATTATTATTTGTTTGATTTAAGCTGTATATTTCAAATCAGTTTTCGGTGGTCATTTCACTGTGTTTTTCACGGATTTTACAAACATTTTTGCTAAGATTTTATAAATGGTTAAAAAAAGTTTTAATTCCAATGAGAATTTGCTTTTGAAAAGCTTTTCTCTATTAATTAATACTCACAAATATTCAAAAAAAGCAAGCTTTACCTTAAAGCTTTACAAATCTCAAGCTTTAATTAAAAAAAACTTTTGCTCCAACAAAGAAAAGTTTTTCTAAAGCCTTTATGTACAAAAAAGCTTTAGAAAAAAACTTTATTGGAGATGCTCCCGGTATGAATTAGGAGGTATTAAACATAACACATATTGTATATACTTCATTTTTTATGATAACTAAGTTCTTTATCTAAATGTCTTAGTTATAACTATTGCTGATTAAGATATGGTTGATGGCTATGTTGTAGATTTCCAGATGAAGAAAGGAATGGTTTGATGATTTTGTTACCAGAGTTTCTATTTTTTATAGTTGTATACTTGTGTCGCATAATTACATAAGTGACTATACCACCATTGGTACATTTAGTTTCTGTAAGGTTGTGTAAGATTGGGTAGATCAAGACAATTGGGTTATTGTCATCTATTATGTGGGTATGCCATCAACTCTTACGTTAATTGTTTTAAACTTATATTTACATTGCTACTACTAAATTAATCTTGTGAGTAACTTTTGGAACTTGACTTTTTTATATTTGTGTTTGGTTATAGGACAAAACATACGACAACACTAATGATTTGTAATGATTTGTGCTGTTGACCAATACGATATAAATGAAATATTAGTATGTTACAGTTTCAATCCTTCAGCTTTCTCACATGTAAATATTTAGCCCCTCAATTATAACTAACAACACATTTATAATTGTGTAGTTTTTCTCCACAAATTATTTCCTCTTGGTTATATAAGGCTTTTTGTGTAATACCCTCATAAGATTTAATTTCGAAACATTATACTATTTGAAGAATAGTTAAAAAAAAATTAAAGATAAGTCTAAACTATTTATTTTAGACAAACACGTGTATACACGAGTCAATAAACTAGTTTAAACTTGAACTTGAACAAAATATTGCGTTACGAGACATTGAAATCAATTTACATCATTTATTATCCTTTTCATATCAGTATGTTAAGATCAATAATTTCCTCTTCAACAATTGGTGAAGTAGGGACGAAATTACAATTGGAACAATCACATATAAATTAAAAAAGAGAAACCAACAAAACTATTGCTAGATCGTTGTGTTCTAGCTAGTCTCATATAGTAAAACTAATGGCTAATGAACTGGAACCGAAAACAACGTTTAGATACTCATGTCTGTTACTTAATAGAGTTATTTCCACCTCTATATTTGATATATTCACCAAAAATACTCATTATAGTGTTGTATTGTATTGTACAAAGAAATAATTCACACTAATGATAAATTTATCAAAAATAGTGCATTTAATACTTTCAACTAAAACCACACGTTAATTAGGTTTGTACTTTTGTCTATGCATAATTATCAGCCTTTCGAAAGGAAACAAAAAGGGGTTAATAATGGTTTAATTCTCAAAGTTTCACTTTATTTTTCGTTTTAACCACTCAAGTTTTTTTTCAAATGATCCTTTAAGTTTGCATTGATTTATTGGTTTAACCCTTCAAAGGGTTAAACCGTTCAAAATTTGAAAGTTAGATGATTAAACTAGAAAAACTTAAAAAGACAAAACCATTATAAAAGACAAACTTAGGGATTAAACCATTAAAATTTTGAAGTATAATAAACTTAAATGGTTAAACCAACAAAATTTTGAAACTTCGAAGATTAAATTATGAGAAAAAACTTGAACAGTTAAAACGAAAAAAAAAAGTAAAACTTTAAGGATTAAACCATTTATTATCCAAACAAAAAGCGTACATAAACAAATGGACTAGGCGTTGACTCACGTGCACGGCACGTTACACTCATGACAAACAGCCCACATGTGATGTCCTCGTGCAAAGCAACGTCGCCGTCCCAATCCTTTTCTTCCCGGTTCTCAATACTCGTATCCCCTTTCGGTGCGATAATCTTTTTTATTCCAATCGTACCTTATTTGTTTATTACAGTATTTTTTAATTCATTTCAAATTTTCAATAATTGCGTAACACGTATGGTGGGACTAATATATGCCTTATTAATTCTAAAAAGTAATTCGCACATTATTAAATAGTAAATTTCATGCTTTTCGAAAAAATATATATAATAAAAAACAATAAATAAATAAATAAATAATAAATTTTGTAACCTACTAACTATGCTTTATGGTAATATATATGGTATAAGTGTATAACATTATATAACGCATTTAGTAATGTATTATTATTTTTTCACCTATCAATTACGAGTATATTTTATGGTACCGTACGATACAACGTCATATAGCGCGTTTAGTAATATATAAAGAATTTTTGACAATCAATGTTTGAATTTGAACTTCTAATACAAAGATATTGAGTGTGTTAAAGTAGGGGTGTTTATCGGTTCAGTTTTCGGTTTCCTCAATTTAATTGGTTCGGTTTTGAAATTTTTGGAAGCAAAATCGAAAATCGAATTCACATGTCAAAACCGAACCGAAAACCAAATTCGAATTCGGTTCGATTTCGGTTAAAACCAAAAAACCAACAAAATTATCATTTTTTCAAAAACGCAATTTAACATACAAAACTACGAAATATGCACGCTTATACGATACAAATTATATAAATCTAACTATTAATAAGTGTTACATGTTAGCCAAAATTGAGTTTGTAAAACATACTACCGTCAATATACCTGAATTTCAATGTCCAAACAAAATATGTATTTTTCATAAACACATAGTATCTAAAAAAATTCAAGAAACTCTTCAAGTCTTCAATCGGATTCGAAAATCACATACATATATTAATATATTAATATATAAATAATAATATATTTAATACTCTCTTAATTTTATAGAGAGGTGAGGAGGGGATAAACAAACTGTCTTTTGTTTTTATATCATTTTAAATGGTTAACATTTCTAAACTATCAATAATAAGCTAAGAAATTTAGTTTATTTTGTAAGTTCAGTTTATTGAGAAATAATTAAATCACAAAATTGGTAAAAAATTTTGTTCACAAAATGACTTGTACCAATAGAGTATCAAGGGAGAGAAATATGAGATAGAAAAAACAAATTGATGCGATTGGTGAACTTTACTTGCTATGTCATTTTGTGAAAATATGTTTGTAGAGAATGAGAAGTGTTTTATCAATAGAGCATCAAGGGAGAGAAATATGAGATAGAAAATTTTTTCCATTTTTCTTTTTCCATTTCTCTAGAGAATGAGAAGTGTTTTATCTCTCTAGAAAAGCATGGGAAATCTAGAAAATGTGTTTAGTTGCAAGAGGTGGAGTTTTCCTTTTCCAAAGAAGAGTAGAGCTGAAAAACTTAGAAAACCATCAAAAATAGTTTTTAGCTTTTTAGTTATAAAAAGGAAAACAAGAATTTTTCCTTTTCCTAGAATAGTTTGTTAGAAAACTCGAATTTGTACACGTTTTCTAATTTTCTTGTTTTCTTAGAGAATTTTTCTAGAAAAGTGAGGAATTTTCTGTAACTAAACGCATCCTAATCATTTCTCTTTTTTCTTTTTAAAGGACGCCTGTCCCTTCTAAATCCGCTTGTAATGGCAATTTAAAATAGCTTTCACAGGAGATTTCGATTAATTAACTTTGTAAGAAAATAACTCAGAGTCTCAGATTATCACTATATTAATTTATTTACGTTGTGTAATATGGATCCGTTTGTAATGGTGGGCCATCATAAGGATCCAGCCCACAATTAAAAAACCCTATTTTCCACCTCTATAAATACCGTTTTTCACAACCTCATAAACCCTACCACATCATTCGTTGGTTAGAATTATAAAAGAGCTACAGAGGTGAAATTGATTGCAGCTATAGAAGTTTCTGTAGTTGCAAGGCAATCAAATTCTCTGATATCATCAATGGCTCTATCTAACCAATGCTATGCTTTTGCTAGGTACGTATGTGAAACAATATTAATTTTCTCCAATTTATTTATTTCACATATAACATTATATATTTTTAAATATTGTATCTAAACTGACCTTTTTTAATCATAATGTGCATTGGTTTTATAATTCATTTGTTTATGTTTTTTGATTCAGTTTGTTTAGTGTTTGATATTAACAATAGTGTTTGGAATTATTTTATACAGGCGTGGATACGCGTCCATATCTCAAGGTGGTGTAGCGGAAACCGTAAGAGGAAGTGTGGTTGCAATGATGAAAAAAGGAGGTGAAGAATCGAAGAAATCGACTTCATGGATTCCAGATCCAAAAACTGGTTACTACAAACCAGAAGGACATGATAATCAGATTGATCCAGCTGAGCTTCGTGAGATGCTTTTCAAGAATAAAACTCGATGAAACCAATAAGTATAATCGATCTTGAATTTGGAATGGATTCAGTTGATGATTCATTTTCTTCGTTTAAGCGTAATGAAGAACATGATGAATGTTGATCAAGGAGGATTGGATCATGTTGTTAGGGATGAATTGCAATAGGTTTTATTGATTGGATCATAATGTACTATGAAACCTTTTACTACAATTTAATGTTATTTCCTTATTAATTTACAACTTTGAATCTTTGATACTCACATATTTATTATTGTTTTTCTTGTTTCCTATTTTTATAAGTAATCTTATAAAGTCACTAGAACAAATCATAAATAGGAATCTTTTACAGATAGTACTTAGGGTTAACAACTCAACTGATGGCCGAATATTTACTAATTTTAAAGAGATGGTTATTTGATTGTTCAATATTTTCCTCCGTGTTTAATAAAATCACTTATTTTTTATGTACATATATATATATGAATATTAATTAATTTGCTTCTAGCCTTTTACGCAGTTACACTTTTGCACTACGCGTCATAACAAGCTGAGTAAGAGTCTAGCCTTTGTTTACCGAATGATAAATGATACATCCACACAATTTTTGCAAAAAAGGTTTTACAAAATGAGTTGTACTGATCACAATAAAAGAGAGAACAATGAGAGAGAACAATGAGAGAGAAACAAGAAAAGCATGTGATTGGTCCACATATTATTACACATCATTTTGTGAAAATGTGTTTGTAAAATTTATGTGATCCTAGCATTTTTCTTACCGAATATGGGTGTGTTTGGTAAAAATAGCTTGTAGCTGGAACTTATTTTCTAAGTTGGAAGGTGGAGCTTACTGTGTCGCACCCCCAAATTATGATGCGGAAGCGGTTCGGGTCGGGGCGCGACTAATTACATATCAAAGCACCTAAGATATAATGAACGACTCTATATGCGTGGTTTTACAAACTTGTATTGATAAAATCAAAGTTTACATCAAAATGTAGTTACATTAGCTCGATTGAAATTGAGAGATGTAAGTACATAATTAATCTATACAAAATATAATAATGCAGCTAAATCTCTGATTGTTTGCATGCTGACTCGAGCTAATTGATCCTAATCGAGCTAATTGATCCTGATCGAGCAGTCCAACCTACTGCTGGTTACCTGTGATACATGCTAAAATGGGTCAGCGAAAACGCTGGTGAGCTCACAGGTTTATAAGTCAACATATATTTGTATGAACCGCAAGATTTATAATTGAATTTAAAATGCAATTAAGCAAAATAAAAGTTATACAGTCATGAGCACATAGTCTGAGCTTAACTTGAGTGTCAGGTCCAATTAAGGAAACCCAACTTGAATGCCTCCTACGAGTGCCTAATCTACACTCGTCTTCCCAAATGCTAATACATCCATTTGACCAGTTAGTGCGTGCTAACCCGGATGAGGATTGTCAATCCTATATGATATCATATACTAACATTCACGCTACTACGTATTACCAGACTATGCTATGGAGGGCTTTAAATTGATTAGCTTGAAACTCATGTAGTATTTGATTTGATTTGTATTTGCGTTCAACTTGTAAAATAAAACGAGCAATAATATCACACCCCTGATTGAAAAGCAGTAAAATAGGGGCCACGAGACTCACCTGAGCCTTGCGTGTTTATGGAAATAAACTTGAATTGATTAGCTTGTGAATTAATGTCCGGAGACTTGTAACCTGAGGGCGTTCAATACGCGCGATGGTTATTAATTGAATAGGTATCTTAAAAGACTACCCTTGTAGTTGTTTGTCCAAATTACTCCGATTTGGTTGATTTGACTTGTCCAAATTACTACGATTTGGTTGATTGACTTAAGTTTCGAAAAACGTGTACGGCCCGTTGGTGATTGTTTGTAATAATAATCTCGATATTATTATTTTGATTTTTGAGGTGTTGTACTTAAAAAGTGTTTACAAACTTTTAGGTGACGGGGGTCCGGGGGCAGTGCCCCTGGTTAGCGGGGTTCCAGGGGTGGCAACCCCTGACGGGGTCCAAGGGGCTGGCCCCTGGTTGGGGTCGAGATGCCAAGTCAGCTCGAAAAATTTTTATTTCTACTAAGTTGCATTGGTGAAAAACGCATCTGGACTTGAATTTAGGTGAAATCAAGTCATGAAATTTTGGCCTCGACACTTAGTAAAAATGAGTTGTAAATATTCTGTTTTTGGCGACACTAAGCTAGTGTCGCTACGGGCTTAGGCGACACTTAGTAAGTGTCGCTATATTTCTGATTTTCAATAGTTGGGCGACACTTGAGTAGTGTCGCTATGGCGACACTTATGAATTTCGGCGTCACTAAGGGAGTGTCGCTAAGTTAAATCTGGTTAAGTAATTCAGCGACACTTAAGTAGTGTCGCTATATGGGCGACACTTAGGCATAGCGACACTTGGCTAGTGTCGCTAGTACTGTTTTTGGCACACTAGCGACACTTCCAACTGTTCGCCGGATTTTGAGCCGAAAACGTGTTTTCCGGCGACCATTTGTTCCAAATCTTTTACCCAACCCTTATATGGACATATTAAGCTTATATAAACAACAAACACGTAAAAATGAGCGAAAACGGAGAGTTTCGGGTTTTTGTCGGAAACTTACGCGGTGTCGAAATGAAATTCCGAAAAGATGAAGTTGTAGATCGTTGCGTGGTGGTTACTTTTCTCTAAAAATCTTGATTATTTGATGACGTTTGAGGGTGTTATTTGGTGATTTAAGATGGTGGTAGAGGTTTGTGTTTTGAGAGCAAAAAAAGAAAGAGAGAGAGAGGAAAGAAAGATGTGGGTGATGATGAATGAGGGAAGGTGGGGGAAACCCCATCTTGTGGCTGATTTTCGTGGGGCCCACCCTTGTGGGTCTGTCCCGAAATTTAGTCCCCCGTGTTTGCGCTCCGTGCGGTGTTCGTTTTCCCGATTGTTTAAACGTTTAAATACTTTTATGTGTGTTTAATTATAAGTTTTAAAATACGAAATTACCCAATATTTTTGTTGAAGTATTTTACCAAATACTTAATAATTGCGTTATAAAAATATAACGTTAACTCGTTTTGTTTGTTTGCGCGTTTAATATTTTAATCGCGTAGTCATTGATTTGTACGATACGAATTTTATACGAAATATTATCTAAATAATATCTTGATTATAATGGTTGCATTAAATAATGTTATATTATTTAATAAAATTGTTCACCAACGTCCGTATTAATTGAGTCGAATTACATTCGATTTGAAACTTGTACGATTTAATCAAATCGTATAATTGTATATATTCGACAATATATATTTTGATACATTAATTAGCCTAACACAGAACTAATTACATGTATTTACAATTGATTAGGCACTACTCACTAGTCCTAATTTGACGGGTGTCACATACTGTCTTATAATTGTTTAGTAATGGTAAACTAGCTGAGTTGATGTTAATTGACATAAAAATTATATAATAAATAATTTAGAAGGCGTATTTATATAAATTTTCATTCCATAAGCTAGGAGCTTATTTTTAAAAGCTACTTTTATTAGCTTATTTTTTTAGAGCTAATTTTTTCAATAAGCTCCTAAATTTTTGTTAACCAAACAAAGCTAGAAGCTTGAACTGATGAAAAAATAAACTTAAGCTCGAATAAGCTCCTACAAGCTAGTATGTCAATCACAATAAAAAGGTGTACTTAAAACGATAGTTGAACAAACGAAAGAAAGAAAAACGGACTACCAAAAATAAGCAGGCCAACCACGTCTAGATTTTTAAACTGGGCCTCAAGAAACGCCCCATGCAGTCAACGTTCAAATTGACCCGTCACCAATCACCCCCTCCATATAACTTTTTGAATAAATCACACCGATAGTCCTTGTGGTTTTAAAAAATTACACCGCTCATCCTTTAACTTTCAAAATTACATGGGTCATCTTTATGGTTTGATACAACGCACATTCACATTCCTTAACACTAACGACCGCTAATGAAGTCCGTTAAATCATATCATGTGACTTGCACATGAAGATAAAAAAGTCATTTTACTTGATGTTTGATATTGTAATAGTCAACTAAATAAAAACAAATAAAAAATACCACTACCCTTCTTTCTCGCTCATGTCAACCCTGCGTCAAACAACTCTCTTATCACCTTCCCCATGACACAAACACATTAACATATACTTTTTTTCATTTTTCTGGTGACCGTTCATTCTAACATAAAAAAAACTAAGGCCACCACCTTTACATTTATTGACAACAAGAAACACATTCTGACATAAAAAAACTAAGGCTACCATTTTTACATTTATTAACGACAAAGAAACGTATACTATCGTCTTCTTCCTTACACCCATTCTTCTATCTATGAATGAATACATGAATGATTATATTGAAGGTGGTGACCGGAAACCATAGCTTTGTCGTAATGGTTTTCATCTCCTTTCCAAATATAGCTCCCAATACCGTCACCAAGACATTACACTATCATCTTCTCTTGCAATGTGTGCTGGGTGCAATCGGTCCTAACAATGTGTACCGTAGATGAACCATTTTTCATCTCCCTATTAATTTAAACCATGAAAAGTGACTCTGAAGAAACCAAGATCATATCTGTGTTTTGTGCATGCGCAATGTGACACCCGCTAAATTAGGGCGTCATTACCATGCCTAATTATGTGCTTATTACGTGTATTTAGTATGAAATAGGACTAAGTACAGTAACTATTATATATATATATATATATATATATATATATATATATATATATATATATATATATATATATATAGAATGATTATATATATATGCACACGTATACGATTCGTCCAAATCGTACAATTTCGCGTCAAATAAAAATCCGACAACACGAAATACGGACGTAGGTGAAACTATTATTAAATAATATGGAATTATTTAATAACATTGATTATTACTTTATATTATGTTTATAATATAACAAACACGTACGTTTTGCTTAAAACGTAACCGAACGCTACAGAAACACGCGAAACGCGCCCAAACGATGAAATATATCAAGGTTATAATTTTATAACTTAAAACTAAGTATTTTGGTAAAATACTTCAAGTAAAAATATTACGACTACACGTATATAATTATAACGTTTAAAAACGTTACACAAATTAAATAAATGTACTAAACGCGACCGACACCCGAACAACGCTCGAAATACTTTTTAGAAACTTAATTATACTATATTTAGTAAAACTTTTATTGAAAACATTGTATTTTAAATCGTTAACAAAACGTATTTTATAAAACGCTATACGATTAAAAATACGTCGAAACGATCGGGTAAACGAACACCGCACGGAGCGTGAACACGGGGAAGGAGTTTGGGGCAACCCACACCTTGGTGGGCCACCCCAAACAGCCGGCCATGCCAATGGTATGGACACCCATACCTTGTTGACTTATAAGCCAAACCAAAACCATTTCCATAATCATCTCATTCAACCAACTTTCCATCACTCTCTACTCCCTCTCTCTACTCCTTTTCTCCCTCTCTTTAGGCTGATTTCAGCCACCATCACAATCCGCCACCAACACCATAGCACCACCATTTCAAACTTGAAAAGAAATCGAAGTTGGAGACACCACAACGATCACCACGACTCGAGGAGTATTTCTACCGCCTCCATTTCTCTATACGATCATTGTAAGGATTCTTGCCCATGTATTTTGATTGGAATACTTTTATTAACATGCTAGTACAATCACTCAACTCAAATATGTCCATAAAACTTGTTAAAACCCATTTAATCTCACACATATACATATATATAATCTGGGACAGATTCTGCACCTTCACGATAAAAACCATATAAAATCGAAAACACAACGAAAATGTATGAAACTAGCGCCAAAATCTTGGTATTTTAGTTGGCTACAACTTTTGTTTAGATCACGTTCGCTAAAAATACACCCATTTTGCTAGAAAATTCGGAATATACACATATATACACAAAGGGCTGTTTTGATAAAATTGCGAAAACGACACTTCGAGTCGACCATTGAACGCAACGATAATTTTTACAAGCTTTATAACCATATATAATACTAGTGTAAAAGTTTCGGGTCAAACCGAGCTTGTTTGACCATTCTACCATAAACGAAATTACTAACGGCCGATCCTGCGAGATGAGTTTGTCCTGCGAGATGAGTTTGTCCTACGAGATGAGTTTTGTCCCGCGAGATGAGTTTTGTCCTGCGAGATGAGTTTGTCCTGCGAGATGAGTTCTGTCCTGCGAGATGAGTTCTGTCATGCGAGATGAGTTCTGCTATGCAAACTGAGATCTCAGTCCGTGGTCAAACTTAGTCAACTTTTTTTTCAGCACTTTGAAATTTACTTTAATGGTTACCAAACGATAATAATTATTCAATACAATACTAAACCAATGCAAGGATGGTTAACAACCACTTTTATGAGTATACTTTATACAATAATACCGGAACATACGAATGATTGGATACTGATGCTAATGTGAGATTTCACTCACTACAGACTTATGAGATTACACTCACACTTAATACTAGCTTACACTCGCATGAGTTTACACTCGCTCGAACTTACATTCGAACAACATTATCGTGATGCGATAGAAATGACAGACTATAGAATAATCATTACAGTGTACAACGAAAGAAATACATAATAATAATAATAATACTTTAATTATTATTACACACCGTCACCAACGGGCCGTACACCCTAATACAACGACAGATTACAAATGCAAACAATTACAAATAACAGACTAATGGACATTATGAGTGTTTTTGGATTAGCACTCACGGGGGCAAATTACTTGTACTTGATTGTACTTTACTAACGTGTTAAGCTTCAACTATGATGCTCATTGCAATGTATATCAACCCGATTGCATTCGTGCAATCATTACTTACTACTTGGTTAAAACTGTACAAATGCTTTTACTATTTGATGTGTTCAAATTGACTATTTACTACAAACCTGTGAGATTCACCAACCTTTTGGTTGACGCTTTTAGTGATGCATTCTAAGGTACACAGCAATAGTAGGGTTGCCCAGCAGGATATGCTTACTAGCTCGAGTCGCATGCATTTACCGACATTGAAGATTTTTCTGCATTACTTTTGTAATAGATGTTATGTATTAGAATCTCTATGATTTTACTCGAACTTGAGTTGTTGTATACTTTTGAAATACTTACGTATTAATGTATTACTTTTCGAACGTCTCATATAGAGTCGTTCACTGTATCCTTTGTGCTTGATTACTTGATTAGTAGCACCCCAAAGCTTGCTTCCGCTAAACTGTAAATTTGGAGGTGTTACAGATTGGTATCAGAGGCTAAGGTTATAGTGAACTAGGTTGCATGTAGTGGGCCTAGACTATGACCGTTAGGCAGTATTCCTCATTAGGTATAACTAGTTCAGGGATTACATCATACCAGTTTAATTTAACATAGCCTGATCAACTATGTACAATTAAATGAAGATGATGTGAGATCTGAAAAATGTTATGTTGAACAGGAATGCACTAGTTGACTCTGACCACGAGAGAACCGGGACTTTTACTTGTTTGTGCTAGACACACATTAGGCTATTATGTGATATACGTATATATACATATATAGGCCTCACTCACCGACGTAATACTCTCTAGGCTATTATATATTGAACATATATGAATAGGCCTCACACGTTGATACACTCGCTATGAAAATAGCTGACCTTTCTCTCGTGACACCTACGAAATTCGCTTATCGGCTTACACCGAACAACGACAACTTGACTACCATCATTCCATTTTATAGTCAACTCTTATAATTACACATAACCGACATACCTCGAATGACTGAAATCCTTTCTCTGCCATTTCTATAGAACTACTCGTGTGAAAAATGGCACACTTCTCGACAGACGATTACACGTCAGATGATGAACAAATCCACGATGAACAAATCCAGTACATGTATCTCGATGAAGAGATAGCTCCAGTGGAGGAAATTGAGAATCACAACTTCGGAGTAATCAACATTGAAGAGTACGAAAGAGTACGAGATCAGGCCGAAGACTTAGACGGCCGAAACTGGGAACTCAAACTGAAATGCAAAATCTACGAGCTGGAACTAAGAATTCTGCAAAGATCCACTTATGAGCGAATCCGAGACTGTATTCTCTACTTTAAGGAAGTAACTACTCACCTAAGCCAACGAGCAACAACATGGATCAAATGGATGTATCCACAAGCAACAGGAGATGCATTGGTGTATCCTGCACTTCGACGATATCAAGATATGTTGGAAGCTCGTTACTACCCTCACGACCTGCACCTAGAATAGATCCACGATAACTATAACCTTCTTGTATAGCAGAACTATGTATCTAGTAGGTCGTACTAGGAACCTCTAATCCGATGGGTCTATAGAAATCCCTTCACATTTTGTACAATCCTTCTAAATTCGTCCGGATGTTACAAATTCCCGGCACTCGTTTTGTAAAAGCTCTAACTCATGTAATCTTTTGAACTTGGATGTTAATGATTACAACCCTTATTATTCTACACTACTGATTGTCGCTTGTGTTGTGATGTATTACCCTCATATATACAACTATGATAATCATACTTTTATACAAAAACTCACATTGGTCCCTTGCTTTTATTGAAGGAACATGCCTCCGCGAAAACACACGTACAGCAATATTGAAATCGCTCAACTTATTGCACAAAGCGTAGCTCAGGCCCTAGCTGCTCAGCCGAACTCGGGCGGTGAGGACACAGCTGTTAACGCTCCTACATCAAAACCCTGCTCATACAAAGACTTCCTTAACTGCAAACCTCTGAACTTCAAGGGCACGGAAGGTGCTATTGGTTTGCTCCGATGGATAGAGAAAATGGAATCAGTCTTCCGGATCTGCAACTGCCCCGAAGACTGCAAGGTCAAGTATTCCACCTGCACTCTCCTTGAAGGTGCTCTGACTTGGTGGAACACTCATGCTAACGCAGTGGGCATTGACATTGCATATCAACTTCCCTGGGAAGATCTGAAAAAGAAGCTCATAGACGAGTACTATCTCAACGAAGAACTCCAGCGATTAGAGGAGGAATTCTGGCATTTATCGGTTTAGGGAACCGATATCATTGGTTATACCACTAGGTTCCAACAACTCGCTCTTCTCTGGCCTGCTATGGTAGACCCGGAACACAAACGTATCCAAAGATACATTCACGGACTTCTGGAGAATATCCAAGGGAACGTCACTTCATCCAAACCAGCGACCATACAGAGTGCCATCCGCCTGGCACATGAACTCATGGCAATGATTTTCAGTCATAAAACACATGCCCCATCTTCTAGCAGCAACGATAAGAGAAAATGGACTGAAAACCCAAACCAACAATCAAACAAGAGGCCTACGACTACTAAGGCCTATGCTGCTAGTACTGACGACTCGAAGACTTACAAGGGGAGCAAGCCTTACTGCTCCAAGTGTAGTCTTCATCATGACGGTTCCTGTCCCTACACCAAATGCAGGCCATTTGGACACCTAGCCAAAGATTGTAGAACAGTTACCACTGGCACCAACCCCTCTGCACCCAAGACCTGCTATGAGTGCAACGGTGCCGGACACTTCAGGAAAGACTGTCCGAATCTGAAGAGCAAGAACAACAACGCTAGGGGCAGGGCTTATATACTCAACTCTGGGAAGGACTGCCAAGACCCAAATACGGGTACGTTCATTTTCACACCGTCTAACTAATATTGTACTACTTGCTGTGATAAATCCAGTATATACAGTGTTTCACTTGTTTCCTTAGGTTCTAAGTACACAATAGAATTAGGAAACGACAGACTGTTCGAAACATACAGTGTAACTTCAATTACACTTGAAATCTAGTGAACAATTTCTTTCCCAATTATCTCACACTGGTTGAGACAGGGAACCCCAAAAACATCGATAGTACTCACTGACTACCCGAGCATCGTACCGTGATCATCCGTTCTGAGGGATTGTACACTTTCCTACCGTCTTTAAACACACGAATAATAGTATCGACTGACATACGACAGCACTTGTGATAATTAAAATTCGATTCATGTACTACAAATTTATATATGCCAATGGGAAATAACTACGTTGACCTAAAAGCATCATTCTAATAAACACCCATTTCGTAGGAAATGACAAGCCACTCTACTGAAGGTCACATGTCGGCTGACGACCAACTCGGTGAGGAACAGTCAATGTTTCCTTACTTAATTACTCTCGAAAGTGACACTCAAACGGAAAACGAAGGACCATTGGAAGAAATGGCACACCCAGGAAAACTTGGAGAAATTCCACCTCCAACAACACTGACTGAGGCTACAGAAATAACTCGAGCTGACCCCACTTTGCACCTTGCCACTGATAACCATACCACTAGTACCATTATCACCACTACTCCTACTGTCGCCACACCGATTATTGATAATATAAACACGAGCGACTCCCATCATACAGACGAAACACTAAATGATTTACGCAATCAACTAACCACTGTCCAGAAAGAAGTGGCCAATTTTACGCCAACACACCTTCGAACAAGGATTGCGCCTGCGAACTCTAGAATTCAACTGGGAAAAATTAAGGTTCCTGTGTCCGACTCTGGGAGATATGCTCCAACTGATGTCCAATTCTGCATCACGAACAACTCAAGCTGGCATTCCCGCTGAACACGATACCGAAACCCGACTGACAAACCTAGGAGAGAGCTCCAACACAGACCTTACCCAGCCCAGAGCAAAAAGGGCAAAAACAACTTGAACTCATACTGCTGGAACTGTGGGGAAAACCTATAAGGGGAACAAACCCCATTGTGCCACCTACGACCGTCATCACACAAGACCCTGTGGTAACCCTTGCCAACGATGCAAAACCTCTGGACACCAAGTCTAGGACTGTACACTTACACCTAAGAATACCGACTCTAAAGCATTGAAAGCTTGCTTCGAATGCGGAAACACTGGGCACATCAGGGCTAACTGCCCGTTACTGACTACCAAGGATAAAAACAAAAAGGGAAACACTCATGCCAAAACCTCTACAGACTGTAGCAATACCATAGGTACGTCGCTACGCAACCACCTGAAATCCTACGCGATACCGATAGAGTTATTTTACTCTATGACACTACCAATTAGTACAAACGTTATAAACACCGTAGACTTCACGAATTACTGTAGGCTACTAGTACACAATGTAGCTGCACTCTAATTACCGACTGACCCCATCCGTTGGACATGGTCGACAGACATCGAAACTCTCTGCCAGTAAGGCACCACCCTAACAAGGGGAGGGAGACCCCACGATACAGACGTTACATCACTGACATATATCTCACCGTCATTCTTAGATGAATTACAGACGATTACCCGAACATACAGACTACTACTTAGAACAAATTTCGGGACGAAATTCTCCTAACAAGGGGAAAATGTGACACCCGCTAAATTATGGCGTCATTACTGTGCCTAATTATGTGCTTATTACGTGTATTTAGTATGAAATAGGACTAAGTACAATAACTATTATATATATATATATATATATATATATATATATATATATATATATATATATATATAATGATTATATATATATAATGATTATATATATATGCACACGTATACGATTCGTCCAAATCGTACAATTTCGCGTCAGATAAAAATCTGACAACACGAAATACGGACGTTGGTGAAACTATTATTAAATAATATGGAATTATTTAATACCATTGATTATTACTTTATATTATGTTTATAATATAACAAACACGTACGTTTTGCTTAAAACGTAACCGAACGCTACAGAAACACGCGAAACGCGCCCAAACGATGAAATATATCAAGGTTATAATTTTATAACTTAAAACTAAGTATTTTGGTAAAATACTTCAAGTAAAAATATTACGACTACACGTATATAATTATAACGTTTAAAAACGTTACACAAATTAAATAAATGTACTAAACGCGACCGACACCCGAACAACGCTCGAAATACTTTTTAGAAACTTAATTATGCTATATTAAGTAAAAATTTTATTGAAAACATTGTATTTTAAATCGTTAACAATACGTATTTTATAAAACGCTATACGATTAAAAAATACGTCGAAACGATCGGGTAAACGAACACCGCACGGAGCGTGAACACGGGGAACGAGTTTGGGGCAACCCACACCTTGGTGGGCCACCCCAAACAGCTGGCCATGCCAATGGTATGGACACCCATACCTTGTTGACTTATAAGCCAAACCAAAACCATTTCCATAATCATATCATTCAACCAACTTTCCATCACTCTCTACTCCCTCTCTCTACTCCTTTTCTCCCTCTCTTTAGGCTGATTTCAGCCACCATCACAATCCGCCACCACCACCATAGCACCACCATTTCAAACTTGAAAAGAAATCGAAGTTGGAGACACCACAACGATCACCACGACTCGAGGAGTATTTCTACCGCCTCCATTTCTCTATACGATCATTGTAAGGATTCTTGACCCAGGTATTTTGATTGGAATACTTTTATTAACATGATAGTACACTCACTCAACTCAAATATGTCCATAAAACTTGTTAAAACCCATTTAATCTCACACATATACATATATATAATATGGGACAGGTTCTGCACCTTCACGATAAAAATCATATAAAATCGAAAACACAACAAAAATGTATGAAACTTGCGCTAAAATCTTGGTATTTTAGTTGGCTACAACTTTTGTTTAGATCACTTTCGCTAAGAATACACCCATTTTGCTAGAAAATTCGGAATATACACATATATACACAAAGGGCTGTTTTGATAAAATTGCGAAAACAACACTTCGAGTCGACCATTGAACGCAACGATAATTTTTACAAGCTTTATAACCATATTTAAGACTAGTGTAAAAGTTTCGGGTCAAACCGAGCTTGTTTGACCATTCTACCATAAACGAAATTACTAACAGCCGATCCTGCGAGATGAGTTTGTCCTGCGAGATGAGTTTGTCCTGCGAGATGAGTTTGTCCCGCGAGATGAGTTTTGTCCTACGAGATGAGTTTTCTCCTGCGAGATGAGTTTTGTCCTGCGAGATGAGTTTGTCTTGCGAGATGAGTTCTGTCATGCGAGATGAGTTCTGTCCTGCGAGATGAGTTCTGCTCTGCGAACTGAGATCTCAGTCCACGGTCAAACTTAGTCAACATTTTTGTCAGCACTTTGAAATTTACTTAAATGGTTACCAAACGATAATAATTATTCAATACAATACTAAAC
The DNA here is from genome assembly GCA_949592205.1 of Helichrysum umbraculigerum. Classification (NCBI taxonomy): domain Eukaryota; kingdom Viridiplantae; phylum Streptophyta; class Magnoliopsida; order Asterales; family Asteraceae; genus Helichrysum; species Helichrysum umbraculigerum. The sequence continues at coordinate 291,420,305 of CATIUR010000001.1, read as the reverse complement.
CAATGCAAGGATGGTTAACAACCACTTTTATGAGTATACTTTATACAATAATACCGGAACATACGAATGATTGGATACTGATGCTAATGTGAGATTTCACTCACTACAGACTTATGAGATTACACTCACACTTAATACGAGCTTACACTCGCATGAGTTTACACTCGCTCGAACTTACATTCGAACAACATTATCGTGATGCGATAGAAATGACAGACTATAGAATAATCATTACAGTGTACAACGAAATGAAATACATAATAATAATAATACTTGAATTATTATTACACACCGTCACCAACGGGCAGTACACCCTAATACAACGAAAGATTACAAATGCAAACAATTACAAATAACAGACTAATGGACATTAACTAGTTGAGTGGACAACTAGCATGGATAATCTTAACGATATCCATTTACTTACTTAACCTTGCGCGTTTAGGACGCTAAAGGTTACTGGTACTTGATTGTACTTTACTGACGTGTTAAGCTTCAACTACGATGTTCATGGCAATGTATATCAACCCGATTGCATTCGTGCAATCATTACTTACTACTTGGTTAAAACTGTACAAATACTTTTACTATTTGATGTGTTCAAACTGACTATTTACTACAAACATGTGAGATTCACCAACCTTTTGGTTGACGCTTTTAGTGATGCATTCTCAGGTACACAGCAACAGTAGGGTTACCCAGCAGGATATGCTTACTAGCTCAAGTCGCATGCATTTACCGACATTGGAGATTTTTCTGCATTACTTTTGTAATAGATGTTATGTATTAGAATCTCTATGATTTTACTCGAACTTGAGCTATTGTATACTTTTGAAATACTTACGTATTAATGTATTACTTTTAGAACATCTCATATAGAGTCGTTCACTGTATCCTTTGTGCTTGATTACTTGATTAGTAGCATCCCAAAGCTTGCTTACTCTAAACTGTAAATTTGGGGGTGTTACACGCAAGTAGCCATAATGGTGTTTAATATTTTTAAAGATGCAAGTTATCGCTGGAAAAAATGGAAGAAGATTGTATTTTTCATGTGCTTTTTTCCTTAACGTTGAGGAAATAATGATGGCTTATCGACACATATAATTATATATGTTATTAATTATTAATGTTTTTATTATGTTGACCAAATTAGATAGCTAAATCTGTTCATTTTAAAGAAAACGTTAAGAAATTGTGTCCGATTTGACGACTTTAAGAAGATTCAATCGGGAAGAATTTAGGTGGTTGGTTGCCTGGTTGGTCAGGTTTTGGAAAAGGAATGGGAATTAAAAGACATTTTTTACCCGCATGTACAAGTGACATGATATGATTTAAAATGGGTATTTGGCCCACCCATTGGAGCCGCTCCATATTTCAATGGAGCACGACCGAACCCCCCACAATGTCCTACATCGCCGGGCAAATCACCTCCATCACATATACCACAGCATACGAGCCGCAACTCACGCGGATTAAGCCTTAACGTTGTGGGTCATGTGCTTCATTGGTGGTAGGTACCTTTATGATAAATAATAGGGTTTATTGTTTCGTTATGTATTAAACTTTACACCTTTTACAATTGTATGAGACATACTTTCATTTGTTCTATTGTATGCATTGACACATCATAATTTTTTCAAATTACGAGGTAACGTATGACTGAAATCATGATAAAATTGAGATTTGATTTCATTGATAATATTAAATTTTAATTTATAAAATTCAAAATTCAGCCACTTGTTCATTTCTATTTTAGGCCATTTGCCCTATATAAAAACTTAAAAATATGAATCAAATACACCAAAACAATATGAGTTTGTTGTTTATCACCAAGTAAATTTCATGATACCCAAACATATTACAGGGTCAACATATAGTGTTTTTGAAAACCAATATTTACAGACACGATTAATCGCTATTACAGACACGATTGATCGATATTGAAGTCTTTTATCAGAAGTTTCGCATATTATTGGAGGACCAAATTACGTATACATCTAAATGATCTTTTCAATCTTTCTCGGTTTTCGTTTGTTAATTAATTTATGCAAGTGTAAATTAAGTAAATCATAGAGCACCAATTTATTAAATGATCGAGCTGTTAATATCCTATTAATAGCGAAAGGTAAAGTAAATGATTTTCCAATTGTTAGTGGCCACAAGTAAATTTCCACCAAAATTTAATTGTACCAAATTAAAAGTATCTCTGTAGTTAAAATCAATGGAATAATAATGCAACTTTGAACACATTACTTACTGTCATAAACATTGTCACATATTTTGTGTAAATGTAAATCAACCTAATAGTAATCACCACGAAGTTGTTTTCTAAAAAATGACTTAAAAAAAAATGTTACTGAACGACCCGCGAAGTCACATTTACAGGGCCAATTGACTTGCCGCGGAGGTAGTTGCAGAATGATTATATATCAAGTCGCTACAGAGGTAGTTGCGGAATCGTTAGCTCGCTGTGAAAAGCTAGACCGTTGCGGAATCGTTGTGTCATATATTGGTCAAAATTCATATAATCTTAACTCTTGACGACTACCAGTTACGAGACGTGTCATTTGTGTATGGAATGAAAGGTCATTCCATAGAAAACTACTAGTATTTTGGATGTAGTTATTACATGTGCTGATGTGCTCCATCTATAACATCATCTACATGTTGTGCTCTACCAAAATATACATTTCAATTCTAAGAAGCTTAAATCAACAGATTAATTAGCCTTAACACAATTTCGTTAGTACTTATTAAATTATTAGCTAGTTATCAATCAGATACATTATCATAGTCAATTATTGAATTTATTAATATATTATGCTACTTTTTACACTCGATTAGAAACAATTATAGTAATGATATAATCGCTAATCGATAAATACAGCTTCGAAATCGCTGTCTATTCAAAATAAAAACATGATCAAACCTTTCATTATTACAAATTGAGCGATCGTGATTAATACAATGACCAATAATCCATAAGCCACCAACTTGAGCTTTTCTTCCATAAAACCCAAACTTCTACATATCAACCCACAACCACATTTCGGTAACTTCTCAAAATAATCGACAGCGTATTCCGACGACAACGATGTTCCTATGGCCACACTAAAGTTGTCTTCATCGTCACAAGTAACATCTTTAATATCCGCGAAGAAAAACCCCAGTTTTACCATAACGCCATTCAACTTCGTAACATTGTTTTTACTGATCACTCCACTAATAATTGATTTGCACACGATATCAAACTCCAATTGACGCAACTTACATGTGCCTCCCTGCAGCTCGACCTCAAACTCGCCAGTGTCTTTGTTCAGAGTGTAGGATGTTACACCTTTCGGAAGTAGAATTGGTGGGAGATTGTATTCTTCTAGCACGTCGTACACCGTTGGTGTCTTGAAGATTGCGGCCGAGTTGAGGAGTAGGAGGACGAAAGGGAGTAATGTGAGCGGAGAAGACATGATTTGTGATGTGGAATTAATATATTGAAGATGGTGTGATCGATGCTATGTCATGTTAAGTTGGGTGAATTTATAGGGTTTAGTTTCATGAAATTGGTAACTTTTGAAATTATGAAAATTGTACTAGTAATGGCAAAATTTGTCATAAATGTACGTACTGTTTTACTGATGCGATTAAATTAATTGCATGAATAACGTCAAGATGAATACGACTTTTTTCTGTATTGAGGAAAATTATCTATGACCTTAGATAAAATGTAGATAGTGTTATGTTTGGATGAAAATAACATGATAAGAAGTGGAGAATACGTGGTATCCTATGAGAAAAGATGTGGAAATTCATTTGATGAAGTTAAACTTTTGCTCATCTAACTCTTTGTGTTCGTCGATTATTAGTTAACAATATGGATACATTGTAAGTTTATTCATGTATGATCATTAGTCAACATAATAAAATTTAATTCGTGTACGTTTTGTTGGGTGCAAACTCATAATATATTGTATTTTGCTAGAGAAGAAATTATACGAAAGTTAACATATAAGTTTATGGACTATTCTTTCTTTATGACTTACATGCCTTACTTGATAGGATCGGAGGCTTCAAAGCAAGTATTCGGTGCATGGAAAAAGTCTCGTACCCGAATAAATTTTCTTTATGAAACAAATTTGAAATAAAAATGTACCTGAACGAAACCCATGCATCCATAGACAGATCAACTATAGACGCTACACTCAACATTTCTTACAAATTTTGACTAAGTAACTAATGTCTAGATTGAGCAAAAATCATATCCATGTCCATGTTGCTGCCTATTTTGTATGTCCCTACTGTTCAAGCGTAAAAACGCTTAATTACAAGGATGATGATGGTTTATGAGGAATCAAGCTTATCACACTCCGATTAACGTGCGAATCCAGTGTCGAGACTTAGTCAATCGAGGGTGGTGATGAAACTTAATTCTGGAAGAGCAACTATGGATAAATTGCCCTGAGGTTTTATGAGGTGTTGGTTTTAAATGGAAACCATGCACTAGTATTTATAGCCAAACCCTAAGCTGACGCGGGCGTTTGGTCGTGGACGAGGGCGACATTCTCTGTGTCTAGCCTGAAGTGGACCAATGAGATGATCCGACCAGGTTAATGGGCAAGTCATGCACATAGTACCTGCATATAACGTTCACTGATTGTACTTTTGTTAGAGAATGCCGGGTCATTGTGAAGTATGTGGTTCTAGTGCCGTCGTGGGCACATGCGTGAAGATAATTCTATAAGTGTCGGCTCTCGGTATTGGGATCGTGATCCGATCCCGGTGAGGCACGAAATGAACGCCGTGCGTACAACTAACATTTCTTAGTTCGGGACCGGACTCCGTGGTCCGGAGCTATTAGGCGTCACTTCGGAAGTTGGTGCCGTTGCTATGGTCTACATATTCTGGGTCCGGATTTACTCCGTGGTCCGGAGTCGGTGATAATGATTCATAAATCATTGTATATTCCGGACTCAGGATTTCTTAGAAGACCGACGTCCGAGGGCGGTAAGCGTCAGCTCGGAAATGAATGTCATAGCCATGAGTGGCATATGTCGGGTTCGAGGCTGTTCCGTGGTCCGGACTCGGAGCCGGTGATATGTATATCATTACCTACCTCTCATATAGTCTCATATGATGATATGAAAATCATATCAGTTCTAAGTTCTAACCTCAATTTGTGTATGTACATGGGATTTTAATGATTAAGAGCTAATACAAGAGCAAACACAAATGAGTAGCATTAACCAAAAGGTTAGATTAATATTAAAATTAACAATAACATAATAATTAGTTAAGATCAGTAACATTTTCCTCCAAGAAATAAAAAGGTGAACACATATATTATTGATCATTTGAGAATTACTATACCAAACCAAAAATCACCATATTACAACATTAATCACATTGACAAATCCAAAAGCTTATTATCATTTTCAACTTGTATATGCTTATGTTATACTCGATCTAGCTTAATTAAGTAGCGTAACTAACCCTCTAATATATAAGACTACAGTTAACAAAATCTTACTATTAGATAATCATCATAAATTCTATAACCAATTGAACAAGCTAGCTAGTGATATATATATAATCACTAATTGATAAATCCAGCTCCGAAAATACATAAATATTTATAAGCTTATCGATAAAATACATATATACTTGATATATATAGACTCTTGAACAAACATGGATAATACAATGACCAATAATCCATAAGCCACCAATTTCATCTTTTCTTCCATAAAACCCAAACCACTATGTACAGGTTAACCCACAACCACACTTGGGTAACTTCTCAAAATCATCGGCGGCGTTTCCCAACCACGAAGTTCCTATGGCCACACTAAATTCTCTGTGTCGTCACGAGTAACATCTTTAATATCCACCAAGAAAAACCCTAGTTTTACCATAACGCCATTCAACTTAGTGACATTGTTTTTACTGATCACTCCACTGATCGTCGATTTGCACAAGATATATATCAAAGCCAGATAACCTCAACTTACATCTGTCACCCTGTAGGTTCACCTCAAACTCACCAGTGTCTTTGTTCAGGGTGTATGACGTTACACCTTTGGGAAGCATAATTGACGGGAAATTGTATTCTTCTAGAACTTGGTACACCGTTGGGGTCTTATTGGAGATCACGGTAGAGGTAACGAGTAGAAGGATGAAAGGGAGTAATGTGACTGGAGAAAACATTTGGGAGATATGACGCTATATTGCTATGTTTTTATTAAATATACCACTAGCAAGATACTAGATGCATTCCGCCCGATCCTCAAATATATTGCTATATTGCTATGTAGGTGATTGGTTTTGTAGGCTTATTTCATTTGTTTGGTAACTTTTGATATTCTTATAATAATTGTACTTCACCAATGCAAAATTTGGAACAAATGTGCGTGTTTTAGTAATGATGTGATTGATCAATCGCTATAAATGTCAATATAGATACAATGTTTTCCTTGTTTTTGAGTATAATACTGTGACATTATTGGAAAAGTAGATAGGGTAATGTTTGAACAAAAATAACATGATAAGAAATTAAGAAAGGTAACCCTTATATATAGGGAGTGGCAATAATTGAAGTACATATGTTATCGACTTGACAATATGGCAATGCATGATATAAATTGTACCCAAACCAACCCGATCCGAAAACTCCACACTTATAATTTATTTCTTACAACTTTCATAACAATCTAAGTTTTACATTTAGACGAAACTCATATCCCTATGGTTGTTTCATAATTCAAAGTGATCGGTGTAGGGAAAATAATTTCGTACCCGAATACAGTTTTTCACTGTGACGAAGAAACAAATATCTTATAAAATGTCCCAAAAAAAAAAAAAAAAAAAAAATATCTTATAAAATGTACCCAAATGAATCGCATCTACAAACTCTAGATGCTACACTCAACATCTCTTACAACTTTGAGCAAAAATCATATCCATGTTGCTTCCTGTTTTGTATGTCCCTACCTCTCACAGTCTCATATGAAAATTTATCAGTTCTACCCTCAATTTATGTATTTACCTCCTTTAATCGGATATTACACTATCTATGTTTGTCTAAACAAATATTTATATAATCGGTAACATAGCCTCCAAGACAAAACATAATATATATAGTAGTCCCTTCTCAAATTAAGACCTAAAACAAGAACAAAGACAAAATGAGTAGCATTAAACCGAAGTATACATCTAACCGAAAGATTAGATTAATACTACTAAAGATTATAGTAACGTAGTAATTAATTATGATTAACATTTTCCCTTCAAGAAAAGGTGAACACAGTACTACTCATTTAAGAATTACCTAACCAAATTACCCTTATTACAACATTAATAATCACATTGACAAATCCAAAAGCTTATCATCATCATCACAATCGAACCCACAACCGCACTGCGGTGACTCCTCAAAATCCTCAACATCAAACCCTGCAGAAAACATTCCAGCAGAAAAATCCACCTCATCTCCGTGGCGAGTAGCCCCATCAATATCCATCCAAACCCAAAACACTTTGGCACTTACTCCCTTCAATTTCGTCAGCTTGTCTTTCTTAATCACTCCACTAATCGTCGATTTGAACTTGACATCATAACCATCAAACGAGTAACTACATTTATTACCCAATGTAACCAAGAATTGTCCGGTTTCGGTGTTCAAAGTGTAAGACGTTACGCTTGATGGAAGTAGACCAACTGGAAAACCGTATTCTTGAAGCACTTCGTAGGCAGTTGGTAGTTGGGCTGCTGTGACACTTGTGAAGAGTATGAGGATAAAAGGGAATTGAAAACATATGAACATATTGTAGTTGGAGCACATCTTTAATTAGTTTATTTGATTATGCTTAAGAATTATGACGAGTTTGATTAATGAAAGATGTTGTAGTTCACATTTTTGCTATGTCCGTTATCTAAGGTGTTTGTAAATTTATGCAAACGAAAAGCCAACAGAATAAACAACTTAGATGGGCTTTTCACTGAGTTTTTATATCTCATTTTTTAGGAACACTTGTCTAAATTACATTATGTTATACAGTAATAATTACTTTTTGTTACTTTCGTAACAGAGATTTATAAAGAAGGATGACGGATACATCTTGTAAAAATTGAAATCATAGCTGCAAATATCTCACTGATTAGAACACACAACATCGAATGATTGAAACTATACAAAATTTCGATAAAACAGTTATTGTTATCATGTTCACTTGATAGTACGTAAATTACCAACTTAAAAGTTAAAACCATTCAAGACCTCATACCAAGTTATTATATCCCCTGTTATATGATATATCAAAGTACAAATAAGCAATTTTTTCGCGCCTAAGCGGCTAAGATAAAGAAAATTAAAATGTACTTTTAGAAATAAGGAATTAAATTAAAGTTGTTGTATTAGTTTAGAATCCAGAACCATCTTGCTTCTTTGTTATCCAGAACCATCTTGCTTCTTTGTTACCCAGGTTTGACCCTACCCGGTTCGGGTTTTGTGAGTACCCGCCGGGTACATAACCGGGTTGGATTTTTAGAATTCGAAATCGGGTTGGAAAACCGGTCAAACACCCGGTTGAAAACCCGGAAAAAAACCCGAAAAAACCGGTTTTAACCCGGTTGAATACTTTAAAAAACCCGGGTCGGGTTCGGGTCGGGTTGGTCCAAAACCCGATTTCCCTTCGCTGACTAAAACCCGGTTCGGGTTTCAGTTCCGGGTCGGGTTGGGCTAAACCCGATTTTTGTTCACGCCTAATGGCCCGGGGACTCATTCTGACTGATACTGGTTCAGTGGTTTGTATATATTCAAGTTTTTTTGGACTAAAATTCTCATTTGATAATTCATCATCTACCCAAGGCCCATGGGCTGATCTATAGAAAAGGACCCAGGCCTGGAATTTGGAAAACGGTCTTGCCGAAGAGGGAGAGGATATAATTACATTAACTTTTGTATTTGTGTTTGTGTGGTTCGTTTATATCTTGATTGTTATCGTTTGTTTATATTTACCAGTTTATTGTTTGTGGGTCTAACACCATTTACACGTGTTTTGTTTGGATTGATTCCTAACAACTGTTATCGGTTAATTCCTTACACCTTCCTATGGACTTATGTATCAGTGACCTACTACTAAGTTAATCGACTTCCAAAAATAAGTTTGGGAAGAACACACGTTTGCACAGCTGATGACACAACTATGTTGGAGTAAGATGGCATTCATTTCACTATGAAGATCTCCTCACGCAGTATCACAAGTCGTTACAACTACTGGATCTTACCTCAGCTTTACTACTACGTACATACCGATTACCAAATATCAACATTCTACAACAATAAACCATTTACTTACCAAATATTTCGGAGAAGCTCTCAAAAGGGTACCTAGTTTCATACATTCCATAAAAGAAAAAGAAACCATATATAGATTGTTCTGTCCCCAACCTTCATTTGTTATGAAAGCGACTTTCATCGTGATCACTCCTCTTTCGCCACTGGGCTGAGAAACCACTTTTCCATACTAAATTGATTTCTGGAGATGGTTTCCACTTTCCAGGACCAGTCACCTGAGACCAGTTATAACAATCTTTTGGTTGTTGCATTACAAACTTCAAAGTTAGCAAATAACAAGACACGCTATGTTTTGAAGTCCCCAAGACCCAAGAGTATCTAGTCTCTTAACTTGCACTAAAATAAAATACAAGTGAATCAAATATATCGAAACCAATTTTAAACCTAATCATCCTTGACGTCTTCAATTGTTTACGAACCAAAAGTGTTTAGGAAACTATAATTACTAGGTGGGCCGACATGGATATTGTAAGGATCATCAAGGTAAGGTAAAAAAGAGAAAGAACATTATTAGGAAGAAAAAAAAACTATGAACTCTGCAACATAGAATCTCATAATTATCACATAATTTTAATCCAAATACTAATACCTACAAGATCACCAATCAAAAATCACTCATCAAAAGCTCAAACAAATTACGATAAACAAGGCTTAATCTTGTTGATAATCATAGCGATATCACTAAGCATTGCACGGGTTAACATTTCATTTCGCACCTCAATAAGGTTCTTAATTCACTGTATTTGGGTACAATATGTCATATGTTAAAGGGAACTTATGGCCACAATATGTCATCTTAAGGTTTCAATCTAAAGTCTAAAGATGATCATTAAAAACAGCCCACATTGAACATAATAAGTATACATTCATAATTAAGTACAAAAAAGTTTAAAATTAATTATGAAATTAAAGTACTTATGGAAAAGGCAAATAAACTTGAACAGAACTCAATTACAGTAGAGTAATTATTCATTCATGATGCAAAAACTCATGAAAACAAAACCACAAATCAAGAAGAAGACAACATCAAATCATCATTTAAATCATTACAATCAAACCCACAACCACATTGTGGTGATTCATCAAAATTACTAACCCCAAATCCAGCAGACATGATCCCAACCGAGAAATCGAGCGTATCGCCTTTTCGACTCACTTCCACAATATTCAACCACACAATTAGTATCTTCACATTGATTCCACTCAGATTCTTCAACTTTCCTTTCTCAATCACTCCACTAATCGTTGACTTGTATTTTAAATCATACCCTTGAATTTTAAACGTGCATGTTTCTTTTAAGTACGCTTTGAATGCGCCGGTGTCTGTGTTCAGCTCGTAGCCGGTGACGCCTACCGGAAGAAGGCCTACCGGGAAATCGTATTCAAGTAGCTTTTCGTATGCTGTTGGTGCGGCGGAGGCGGAGGAAAGTGGAAGTTGGGCGGAGAGGATAAGGAGGGTTATGGATGAGAGAATTAGGAGGAAATGAATTGCCGGAGATGTGGGACCGGTGGGTCGCCGGAAAAGATCTGATCTCATCTTTTTTGGTTTGGTCAACAGGTTATGAGTTAAATTTGGGTATTTAATTGTTTTTTGTGAGTTACTTAACTTATAAATAAATAAATAAAAATAAAATATAAGTCAATCTATTTGATGCTTATTTTAGTCCACATTTGAACTTGTTTAATTAATTGCTTATTTCCAAAGGTTTATATCGATCATTTCTGATAATCTGTTGTCTTTAAAAGTTTAAATATTGAGATTGACTCATAAGTTGGTACTTGTATGATTAGAGCACTCGGTTTGGTAATTTTGTGTTTACAGTGTTTTTGGTGTTGTGTTGTGAGTTAAAATTTTGGGGTGTGGTAACAGTGTTGTGGAATATTTTATGATTTATTTGTTTGTTTGTTGCGAGTTAAAACCAAAAACGCAGCTCATTCCAATGTTAAAAATCACACGGCGGCACAAAAACATGACAAAAACAGTGTTAAAAACGTGAAGGGGGTGTCGTTCAATGAGTAAGTTTTTATAAGACTTGTCATTTGTCAATTTTGTCATTAATAATTTTGGATCTATAAAGACCAAATTTGTTACTTCACCCAAAGTTTATTAATCAAACATTTTACTTCATTTGCTCTAGAAATAAGTTTATCAAATGTATTATTTCAAAACACTGACACACACTTTTTAGTTTATCTTCCCGTTTCTTACACCCGCCACGAATGCACCACCCATCTTCGTGGTTGAAACCGTCGTATCTACATCTAAAATGTTAGATCTAAATCGACATTTCCATATTCTTTTAAATAAGTATCACCATCACCATTGTATTACACAGATTATAATTTTAATACTAGTGCATGTGTGAACTTGTAACTCAAAATCTCAAATCATTAGAGGTTGATAGAACATTAATTAATTAATTAATTAATTAATTAAGTTGTTAATGTGTTATTCTCCGACTCCTTTTAGAAAGGGTTGTTATTTGAAGATTATATTTGACTTGAAAACAAAGAGGTGCACCTGGGTTCCTATTTTACGAAGTCTCCTTTTAACAGCTGGACATGATATTTCATCAATTATTGGACGCATTTGGTGTTGCTTGTCACATTCCTTTCAGCCAATTTTTTCGCAGATGCCAAAATAACATCGTCACCAATTTGTCCATTACGTACAGCGAGGCGCTTCTGAGATGGACATTTATTTTCGTTTATCCTCAGAATTCATTTATATTACAAATTTTTTCATTCAAACGCTCCTATAGTTTTGGTAAAGATGGAGATTTTAAGACATATGTTTAGAGTTCAGAGTCCATCCGAAATTTCTTTATATATATAGCAAACAGTAGACGTAATTCATAGACCCAAAGATCCCAAATGTGTATATAAGTCATAACCATATTCAAAATTGATTTTAACATAATCCCATACTAGATAACCCGAAAACAAGATTTCAACACTGATCCATGCACCTATTACTAAACAGAAGTCGGGAGTACTAGCATTTTTTCGACCTTTGAGAAGCAATGAGTGAAAGAAAATTCAGATTAGTTAACTGGTAACTGAAAATCACTTGATGCATATATAAGAATAAAGAATTTGACACAAATTGTTATGTAAATTTATTTACAATCTCATATGGGAGCCCAAAAAAAAAAAGCAAAATTAATCACAACGAATTTCACAAACACAACAGCTACGACGGATCTTCTGAATTGCTACATCAGCATTACCATGCTCAACAACAACTTCACGACTTTTGGATGTAAATCCTCCAACTTCTTCAGTTCATTGTAAGATAAGACCTGAGTTCACAAACATCAACAGTTAGAACCTGCTGTTCCGTACAGAAGTTCAGGAACCTGACCAGTGGTGGGTTGCAACCCTGCCTTCCATATTTTAGGGTATATAATAAGATACATCCTAAAAAACTGAAACTACTTAATGATGTTAACACATCTTTTTACATTTTGTCATTATAACTGAATAGCGGAAGGAAATTACAGAAAAGCCCATGATTTAAGCCAAGGGCATACTTTTGCTGTTTGCATATATAATAAAATCCTAGGATCATACAATCTATATAGAGCGTATATATCAGACAGAATGGAAACAACAAGCTCTCATGGTGGTTGCTAGAAGTGGCGATTTCGACTATTTGCTTATAGAAAGGTTGATTGGATTGCTATTAATCTCAAAAGAGTCTAACCGAAAAAAACTACGTAGAAGGATCAAACGGTTCGAATGGGTTGATAATGCCCATAGTCTATTCTTAATGTATACACTATACAACCTCCTAAACCGTTGTATTTAAAGATTTTAATTTCATAATAATTTTGTTCGGTAATCAAAATTAGTACATATTTTATTCTAAACAACCTTGGAAAAACGAACAAGTGCTAAAATGGGTCAACTCTACACCTTTATTTGTAATAGAAAATGACCAGTTTCAACGTGTATTCATCGTCTGCAGGACTTGTACGTGAGGGATGACAATCTCTAGTTTCCATGTCCCTGCTTGTTAGGTGGTCACTAGCTGTCTAGCTGGAGTATTAGTTGTCTAGATACCACTATTCCTACTCCTCAATTTTTCAGGACCTGATAAGATGTAAACAGTTGCTATATCCTGCTTATTAAGATGAGCTGCAGGGTGTGAAAAGTATAAGGTTATTACTATAATAAAGTATGCACAACATCCTCCACCAAAAGTGGTTGTGTACCATACATGGAAAGAGCAAGACAAGAGGCTCCATAGAGAATTAGAGAGGGTCACAACGGTTTGTAGAGAACTAGCTAACACATCTTAAACATGAGAAAATGTCGTTAGATGTGTTTTGAGTCCATGATGACTATACCTCCCATGGAATCAGGGATCTTCTTGAGGCATTGGTTTTAGCTACGGTGGTAACTGGTTGCCATTGGCAATTTCAAGCCATTTGCTTATGAGCAGATCATTTCGGGCAGTGTTTTATTCAAAAAAGAAGGGGAACACGTCACACGAGTAATAAAATTGTAAAGAAAAATTTGTTTTGTAACCATAATTAAGAACTTAATTGCTTACAGGATTAGTCTACTCAACTCAACTAATTGCACTAATGATGACCCGTATCAAAACAAACCTGTTTTGAGTCACTACCCGACCTGCCTGACCCTTCTATCATCCCACCTATAGTTGTTAACATATCTTGTGTGTATAGGTGGGTGTTTCCTTCCACTTATATTGAAAGGCCAGCCATAGACTTGGACCAACATTAAGCCTACTGCTAGCTTATGAAATTTTCCTAGACTTCCAGAATAGGTGACAGGTGACTTCCAAGTATAATTGCATTACTTCGATCATTCTATAGAAGATAAAATCCATAACAAGCAGCACCAGCTTAAGGAGTATAACAAGAAGGTAAGTTCCTCGAAAGTATAACGAATTTGAACAGTGTGATGATAATTCCCAACCTCTAGTTTAATATAAGCTATTCTGCTAATTCATATACTAATATGACTTCTTCTTTTTTTGTCAATGCTCCAGCCCAAACAGTTGTCAATTTCAGTATGTTTCTACTTTGAAACGTTCAATACTTGATAGTTCAATATACTTGTAAATTTTTTGCTCGATCTAACACATAACCTAAAGAGACTAATCAGCTGAGACTTAAAACTAAAACACACACCTTTTTGGGTCCTAGGTAGCATAATAGATATAAATTAAATACAAAATAGTACTATCAAATCATAATACTACAAATTGCTGATTAGTTGTTAGATTCGAGTTGAAATTTGTCTGCCAATAAAAAAATTAGTGGCTTCATCCCTATCTTGAATCAACCTTTTAGCCTCGAGGTCTTGATAATGTATCTCCAGTGCTAATAAAGTGTTGCCCTTAAGCCCAAAAGGTTTTTGTGGTCATTATCATGATGGTAATTACATTATCCCCTAATGCAATTAGTACATCACTGTAGTCCAGTATTGTCCAATGAGCTGTATGTTACAGCTGTATAATCCTATCTAAGTATGCAAGAGGATTGCATACAGAATGAAACTCATCTATCTAAGGTAACTGGCTACTTCCAGATTCAAGCACTAGCAGAACAGCTAAAGTTCCAATAAATTATAGTTAGATAATGATAACATGAATTCAGAAAAGGGCAGGAGAAGATACCTGTGAATCTGGAAGCAAGTAAAGTCTTAATGGTTTTTAGTTGACATCCTTTAGCCTCTTAATTAAAGAGTCTAGGGACTTTTTCTTTGGATTTTGTTTGGCACCTCTTGATCCAAAAGTTCCAAATAATCGCTCAGAAGGATCCTTTAGTTTCTCTGAAATGATCCCAACTTTTCTGTAATCCAAAGCATTGTAGCTTCGCTCCCTTATAACTGGGTTCAAAAAGTTTTCTGGGTTATTGCTGAGAAGCAAATTAACTAATTGCCTTGCCTCAACAAGCGCTTTCTTTAAGTGAATAGCCTCTTCTTCAGACACAAGAGAAGCTTGGTTTTCAGCAAACGATTCCAACAACTTGATATCTATATCAATCCCCATTACAGCATTCAAACTGAACCTTTTCACAGAATCGCCAGCTAAAAAGTTAACAATCGTTTCAGAGATATGAGTGAGAACATCTTGCAACACTCGTTTGAGGACCTGACCAGGCAATATCTGCTGTGCAGTAGAAAGAAGAGTTTCCAAAAATATTATCACTTCATTCACATATTCATTTTCTGTCTGAGGTGGCTCATCAATATTCCAATTCACGTTCTCAATCAACGTCATAAAACCGTCAACCTTCTTCTTAAGCAGACTACTGAGCATTTCTTCCGCTGCGTCACGTGCTTTGGTCAGGGGAAACTGCCGCCTGCTCCTTTCCACCATCCTTAAAGGGATCCCAGAAAGCTTCGCAGCATGGCGAAAAAAGAAATCACATGCTCGTTCAAGAACTGCCATATTAGCTGCAACAACCATCGCTTGATTGACCCCACTAATCGAGGTACCGATAAGCTTTTGTAGGGCATCATCCAGTACTTCGGTCAAAAGCCTATCCAAGTACTTTTTCACAACATCATAGAAATCAAGTTGTCCACCATTAGACATGAAACTAACAGAGTCCTCAATAAACGACCTCACAATGCGACAACAATCAGGCACAGTAGATGAAAATGGAGCAATATAAGGAAACGCGGGTACAATATCAGAAATTTGAATCTGAAAAGATAGCACATTCATAGAATACTCATACTCCTTATTCATCCACATCTGCTCAAACTTATCAGCGGCAAGCGCTTCGGCAATCTGTTTCCGACAATCTGACAACAACAACTCATGGTACTTATCCCTATGCTTATTCAACACATCAAGCAACGCATCAACCGAGTACCCATACCTTCTCAAAGTAACACCGAGCAAACTCACATAATCCTTAATCAACAACAAATGGTTAGCCGTTCGCATCCGAGAGAACTGATCTTCTAACACAGAACACATCTTACTAACAGCAGTATCCCATAAGTTTTCTACTTCCATTTTATTTATCAATCCACCACCAGTCCTTAGGACCCTATCTTCAACAATAAAAAACCCCGCTATCTGAGCAAAAAATGTCTGATGGGATTCTAAAAACGGCGTCATTGACGACACTTGAAAGTCAGAAGTCAACTGAAGCTTCCGGTTTTCGAAATAATATTTCTTAAAGGCGTCCTCTAGCCCTAAAGTCTGATGTATATGATAAGATCTATACAATGCAGTCAAATCAAACCCTAGACTAGCATTACCACTACCATTAACATCATTACCTTCGCTACTTACACCGTCATCCTCATCATCTTCAAGCGCATAAACCGTATCACGAACGCTCAACCGGCTCTGTTCCTCAGCTTGTCGTTGCCTGATTCGAAGCTCTTCTTCTCTTTGTCTACCAGCAGAGGCTTGGCCAATAGCAACTTGACCTAAGTTCCGACTAACTGTACGGATCTCAACAAGCCAATCACCAAACTCCTTACTAATTTTCCGTTCAATATGCGCACGGATCGCAGGTATATTCTTTTCAAGCATTCTCCGTAACGTAGAGGACGGCGTTTTATTAATAAAATCACGCTCAATTGAGTCGATACATTTCAATGCCATGTAAAAATTGTTCTTCGATAAATGAAAATTAACACGTGAACAAACCTCCATTAACCTTACGCAAATCTGAAGTGACTCGATCGCTAGGGTTATGTTTTGACATTTATTTCTAGCCTCAATGAAAGAATCGAGTGACGTCAGTAACGGACCGGCGACGGATTGTAACTGATGATTTGAATTTGAAATTGATGATTTGAGTAATTCGACACCGGAGAGAAGTGATCGGAGGTCATCGACGGCCATGATGAAGTCTTGGTAATGGATTTTGCATACTTCTTCAATTTCGGATTCTTTAGATCTGCAGAAATGACGGAGATGGTGAAGTAGGGTTTCTGGTTTGCCAGTTGCGAAGGTTTTGCGGATGAATGGTGATAAGTCTTCCCCGTTGGAAATAGCGGAGGAGAGGAGAAGTTGGTCGAGTTTGTCGCCGGAGTCTCCGTTCTCCGTCGAAGCGGCGACGACTTTCCGGCGAGTTTTGGATGAGTTCATTGAATTTGGTTGCGGTTATTTTGACGGAATGATTAACGGAGGCGTTAAACTCGGAAGAAATCTAGGAGTGTAAATATGGGAAACTTGTTTGCCGGTAGTGGAGTTGGTCAGATCCGGATGAGAACGACGTCGTACGATTAGTCTTTCTGTTATTATCTGAAACTTTCGTTCTATTTTTTCCTGAAATTAATTAATTAAATTTAAATTAAATAAAAAAAGAACAAACTTATTTAGCCAACTTAACTGAACTGGTTGTATAATTGAAAAAAATAAAAATTAATGTGTTCCTTTCCGCAATTATGAAATTCAGCACTTCAGCCAACATTATTCGGTAGTTATTTAATTTAATTTTCTGATTAAATTTTACTTTTAATGATAATAAATAAAAATAATAAATAAACACATAATAAAGAGAAAGTAAACTAAAAAACCATAAGAGAAACAAAAAAGAACTAATCCACTATATAAGACTGTTGCATTCAAAACTAGTATGATGTCGCGACGGTAAGTGACTAATTGTTTGTAAATGTTGAAGAACAAAATCGAAACTAAGACGAAGATTAAAATAGCAAGACTTTGTTGCAATAAAGGTCTAACGATAGATTGGTTTTGATTCAAATCCGATCCAATAACATGTTTTATTGGATCATTAAATTGATTCATTAATTCAATTAGTGATCCAATATATCGATCCAAATATCCAATTGTACATTTTGATCGATCCATGATCCATCCGGACTTGGTTTTTAAAAGCGCGCCTAGGCGCTTTGAGGCTCTAGCCATAGCGCTAAATAAAGTCTTCTTACACAATCATCTAACATTGCGATGACCCGAGATTTAGTTTTAGGCTTTGCTTAGGCTCCAGGTGATGCACCTTGGTGCCTTGGGATTTCTTTCAAAAATAGTAAGGCCAGTAACCAGAGTTCGTTGGGCTAGCCTTTTTAGGCCCAAGATTTAGTTTCAAGTCCATTAATGCTTAGTACTAATTTACTAAGTTACTAACTTATCTAACTTTCTAACATAACAAAAAAAATCTGTAACAATTGTAAATGTTGAAACCTCATTTGCGGCTTTGGTCACAAACCGTCAAAACACCAAATTGAAGCAAGAAAATTAGAGACAAATTCAGATGACTTTTAGATGAGCAATTGACTTTTGTTAACTTTCTGAAATCAGGTAAATTTGTATCTTTCTTCTTTTTTTTTTTTTAATTTGTTACATACTTATATAAAAAGAAGGGTAATTCGGAGAGTACCTCTGACCCGCATATCATATTTTAATGGTACTCGTTCGCCCCACCCGCAAGGAGCATCAACGCCGGGGAAATCACATGTTCACAAATCACCCACATGTGGTGAAGCATGGGTTCGAACCCCTGACCTGTCGGTCACATATGTAGGGTTTGAACATTTGCGGTGGCGGTACCACTTGAGCTATGCCCAACTAATTACATACATATGTAATATGATTTGCTAATAATGTAGTATGTTTAGTTATACACTATAAATCAGCTAGGACAAGTTTCAGAAAAACGTTTGTGTTTCACTTAAAAAAAAACTACTGCTCAATTTTTGTATAGTGTATATGGTTGTGTATGGCTGTTGTTTTTGTATATGATTGTAAATAGTTGTTGTAATGTTTATGAATTTGGTTTAATTTTATAATATGCGATTAAATTACGGTTATAATCTTTGATTAATAGTATAAGTAGCAGAATGAATGGGTCGGATCGGGTTGGGTCACGAGTCTATATGGGTTTGAGTTTAAACGGGTCCAGGTCTAGATGGGACATATATGAGGATGGGTCTAAACGGGTCCGGGTCAAATGGATCTCGAGTTGCGTTAACCTATCGGGTTTCCACCAAACTTTTTTTTGTTTGAGTGAAAAATGATAAAAATGAAATGAGGTATTCAAAAAAAATTACCCGCTATATTCGTTGGTTAATTGTTATATATTTTGGAGGTTATATTAGATATCCATCTAGACCCATCTAAAAAAAAGATGGATACCCAACAAACACATCACCTTATAGATATTAATATTAACTAACTTGACCCATTAATAACCACGGGTCTAAAATTGTCACCTCTAATTAATAGAATGGAATTAGGATCAAGCACTCCTGAGGTTACATCATCAGTTGATCCAGGTAGAAAGTATTCGGTACAAGATCCTAAGAATAAGGGATGCAACTTTTGTGAGGTACTAACATGAGGAGTATATCATTTAGAACAACACTTAGTCGGAGGATGGAAAAATGCGACATATTGCCAACTATGTCCAAGCTAAGTGAGGTACATGAAGAAATAAAGGCTTATATGTCACGGGGCGAAGAATAAAGGATGAA
Organism: Helichrysum umbraculigerum; assembly: GCA_949592205.1. NCBI lineage: Eukaryota > Viridiplantae > Streptophyta > Magnoliopsida > Asterales > Asteraceae > Helichrysum > Helichrysum umbraculigerum. The sequence continues at coordinate 291,400,519 of CATIUR010000001.1, read as the reverse complement.
GAATTGAGATCAAGAATGTTATCCTCCAACTTTCGTTTTAGTTTCAATAATGATGATGATGAAGATTGTGTTTAATTAGGGGGTAGTGGTAAGATGCCTCAAGGTCCTCAAAAGAAAAAAATCAAGACAAAAAGGTCCATTGGATAGGTGGTGCACTCCTAATCCCGAAGAAGTAGTTAAAGCTAGAAAAGATGGGAAATGAGGGAGACAACAAACTACAAATCAGGTTGTGCATAAGGAACTTATGAATAAAGGTTGTTAAGAGATCGGAAGATGGTTTTATGATGCGGGCATTCCTTTTCATGCGGCAACATATGATACTTTTAAGATAATGATTAAAGCCATCGGATAATTTGGACCGGGAATGAAACCACCTAGTATATATGAAATAAGAGTTCCATTTTGTAACACCTGGTCAAAAAGTCAATTTTCGCGCCAAATTTAAAACTTTCATTTCACATACTTGGTACGCATTACTTTAAATAATGTGTTATTATTTTAAATCAACATTATTTACACCGAAAATATTAAACTATTTCATAACATAATTCGTTTGGTTTAAAACGTATTTTTCGCGACGAAACCATACGAAAGGTATCTGTCAAACAAATCCAAAACAAAGTTATATTTTTATATCTCGAATAAAGTATTTTTATAAAATGCTTCGAATAAAAACATATACGATTTCGTATTAGCAAAATTTTGATTTTTAAATAATTTAATTATTTTACGATCGGGTACGCAAACACAGGCATTTAACACCACAATTGGGGACAACCAAACCCACCAAAAATGATGGGCCGGCTGCCCTTTTCTTCCCCTCCCCAATTATGTTTTTCATTTCACCAAACACACCTCCATCTATCTCTCTCCCTCTCTACCTCACAGATCCGCCACCACCACCATCATCATTTTCGGAATCATCAACAACAACGAGACCAACAACAGTCGGACATCATCACCATCATCTTCATCATCTCGATCCGCCATTTTTGAGCTTGAAATCGACATTTGGTAAGAACACCCGATTTCACACCTTTAAACCACTTGATTTATGTTTATTAACATGTTATTGAGTCCACACAACAAGAATATGTCCAAGAAATCGGTTAAAACGTTTTAAAACTCGAAACCCACTTCAAAAATCGCAGCAGTTCGTCGAGCGAGCTGATTCGAGCAGCGAACCGAGCCGAGATGCGAGTCGAACCGAGCAGCGAACCGAGCCTAGCTGCGAGTCTAACCGAGCAGCGAACCGAGCCTAGCTGCGAGTCGAACCGAACAGCGAACCGAGCCGAACGAGCGAGCCGAACTGACCTGCTCTGCGAAATGAGTTTTTGCCCAACGATTTAACATTTGCATAACAACAACTACACTTTTTACAACGATGACTTACATACAAAACTATATTTTTGGGAAGTAGACAACGAAACGACTTTAATAATGATTTAACTGAGAATTATCATTATTACAAAACCGTCACAAACGGGCCGTACACCATTCTAAAACTAAACAACAGAAGTGTACTTTCATGACACGTTTAGTTAAAACGATTAACATCTCACTCATATGACCTCACGTGTTTAGGACACTAGAAGGTTACCATTCGGACGACGCGCGTATCATCGTATCGCTAACAACTCACAGGTGAGTTCATAGCCCCACTCTTCAACTGTTTTACTGTTTTCGGGGTGAGATGCATGCTTAATTACTGTTTTCGGATTATAATGATAAACTTTTATAATTCACACGTAACTATATTACTGTTAGGTAATACAAATGTGTAATAATTAGGAATTACACCCAATATATTATTGTAGGACAATATCACTACTTAACCTAGATAGGTTGCCATTGTACATTACTAGATTGTTGGAAAACAATCACCATCACATAACTTGACCAAGTTATCATTATGCATTGACTATATTGTCGCGGGACAATACTATCAAACACACTAGAACTAGTTAGTTCTACCTACACTAGACGACATCTAGACTCTTACAGGATTAATTTTCCTTTTTAGGAATTAAGACTGCCTATACATTCCAGGACTCCTATATTGGATTGTACGTAAGTCAACATTATCCACGAACCTCAATATACTTGCTAGGCTGAGGCTAGGAGTATACGTTAGTACAGTTCCTTATACTAATACGAAACCACTAGGTAATGATTTCTCATACCTAGGCTCATTGTGCTACAACTAATATCTAAATATCGTATATACGTGTTTAGATACAATATATCACTTTCGTGTGTTACATGATACTTATTAGATGTGTTTGTTGATTCGACATATATATATATATATATATATATATATATATATATATATACACATACATACCGTACCCCATCTCGAGCACTTAGTGCCACCTACAACATACCTATGTATATAGATATACATACGCCTATACAAATACGATAACTTTAGTCAGGCATGTCGTAGTACTGCTTGCTCTCATATACTTTAGTCGGGCTTGTCGTAGTACAGCCGGCTCAATTACATACTTTGCTTGCGAGCAATGCGGACGATGTCCAAATTGGACACACAACGATGCCACGGTAAAGTGGGCACAAAACGATGCCACGGTATTGCAGTGGGCATAAGGACGTATTCGCGGTAAAGCGATACACTCACGGATGGGCGGGTTTATACTCGTAATCCACAACAGTTAACGGGTCGGTGAGATTTCACGCGAGGTCGTTAACTCAGTATTTGATTAAATACTCTATCGTAGTTCTACGGGACTGCACGGTTACTCATACTCAGTAACGGATCGGCGAGCTTATACTCGAGATCGTTGGCTCAGCATTTGGATAAATGCTTTATATTAGTTATACAGGACTACAATTTACGTTGCCGGAGGCAACACTACATGCCAGATAGGCATGCCGATTATTACTCAACATCATATGACGTGGTCATACATTTACTTGGACTATACTCAAGCAGGTTTTGCCTCGCATTGGTTTATTTCACTTATACCAGATAGGTATCTAGGCATGGATTGCCACACCCTCGATATGACGTAGTCATTCACTTGATAGTATTTGGGCATGTATTGCCTCACGATTGTAGACTCACTATACCTGATAGGTATCTAGGCATGGTATGCCTCATTCCTTACGTACTTAGGTACACACCGCTACTTCTAGGGTAGGAAATACCTAGTGAAATGTATACACATTGATGTTACAACTCTATAACAATACAAACTAAAATCGTAGTTTTTGAACTACTTTTCAAATATACAGGATTTACACTTTATGTTTTCAACTAACAATCCTATGAACTCACCAGCTTTATAGCTGACTCGTTTTAGCATGTGTTCTCAGGTGCCCATCAGGATTAGGATTGCTACAAGATTATGCTAGCTCGAGTCGCATATTTTCAAACAACGGGATTTCTCTGCATAACTTTTGTATTACAAATTATGTATTGAAATTATTTTGCGAACTCGCAACTTGTATACAGTTTTATTTTGGAAATGTAATAACTATTTTCAAACGTCTCATTTAGAGGTCGTTTGCTATGTATCTTATGCTGTGATATTTGATTCGGTAACACCCGACCCGAACGCTTCCGCAACCCGAAATTTGAGGGTGTTATACATTTTTTAACAATGAAGTGAATAACACTCATAAGCAAACGAGTGAACATAAAAAGGAATAGGTTGAGAAGGGGTTGCTCAATTCTATCGGACGGATGGCGTGATTCGGTTGTCCAAAAGGATATTATTAATTTCGTGGTAAATTCTCTAAATGGTTCGGTGTTTCTTAGATCTTTAGATGTTTCTGATGTCTCTAAGGATGGGAATTTGTTATTTACCATACTTGATAGAATGGTGGAGGAAGTCGAAGAGGCGGATGTGGTTCAATTGATCACGGATAATGCTTCTTTTTATGTCAAAGCGGGTATGAAAACATTACATTCCAATTATAAATACAATTTATAAATTTAACTATATAAGTATGTATTGTTTTTAATCTTTTATAGCTTTACCATATCTAATGAGTAATATCTTTTCTAACAAACTTTATAGAGAAGTTGTTGGAAGCAAATAGAAAACATCTCTTTTGGACACCATGTGCGGCACATTGCATAGATCTCATGTTAGAGAACATTGGGAAACAAATTAAGAAAGTGAAAGATTGTCTGAGAGATGCCATGTTCGTGAACGGTTATATACACAGCTTTGTTGGTCTAGTAAACTTGATGAGGAAGTTCACGAATCAAAGGAACTTGTATAGGCCCGCAATTACAAGATTTGTCACATCTTTTATCACACTTGCTCAAATTCATAAGCAAAAGTATAACTTGCAAAAGATGGTTCGTTCTAAAGAACAGCACGAGTCACAGTGGGCCAAGGAATCAAAGGGCAAGAATGTTAATATGATCCTTTGGAAAGATACATTTTGGAGGGATATTTTGTATACACTTGAAGTAACAGGCCCTCTTGTTAGGGTCCTTCGATTGGTTGATGGGGAAAGAAAGCCGACCATGGGTTACATTTATGAGGCCATAGATAGGGATAACGACTATAAAGAAGAGTTTTTCATATAATGATCAACATTATAATAAAGTAGAAGAAATTATCAATCGTAGATGGAGTAATCAACTTTCTCGGCCATTGCATTGCGTGGGCCATTTCTGAAATCCTTCCTCCTTTTACAAGATTGCTGAGAATATTAAGCAAAGTGAAAAGATTATGGAGGGTCTGCATGCTTGTATCGAAAGATTGTCTCTGGACACGGACACGAAAGATTTGATTCTGAAAGAGTTGGCAATGGTATGAAAATGTATTGAATTTGTCACAAAATCCTATTGTATGCATCTATCTTTGAAAAATCCTATTGTGTTCATCGAACTTACTAATCATCCCTATTGTATGTAGTTATTAACCTAAAATCTAATTTTAGTTTATGTGGCACCGATTAGTCAGTATATGTCCATGTCATCGGCTACATAGAAGCCATGTTGGACTATGAAAATGTGGCCAACTTTTGATTTTAAAACATCAAAACCAATTTATCATTATTACAAATTTATAATTATACTCCCTCCGTCCCAAATTGTTTGTCCACCTTACTATTTATGTGTAACATCCTCTCCGGTAGCCTGATATTTTTCTATTTATAATTGCGTATTTAATTGTTTTAAGTAATTTTGCGATATAATTGTTTAATTGTGAAAGTTGGCGAAATAGGTCTTAGGACTTATTGTGGATAATGAAATGTTGCTTGAATTAAATTATGAAAGTTGACGGTAAAATAAAATAAATTTTTCCGCAATTGATTTTTAGGTTCCAGTCAATAGATTTAGAACGGGTATAAAATAACCACAATGTTAAATGGTTAAAAAGATGGGCCGATCATTTGATTGTTACTTTACCAATTCCTTTTTCCACTTTCCTTTCAAATAAAACACATAAACCCTAATCTAAATTCTATAGTAAATCATCAATTGGAAGTAGAATTGAAGTGTGATCTTTGGCTTGTATCATCCTCACCATCCTCTAGTTGCCATCATCTTGTTCTTCCTTGCTTTGTAAGTGATTTTAATACATAACCTCAATTTTTAGAAAAAATGATGAAATTGATAATTTGAGATGATTCTTGAGTTTTAGATGGTAACTACTTGAGACATGTAATCATATGTATGATTCTTAACTAGTTAGATGCATTGAAGTTATGTTTATGAGCTTTGATTTGGAAATGGTTGAAAAACCTAATTGATTTCATAATATTTGGTGTAATATTGAATCGTTAGATGTTATGGAAGTTGATATATGTTGGATAGGTGTTGTATGAAGTTGTTACAAGCTTGGAAAGTGAGTTTGTTGCATAATTGGTTCGAAATTGAGATTTTGGAAGTTTTGGTTCGTGCATATTTCATTTCTGCTGCTGCTGTTCTTGATCTGGAAATGAAGCCGGCGGCTTCATAAGCCTAGCCGGCGGCTTCTGCTTCAAGTTGGTGAAGCCGGCGGCTTCAACACTAAGCCGGCGGCTTGTGACCCTCAACCGGCGGGTCATTGACCCAAACCGGCGGATACTAGAGGCTTTAAAACTTAATAAATTTCTGTTGATGAAAAATTAAAATCACCCGGCGGGTGAGGAGATTGACCCGGCGGCTAACCATGGGAAGCCGGCGGCTTCCATGGAAAGCCGGCGGCTTCTGGCTGTTTCCAGGGATTTCTCATTTTTAGTTTTTAAAACCTTTCAAGTGTTAGTACATGTAATTAGTTGATGTGTATGATTAGTAGTCGATAATATAAGTGTTTAGGATAATGAGCTCCAAATGTGTCGAACTTTCTATAAGTTATATTTGGACTTTAACGATTACTAACTTTTATTTGATGTTGAATCTCAGATCCTCCGAAAGATAACGTTGCCCCGAGAATCTGAGTTAGTGAAGACGAAGGTATTGGTGAGTGGATTCAAAACTCACCGTTTGGCTTAGTTGTAATCATTTGATTACAACGGGTAAACGTAGACTTGATTATTGAGTTGATTAGTTGTTATTGTTGATCATATGCCTATATGTGCTTTGTGTGGCCTTCGTGCATTGTTGTTAATGAGGTCAACGAGTTGATGAACTGTTGGTTGGGCTAGTGTGTTATTGTGTGAATGGTACAGGAATGTACTTCATTTGTTGTGTGTGCTGAACTGTACCTAAGTATAATAAACACTAGCTATCGGTCTCGTCTGTTATGGCCATACGGATATGTTTGGATAAGTGATCTTGGGGAGCCGCCCGGGTACTAAGGTTATCCCCGGATCCGCCGATCCTCATTAAGTTGTTGTTGACTGTTGTGTTTGCGAATATTTGTTGTAGTTAATTGGTTTAGCTAAGTTGAATGTGGGGTGTTGGATTTACTCACTTAGCTATGTGCTAATCCCTCGTTGTTACTTCCTGCAGACTTTTGTTTATGCATGCGAGTGGGTAGCAGGAAGGTCAAACCTTGGAAGCATGGAATGTTTGATATTCAAGCTACTCTGATTATTTTTGTAACAACTCAGTCAGTTTATATAATACCCCGATATGCTAGTCTTTTGAACAAGTTTTAAATCGTAGTAACTTAACCATCTAAACTGTTTTGGTACTTTGGAAAAAAATATGTAATGAAGTATTGTGTTTTATTTACCTGCGCTTCCGTATTATCTTTAATATTATTACAAGTAAATGAGGGGTGTTATAAATTGGTATCAGAGCATAGTTTTGAGAAAATTGTTCATTGTTGAATGATCAATCCAAAAACTCGAGCGTGATATATCAAACATTCTTGGGTATGGGATTAGTATTGGTTGAAGGTAGTTAGTATTTAGACGCTAACGATTAACAAAAGTTCAAGTGTTGTGTTGAATTTCAGAAATGGCAGATAACGAACCACCGACCACCAACCCCAACAATGCCTCCAGGATCGTCGCTCCTCAAAATCGGGACTCATACCGAGCAACATGATCATAATGGTACCTCTCAACCAACCGGACAACAATCTAATCGAGATGAGTATATTCATGAGATGGAAGACGAGTTAGTATTCCTTAGGGAATTCAAGAGAAAAGCTGAGGAAGCTGCGACCAGACAGTTATTTCAGCAAACCCCAGTCTTTGGTTCTGGTTCATCCTCTCAATCAGAAAAGAAGTGTTCATACAAGACTTTTATGTCTAGTCGACCACCGGAATTTCAGGGAAGTAAAAATCCAACAATAACTTTGAATTGGCTTAGGGATATGGAACGCAAATTTGATGTGACTTGCTATGATGAGGAACTTAAAGTCAAATATGCGGTTCAATGCATGAAGGATGATGCCATGGTTTGGTGGGATTCCATTACCGGTCATTTCACTCAACAACAGAAAGAAGCTATTAGTTGGTCTCAGTTTCATCAAGTTGTTCGTAACCAATACTGTTCGGATTTTGATATTGCTAGGATTCGAAGAGAGTTTGTGAATCTTCGATTAAAGGATGACATGACTATTGATGAATTGATTTCACAGTTTACGGATAAGCTTAGGTTCGTTCAACAATGGGTTCCGGATGAGAAAACTCAAATCGAACAATTTGTGGATGCTTTACCGGATAACTACCGTACGGTTGTGAGATTGGCTAAAGATTTATCGCATGCTTTTAACCTCGCGCGGTCTGCCGATAGTGATTTGAGAGGCTTGCGATTATGGCAAGGAAGGGATACAAGTTTCTCTAAGGCAAGAACGGAATCGTCGGGTAAGAATAAATCCAAATGGCAAGGGAATCGGCACGGTGGTAAGAAATTTGTTGGAAGAAGTAGTTCTTCGGGAAGTTTTAATAGTTCCAACTAGTGTAGTTCGTGTAGGTCTCGGCATGATGGTCCGTGTACGGCTAAGACAAACAAATGTATGAAGTGTGGTGAATTAGGTCATGAGATAAAAAGTTGCCGTTATCCAAATTTTGTTTGTTGGACTTGTAAGAAAGAAGGGCATAGGGTTGGTCAATGTCCGGAGGCAAGGTCGACGGGGTCGGGTTCGGTCGGGAGTTCGGGATCTTCCGGTCAGAAAAGAAAGAACCCTCCTCCAGCAACTAGTAGGGCTTTTCAGATGACAGTTGATGAGGCCGTGCGTACTGAAGATGTTATCACGGATACATTTCTTATAAACTCTGTACCTGCACGTGTATTGTTTGATTCGGGTGCTAATTGTACTTTCATTTCTGTGCAATTTTGTGATAAGTTGAAATTAGACCCTACTATGATAACAAAGCCTATAGAAGTAGAAATAGTTAGTGGTAAGTTAGTTCCTGTTACCGCCTCGGTGACTGGAGCTAATATTACTATTGATGATCACGTTTTTCCTATTTCCTTCTTGTTGATGCCAATCCCTAGTTTCGATGTAATAATTGGTATGGATTGGTTGAGTCAGAATAAGGATAGTATTGATTGTCACCAGAAGTTGGTTAGGATCCCAATCTCCGAAGGGTCATATGTTGTGGCTCGAGGAGAACGGGATGGTGTAGCTATTCCTTTGATTTCGTTGATGAAAGCTAGGAAGTCATTGTCAAAAGGTTGCGAGTCATACCTAGCCTATGTAGTCGATGCCAAATTAGAAAGGAAAACTGTTTCGGATGTTCCTGTTGTTTGTGAGTACCCTGAAGTGTTCCCCGATGAGTTGCCTGGGTTACCGCCAGTTAGGGAAGTAGAATACATAATTGATCTTGTTCCGGGCTCATCTTCGATTGCTAAAGCTCCTTATAGATTAGATCCTTCTGAGATCCGTGAAATGATGAATCAGATTCAAGAGTTGTTGGATAAAGGTTTTATCAGACCTAGTTCCTCGCCGTGGGGTGCACCAGTGTTATTCGTGAAAAAGAAAGACGGGTCGTTGCGCATGTGTATTGATTATAGAGAGTTGAACAAGAGAACGGTAAAGAATAAGTACCCTCTTCCTAGAATAGATGACTTGTTTGATCAGTTACAGGGTTCTTCAGTGTATTCTAAAATTGATTTGAGGTCGGGTTATCATCAGGTTCGTGTTCGTAAAGAAGATATACCTAAAACTGCTTTCCGAACCAGGTATGGACACTATGAATTTCTGGATATGCCTTTTGGTTTGACAAATGCTCCAGCAGTATTTATGGATTTGATGAACCGTGTGTGTCGACCATTTTTGGATCAATTTGTGATTGTTTTCATTGATGATATACTTATTTATTCGAAATCTGAAACTGAGCATGCCACGCATTTGAGATTGGTTCTTGAAACATTGAGACGAGAACAGTTGTATGCAAAGTTTTCCAAATGTGAATTCTGGATTAGAGAAGTTCAGTTTTTGGGTCATATAATTTGTCAAGATGGTGTGAAAGTGGATCCATCAAAAGTTGCAGCTGTGATGAATTGGAATGCGCCGAAATCTGTTTTTTGAGATAAGGAGTTTCCTTGGGTTAGCGGGATATTATCGAAAATTTATCAAGGATTTTTCTAAGATAGCCGGTTCGTTAACCAAACTACCCGTAAAGATGAGAAATATGTGTGGACTGATCAACAGGAGCAAGCTTTTCAGACATTGAAACAATTGTTGTGTCAAACACCGATTTTAGCATTACCAGAAGGTACTGATGATTTTGTGGTTTATTGCGACACTTCATATTCGGGTTTGGGTTGTGTCTTAATGCAAAGGGATAGAGTTATCGCTTATGCTTCTCGACAGTTGAAACCACATGAGAAGAATTATCCTACGCATGATTTAGAACTCGCAGCAGTTGTATTTGCCCTAAAACTTTGGAGACATTACTTATATGGGACTCGATGTGTTGTTTGTACCGATCACAAGAGTTTACAGTATGTGTTCTCCCAGAAAGAATTGAATATGCGACAGAGGCGATGGTTGGAATTGATAAAAGATTATGATTGTGAAATTAGATACCATCCGGGCAAAGCTAATGTGGTCGCCGATGCTTTAAGTCGAAAGAATACTCCTGATCGAGCTTTCTATTTAAAAGTGAATGTTTCCTCGGATTTGATTGATCAAATTAAAATTGTACAACTTGAAGCATTGAAGGATCAGAATTTGAAATCCGAAATCATGTTAAAACGCAAGGACGAATTAGTTGATGATTCAAGGGGATTAAAGACGTATCAATCTCGTGTTTGGATTCCTTCCATTGGTGGTATTCGGGATTTGATTCTGAATGAAGCTCATAAGTCACGAATGTCTATTCATCCGGGTAGTACTCGAATGTATAATGATTTGAAACTGTTGTATTGGTGGCCAACGATGAAAACCGACATTGCAAAGTTTGTGGGATCTTGTCATATTTGTGCTCAGGTCAAAGCGGAACATCAAAAGCCGTATGGGTCGTTAAAACAGTTGGAGATACCTGAGTGGAAGTGGGATCATATAACTATGGATTTTGTGACTAAGCTACCGCGTACTGTTCGAGGCAATGATATGATTTGGGTTATAGTGGATCGATTGACAAAAAGCGCTCATTTTCTTGCTACGAGTGAGACAGCATCGTTGACTAAACTGGCTTAATTGTATGTTAACGAAATCGTTTCCAGACATGGTATTCCCTTATCGATTGTGTCGGATAGAGATACTCGTTTTGCTTCTCGTTTTTGGCAAAGTCTACAACAAGAGTTGGGTACACGTGTAAACCTTAGCACAGCTTATCATCCTCAGACAGACGGTCAGTCAGAACGTACAATTCAAACTTTAGAGGATATGCTTCGTGCTTGTATTTTGGAATATGGAGGTTCGTGGGATTCACATCTCCCATTGGTTGAATTTACTTACAACAATTCGTATCATTCAAGTATTGGGATGCCTCCGTATGAAATGTTGTATGGTCGTCGTTGTCGCACACCTACTTGTTGGTTAGAGGCAGGTGAGAAACAGTTTGCTGGACCCGACATTGTACAAATAACCGCTGATAAAGTAGCTATTGCACGTGAGAAGTTGAAAGCCGCAAGAGATAGACAGAAACAGTATGCGGATCCTAAAAGACGACCGGTTGTGTTTACCAAAGGTGAACTAGTGTATCTTAAAGTTTCTCCGTGGAAAGGGGTGATTAGATTCGGAAAACGTGGAAAGTTGGCGCCTAGGTACATTGGTCCATTCAAGATTCGACAAGTTGTAAATGATCAGTCAATGGCATTGGATCTTCCTCCAGAGCTCTCTGGTATTCATGATACGTTTAACGTATGTTACTTGAGAAAGTGTAATATAGAGGATCAGTCACAAATTCTTCCATTGCAAGATTTAAAGGTTGATCAAACCCAGAAGTTAGTAGAGGAACCAGTTGAAATTGTAGACCAAAAGATTACCAAACTTAGGAAGAAACAAATTCCTATGGTGCTTGTAAAGTGGAAACATAGTTTAGGTTCCAACCTGACTTGGGAGTCTGAGGAGTCAATGAAGTCCAGATATCCTGGATTGTTGGATAGGGCTGAGATTTCGGGGACGAAATCTCCTTAAGGAGGGGAGATTTGTAACATCCTCTCCGGTAGCCTGGTATTTTTCTATTTATAATTGCGTATTTAATTGTTTTAACTAATTTTGCGATATAATTGTTTAATTGTGAAAGTTGGCTAAATAGGTCTTAGGACTTATTGTGGATAATGAAATGTTGCTTGAATTAAATTATGAAAGTTGACGGTAAAATAAAATAAATTTTTCCGCAATTGATTTTTAGGTTCCAGTCAATAGATTTAGAACGGGTATAAAATAACCACAATGTTAAATGGTTAAAAAGATGGGCCGATCATTTGATTGTTACTTTACCAATTCCTTTTTCCACTTTCCTTTCAAATAAAACACATAAACCCTAATCTAAATTCTATAGTAAATCATCAATTGGAAGTAGAATTGAAGTGTGATTTTTGGCTTGTATCATCCTCACCATCCTCTAGTTGCCATCATCTTGTTCTTCCTTGCTTTGTAAGTGATTTTAATACATAACCTCAATTTTTAGAATAAATGATGAAATTGATAATTTGAGATGATTCTTGAGTTTTAGATGGTAACTACTTGAGACATGTAATCATATGTATGATTCTTAACTAGTTAGATGCATTGAAGTTATGTTTATGAGCTTTGATTTGGAAATGGTTGAAAAACCTAATTGATTTCATAATATTTGGTGTAATATTGAATCGTTAGATGTTATGGAAGTTGATATATGTTGGATAGGTGTTGTATGAAGTTGTTACAAGCTTGGAAAGTGACTTTGTTGCATAATTGGTTCGAAATTGAGATTTTGGAAGTTTTGGTTCGTGCATATTTCATTTCTGCTGCTGCTGTTCTTGATCTGGAAATGAAGCCGGCGGCTTCATAAGCCTAGCCGGCGGCTTCTGCTTCAAGTTGGTGAAGCCGGCGGCTTCAACACCAAGCCGGCAGCTTGTGACCCTCAACCGGCGGGTCATTGACCCAAACCGGCGGATGCTAGAGGCTTTAAAACTCAATAAATTTCTGTTGATGAAAAATTAAATTCACCCGGCGGGTGAGGAGATTAACCCGACGGCTAACCATGGGAAGCCGGCGGCTTCCATGGAAAGCCGGCGGCTTCTGGCTGTTTCCAGGGATTTCTCATTTTTAGTTTTTAAAACCTTTCAAGTGTTAGTACATGTAATTAGTTGATGTGTATGATTAGTAGTCGATAATATAAGTGTTTAGGATAATGAGCTCCAAATGTGTCGAACTTTCTATAAGTTATATTTGGACTTTAACGATTACTAACTTTTATTTGATGTTGAATCTCAGATCCTCCGAAAGATAACGTTGCCCCGAGAATCTGAGTTAGTGAAGACGAAGGTATTGGTGAGTGGATTCAAAACTCACCGTTTGGCTTAGTTGTAATCATTTGATTACAACGGGTAAACGTAGACTTGATTATTGAGTTGATTAGTTGTTATTGTTGATCATATGCCTATATGTGCTTTGTGTGGCCTTCGTGCATTGTTGTTAATGAGGTCAACGAGTTGATGAACTGTTGGTTGGGCTAGTGTGTTATTGTGTGAATGGTACAGGGATGTACTTCATTTGTTGTGTGTGCTGAACTGTACCTAAGTATAATAAACACTAGCTATCGGTCTCGTCCGTTATGGCCATACGGATATGTTTGTATAAGTGATCTTGGGGAGCCGCCCGGGTACTAAGGTTATCCCCGGATCCGCCGATCCTCATTAAGTTGTTGTTGACTGTTGTGTTTGCGAATATTTGTTGTAGTTAATTGGTTTAACTAAGTTGAATGTGGGGTGTTGGATTTACTCACTTAGCTATGTGCTAATCCCTCGTTGTTACTTCCTGCAGACTTTTGTTTATGCATGCGGGTAGGTAGCAGGAAGGTCAAACCTTGGAAGCATGGAATGTTTGATATTCAAGCTACTCTGATTATTTTTGTAACAACTCAGTCAGTTTATATAATACCCCGATATGCTAGTCTTTTGAACAAGTTTTAAATCGTAGTAACTTAACCATCTAAACTGTTTTGGTACTTTGGAAAAAAATATGTAATGAAGTATTGTGTTTTATTTACCTGCGCTTCCGTATTATCTTTAATATTATTACAATTAAATGAGGGGTGTTATATTATGTTTGTCTCAAAATTATTGTCCACTTCTAATATCAACCAATCAAAATGCTTGAAAATTGTAAAGTTGAAATTTTATTGGTAGTCAACAGTAATAAATGCACTTTTCTTAAACTGTGTGTTTCTTGTCTGGTGACAATCATTTTGGGACGGAGGGAGTAATTATTATTTTTGAAAATGATTTTACTGTCAAACCATGTGGGCCCACCCACCCCCACCCCCACCAACACAACTCACCTTCATTTCAAATTTGTTTTCCGATCGGATGACACCAAAATTGAATCTGAAAATACTTCACCTAACACCATTACCTAAGAACATTGAAAGTCTTTTCACTAGCACCACCGGTTTTTTAGCCGGAGATCTGAAAATACACACACAATAGAGGAAGCACGAGTTTGAAACTACACTCCACTAACTCCGACGGGTTTTGTTTCTAGGTTGCCGGCGACTTTCATACACAATATCAACATCATTAACTTCAATGAACATAAAAATTATAGTTCTATTTTTCAAAGTTTTATATTTAAATTGAAACATAAATGACATATTTGTATCACCAGTCACAACACCGACCTAGATTCTGCAACTCCGACAATACTTTTGCGACCCTTTTCTCCGTTGACGTGCAATAAGTAGATCTGCCCAGAAGCAAAATTGATGAAAAACCCAACCCGTAAAAACCCATATGCGAAAATCAAACAAATAAATAAAAATCATCAAATTATAGAGAGGTTTAATTCCACTACAATAATAAATAGGGACCGAAACGGCTAGATCTGCAACTCGGGTGCTTTAAAAACCGTAAATCGATGACCTGAGAATTCACCACGAATGTAAAAACCCTAAATCGCGTTTCGTACACCTAAATAGATGACGGTTATGAACACAACAGATGGATTAGTAGTTCGTTGACGATGGTTATGCTCACCGTCGATTGCGCAATCGAAAATGGTGGTGTCGAGTTTCGATTGGTGTTTCTTGCAAGAAGGGTCAATTTTTAGTGTTGTGGGTGTCATTTTGGGGTTTACAGGTGCCGATTTAGTGTATGGGGATGCCTATTTAGGGTTTGTGGGTGTTAGTGGTTTGAATTACATGTGAAATTGGTTGTTGAAGTGATGGCCATAATATTTGCCGGAGTTTGTGTCTTGGTCGGAGAAAATGACAGAAGGCTGGTGGGGATTTTGCCAATCATAAGAAATGAAAATAATTTAATAATCAAAAGAAAAAAGAAAACAATTTTTTTAGAATATTACATAAATGAATATCTGACATGGTAATGATATGGCGGCCACGTAAGCCTTTTCAAGCCACGTAATCAACTGATGACTGGTTACCTTTAATTTTGGTTAATGACTACATACAATAGGGATGATTAGTAAGTTTGATTGACACGATAGGATTTTTCAAAGATGAATGCATACAATAGGAGTTTATGCCAAGTTCAATATATTTTCAGACTATTAGCCCTATATATAAGAGGTGACTAATATGTTTGGTATGAATGTGGCTATAAGTCAAAGGACTATGTTAGTTCTGGGTAATATATAATCTTATAATTGGTTAATAAGTCTCAATCTCAAAAGATTTTCATAGAAAAAGTTTTCTTTTATTAACAAAAATTAAAAATATAATCTGTGTATATTCACAGATTTTATTTTACATTCAAATAAGCGAAAATACTTTTATTCGACATGTGTGTATATTCACGGGTACACGGGTTTAAAAATCTAACAAAAATTTTTTTTAGGTAAAAATGTATTTTATTGGTTGATTGAAAGTTTAGTAAAATTAAAATATTTCACTGGTTAAAAGGTCTCAAATTTTCAATAGATTTTCATAGAATTTTATTTCATTTATTAACCAAAAAATCCATGTATATTCACGGATTTCACATTCAAATAAGCGAGGATAGTTTTATTTAACATCTGTGTGTATTCACTGGCTTGACATTCACATAAATAAAAAATAGTTTGATTTGACATATCCTTAACAAATAAAGAGGAGGTAGTTTGATTTGACATCTGCATATATACGGGTCTAAAACATAGTTTGAATAACATAACTGTAACACCCCCAAATTTAACAGTTTGCGGAAGCGATGTTTTGGGTGTTACTAATCAATAATCATAAGCACAGAGGATACAGTGAACGACTCTAAATGAGACGTTCGAAAGTTATTACATTAATACATAAGTAGTTTCAAAATACAAGCTCGAGTTCAAGTAAAATCCTAGAGATTCTAATACATAACCGTAGATACAAAAGTAATGTATGTAAATCTCCAAGCTTGTAAATGCATGCGACTCGAGCTAAGAAAGCTTATCCTGCTGGGCATCCCTACTGATGCTGTGTACCTGAGAAGCATTACTAAAATGGTCAACCAAAAAGGTTGGTGAAACTCACAGGTTTGTAAGTAAGTAAATAGTTTGAACACACATGTAGTATTCGTAAATCATAGCCAGCCAGTAAGTAACGATCACAGGTTATGCTCATCGTTTACTTAAGTTTTAATAAGTGGGTGGTTGCAGGTTATGCTAACCGTTTGATACAATTGCCATGAGCCACCATAGTTGAAGCTTAACGTACAGTAAATATAGGTACCCCCTCATGAATGTAATCCAAAACATTCATACGGAACGAGTAAGAAACGCCCGTTTCTACAGGAACGGTTCGTGGTAGTGCGTGCTACCCCGGGCGGGGATTGTCAGTCCCATATGGATCCATATACTAAAACTCGCGCTTATCACATAACTAACAACTATGATTAAGGAGGATTTCATTGGATTAGTCGAAAACTCATGCAATTGGCGTATCCGTAATCTCGTACAGTATGTAAATCATGGCAGCAAGTAAGTTTTGTGTGTTCATGTAAAACAGTAATGCATCTCACCCCTGAGTAAAAACAGTAAAGTAGGGGCTGTGAGACTCACCTGAGTCTGGCAGACAATGCAGTAAGTAAGCAAGTAGTATTCCCGAACTAGCAACCCTTAGCGTCCTAATACGCATAAGGTTTAGTAAGTAAATGGAATACTTGTAAAGTATCCATGCTAGTTGTTCCCAAACTAGTTAATGTCCATTAGTTTGTTTGTACGTTTGTAATCGTTTGTAGTTTGTAGAAAAGTTATACGGTCCGTTTGTTATCGGTGTATAATAATAATTCCATCCATTATTATTATGTATTCATAGTAGTTGTACCTTTGTAAAGCGTACATGTATAGCTGTTTGTTTGTATCACAGCGTGTATCGTTTGCGTAAGTTCCAATGGGCTTAAACCCCAAAGGGTACGAGTGAAACCTCGTAAGTATTCGAGTGTATGTTCGTATCAGTTAACGTGTAATCCAGCACGTAACTAGTGAGTGAACTTGTAAGTTCGTATCGGATGTAATCCCGTGTAATGTACAAGCGTAAGTTCGTTGGAGTGTAATCTCCTAAGTATTTCCAAGTGTAATCTCGTACGCTTGTGTGAGTGAAATCTCACGTTAGTTTAGTATAGTCTTGTACGTATTCAAATGTTGCTGTATACTCTCAAAAGTATAGTATTTTCATGTATAAGTAGCATCGTATTTGATTTAGTAGTTGAAAAGTGATTCCAACACTTAGAATATATTTTGTTTTCTGATTTGGGTTATCTGCGACACAAGGCTTGTGTCGCAGACCGTATGCGACATAAGGTCTGTGTCATAAGGATTGGTTCGGATTTAGTGTTTATGCGACACAATGGTTGTGTCGCAGACAAGGGTACGACACAACGATACGACATAGTCGTTGTGTCGCAATCAAGCGATGGGTAAACTTTGTGTCGTAGATGATACGACATATAGTGCGACATAAGCGTTGTGTCGCATACATTGCGACATAACGTGCGACATAACATGCGACACAGTGTTGTGTCGCATGAAATTTGGTCCGATGCGACACAAGAGGTCTGTTCGGAATTTAAGTTTCCGAAAACGTATTTTCCGGTTTCCGTTGGGTCTAGAACTTTTATACTAGTTTTAATATGTTATAATGAGTCCATAGTAACTATTGGTGGTCGTTTTTAAGGTTTGTGGTGTCGTTTTCTTTAAAATGACCAAAACCGACATTTCCGTTAACGTGTTCAAAAACGAGTTTTAATTACATATTCGGACATCATTTAGCTAGGGGAACAATAATCTAGCAAAATAAAAGTAATCGGAAAAGTTTCGGGTCGCCGGAAAACTTACAAAGTTGTCGAATCGCGAAACCGAAAAGATGAAGTTGTAGCCCTCGTTGCGGTGATCACTTTCTTCCAAACGAGCTAGATGTTTTAGGGAGTTTTTGTGGTGTTTTTCTAGAGAGAGAGAGTGCCGATTTAGAGAGAGAGGTGAGAGAGTTTGAGAGATTGAGGAGGAGATAGATTGAGTGTAAAGGGTGTGTTTGGTTTGCTTAATGGTCAAAGGGGCATGGGGGTGATGCCCCATGTCTTGGCCGGTTTTGGTGGGGCCACATGATGTGGTCTCACCAACTTTTCGTTCCCTCGCATTTGCGCTCCGTGCGGTGTTCGTTTCCCCGGTCGTTTAAACGTAAAAATCATTTTATACGCGATTAAATATATGTTTAAAATACGAAATAATATCCGATAATTTAGTTGAAGCATTTTAATAAAATACTTAGTTTTTAAGTTATAAAATGTAACTTTGCTTTGTTTTGTCGATTGGTCGAGTTTTCGGAGAGTTCGGTGACGTTTTGGTTAAAACGTACGTTTTCGTTATATTATAAACATAATATAAAGTAGTAGTCAAAGTAATTAAATAATTTAACATCATTTAATAATTGTTTTTATCAACATCTGTATGTTTGTACAATTGTGGTTTTATACGATTTGTACGAATCGTATACGCGTATATATATATTCCATCCATATATATATATTAAGTAAATAATGTATATAATCCTATTTCATATTATATACAAGTAATAAACACGTAATTAGGGAAAATTTAAATTGGCCCTAAAATTGGGGTTGTTACAATAACCTTATTATCTTATTTCTTATATATATATATATATATATATATATATATATATATATATATATATATATATATATATATATATATATATATGGGAATGATCAAGAGGGAAGCAATTTTTTGGGGGAAGTAGGGAAGTGTAATATTCATCACGGAGCATCTTAACTTTCCCAATACAAATATCAAAGATATAATTAAATTTACTCGTATATAGTAATCAAGATCGATGCTATAAAGAATATATTAACATATGAAAGTCAATTTTAAGTCATAATATTATTTTATGAATGTTTATTCAATAAAACGTTAATATTCATCGTGGTAAATGTTAACTTAACATTCATCACGAAGAATGTTAAAAAATAACATTAATTTTCTTTTAACATTCATCGTGATGAATGTTAAGTTAACATCACCACGACGAACATTAACGATTTGGGATTTAAAATTTATCAATTAATGTTATAGACTACAAAAATAATTTATCATGGAAGCTTAACATTCATAACATCCATTTTGATCAACATTAATTAATTTTCACTTTTTAATTTTCGACAAATGTATTGACGAAGTTAAGATGCTCCGTGATGAATATTACATTTCCTTACTTCCCCTAAAAAAAGTGCTTCCCCATGGATCCTCCCACTATATATATATATATATATATATATATATATATATATATATATATATATATATATATAAATAATTATATCAAAATCCCACCGATCAATCTGGACTTTTCAATGGAGTTTTTTAATTTGATCCGACAATCTCCCCCCTAAATATTAGATATTATTAAATATAGTGCTTAAAAAATTATATTAAATAAAATAAAGTAACAAACAAAATAAAACCCACACAACTTTCACGATGTATTTTCAATATTAACGATTTTTTTTTCATAAATTTAAGCAAATTTAATGCTATCTAACATAAAAATGTATTCCATTCAAATCTTTTCTTAATTATAATTTTTGATTCCATATATAATATAATCCATCATTATGTACGTTTCCCCTCGTATTGATATCAATGCATCCACAAATATCTCAACCTCTTTCAAAACATTGTTCACCCCAAGAATTAAGTGTAATTGAACATTTATCCGATCAAAAACAACAGGTTGTTCAAGATCTAAAAGTAAAAAAAATGTAAGTTATGATGTATGCATTTTTAAATTTTCATTTTTTATATATGACAATTTCAGTCTACAATCATGTATACACTCATATTCAATTGAATAGCTATAACAATTTCAATTTAGTCGCTCGCGTTGTCGCTGATCTTAAAACTATAAATATACAAATTATAACACTTTACATTTAATACATTAACATATATACTAATTTATTTAATTTAAAATTAAAAATAAAACTTTATTATATATATCAATTTTAATTTAGTCATCCGCGTTGTCACGGAGCTTTAAGCTAGTTTCTTATGAAATTAAGAAACAAAAATAACAAATGGCAACATTGATAGAAAATCATTATAAAAGTTTGGCTAACAAAAATACATGGGCCATTTGTGCCTCGTTTACCATTTAAAAGTTAACAGAATTGGGCTTTCCCAGTACCTAAAATCCAGCCCACAAATTGTGTTTGGGTAAATACCTACATTAACTACATACATGATACATATGCCTTTTATTTCATAAACCCTAGCTTCACTTCCCCTTTCCCCTCCATTTCTTTTTGCAGGTAGCAGCAGCAGCAACAAACCGCCGTCGCCATGGTATCATGATTCATCGTAACCCTAATTTCAGTCCATTGCAATAATCGCTAATTATATCTGTTTGCTAATATCGCATTTGTTTCATTATATAGGGTATAGATCTTGTTGCAGGTGGAAAGAGCAAGCGAACCAAAAGAAACGCCCCGAGATCCGATGATATCTACCTCAAGCTTCTCGTCAAGGTATACATGAATCAATTACAGTTTTTTATTTATTTTGTTTTTTGTGGAATTGAAATACTGATAGATATAGTTTGCTGTTTATATGTTTATATCAGCTTTATAGGTTTTTAGTTAGGAGGACTGGAAGCAACTTCAATGCTGTGATTTTGAAGAGGCTTTTCATGAGCAAAGTCAACAAGCCTCCAATTTCCCTTTCTCGTTTGGCTCGTTACATGGGTGGCAAGGTATATATTATATATATTTATACAGTAATACATACATTCATTTATACAAAATTGTTCTGTATATATTACAATCTTTATGTTTGTATCGATTCAATAGCAAAACAACTGTTGTTATGTTTCCTATCTAGATAGATAGTATGAAAATTTAGGGTACGAAGTTTGAAGTATGAAATTGTTCTATATTATTTTAAATATCAGAAATGTGTATGAATGTGTATGATTAGTTTGTGGTTTTTGTGTTATTGTAATCTATATTAGTATGAAAATATAGGTTGTGAAGTTTATAGTGTGAAATATTGCTGTGTATTATATATGAATTGAGAAGTTTGTATTCATGTGTATGCATATTTTTGTTGTGGTTTGTTGTTTATATGTTATGTTATTGGTGTCTTTGGATTTGTGCTCAATGGTGATGGTTGGTGTTTATTGAATTATAGGAGGACAAGATTGCTGTGATTGTTGGTACAGTTACAGACGATGTTCGTTTGCCTGAGATTCCATGCATGAAGGTTACTGCTTTGAGGTTTACCGAGACTGCAAGGGCGAGAATTGAGAAGGCTGGTGGAGAATGTTTGACTTTTGACCAGTTGGCTCTTAGAGCTCCTCTTGGACAGAACACGGTATGAGTTTTATTTGTTCAATGTTTTATGTAGATGTTGATGGTGTCTAATAAATATCTTTATTAGCGTTTGATGCATGTCTTTAGTCATTTTATTGTACTATACAATTATTTGCTTCGATATGCTTATGCTAGTATGTTAACATTTGAGGTGTAGCTTTTAACAATTTACTTCAACTGATCAACATCTGTATGCAACAAAACGTAGCAGTACTTCAACTTGTATCTTGCTTTAGTTTTCAAAAAATATATTGTGGTGAGGTGCAACAAAACAATGAAAATTTATTTTATATGTTTATGTGATAGAGGATAATGAGGCTTTCTGATGCACAGTTTTTCCATTTTTGTTTCATTATTTGTCATTTAAATAATTTGACCTCATTGTTTTGTGTTTACTCATGAGCCTTCTCGCTGATATGTCTTCTTCATCTGATCTCTTTGTTCTTCTCATATCTGAGACTACTTGATTAGTATGTAAAAATACCGAATCACCCATCTGCTATTTTCACTCTATAGAATATGTTTCCTCTGGAACTTAATATTACCTGAAGCAGCGTTCTTTATTAATATTTGTATTTTAGATATGACTACTGTAGGATAACATACAACAATCTTAAGATAGGTAGGCAGTTGCCGCAGTTTAATGTGGGAAAACATCTATAGTGTTTAAAAAGCTAACCTTACGAGTATGCAATCACAAATGTTATCCAATTTAACTACAATCTAAGAACAAGGTCTATTTTTTACTTTTTTAGGATCTTTGGTCTCTTTAAAACATGGTCACGATGCATGTCTAATAGTTTGACTTTTGAATTTGCATGCCAAGTAGCACAGACTAACTTTTTAATAACTGGTGGTTACTACCCAACATTCTTTATAATATAAACTTTCTATATTTACACACATTGTTATTTGTTATATGTATGTATCTATTTGATGTATCGATTGTGTGTGATGAATGCCACTTCATTTCTTTTGTTTGACAAGAATCATATGGAATTGGTGTGATCTGTATAATTAGGGTTAATTAATGCTTTATAACACATTTGATATGATGGTTTAGTTTCTTTTGGCCATACAATCATAAGATGGATGACTTGCTATCGATGTACTTAAAAATAGTTTTCTGCATCATAGTGTCAAAATCACGATTATAAGAGTATCAGTGCTGATTGTGCTTGTTTTGTGCTTGTTAATAAATCAACATCATCATCCAAAATTACATTGTGCAGGTTCTGCTTAGAGGTCCAAAGAACTCTCGTGAAGCAGTTAAGCACTTTGGAAAGGCTCCTGGTGTCCCACACAGTCACACCAAGCCCTATGTGCGATCCAAGGGAAGGAAGTTTGAGAAGGCTAGAGGAAGAAGAAACAGCAGAGGCTTTAGAAACTAAGCTACCCTGCATGTTACTGAGGTGGGACTTGTTTAATCAATGTCAAGCTTTATACTTTCATCTTAAAATTTGGTCGTCTGTTAAGCTGTTAGACATACTTATTATGATGAAATATGTTGTTCTTAGGCATCTTTTTTGGACTTGTTGGGTGTTATGAATCTTAAAAGTATTTTCTTTTAGATTTCTTGGATTTTGTTTGAAATCTGTGATGGTTGCACTTCTGTTATGTTCTGATACAAAATAATGGTCCTTCGTATCAGGATTAAATTTTATTAGTACAAACAACATATGATCTAAAGTGTTTAACTTCTTATTTGCAAAATTATATCTTATTGTTAATTTGACGGGGTTAAATTGCCGAAGGAAATGGCTAATCCCCTTTTTTTTGGTATCGATTTTTTTTAGTAGGGGATCAGTAATTTAGTACGTAACAGATTAACGTGTATATTTTTAATTTATAAATATCAATCGCTTCAAATAACTAAAATTAAGCCTTTTTATTTAACAAAACTAAAATTAGACATTGAGTAATGACATTTATCATTACATTATTAGCTTTTGTACATCAAAAGCGGTATTTAGTACATTATTATTCATAATTGATAACATATATTCGGTACCTTTTAAATTTTAATGTGTGTTTTGGAATAGTAATCCATTTTAAAAAGAAAGAAATTAGTCAATAGCTCAAAACTTAGAAAAGTGAACTGGTTCTCTTTTGTTTTTAAATTTGTTTTTTTTTTTTTTTTTTTTTTTTGCAATTAACCCGATTGACTGGCCTTGTTTTTCCAGTAAAAGAAAAATGTCATGATTTCTAGACACTGTTTTTTTCGAGATTAAGCCTACACGTTGGTTCTGTTGAATAATTATAAAACCAATGTGGCCTAGCTTATTTAGCACCAATGTAGTCTATTTTGTCTTAAAAGCGCAGTCGAGTCTTAACATAAATCGTAGTAAATGGTGCGAGTTTCTTACAGTAGAACATCTAAAAAAACCCAGACATGTATTAAAGACTGAATAAAGTGACCAGCCTCTTTCTATTCCTTATTCATTAAAATCGACTTTCCCGTTCGCCGTAAATGGACGATACTTACGGGTCCACGAAGAAACATTCACAATAAATGTACCACGAAGGAACATACACAATAAATGTACCATAAACCTTACGTTATTCAAGTGAGTGATTGAGTTCGATTTAAGATTGGACCGGTCGTTGCTTGGTTTTCATAAGATTCCAGTCTTCTGGTTTAGCACATTCTTTACACAACAAGTTCATGTGTCCACCTTTTGGTTTGCTTGAACAATTTAGTGAAATGTACCATATGAACAACTCTATTGGTCAATTTTAGGAGCATATGCTTTAGTATGTCTGCATGTTCCCATTTAATTTTCATTTATTAATTCTAAAAGTTCGACTATGACTTTCCTCCTTCATTAGTTATCTTTCTTCTTACTCTCTTCAAAACAAATGGGTAAAAGATATGAGGTTTTTTAGTGTTTAGGTTACTCGAGAGGTTATTATTTTTTTTTATTTAATAAAATTAGATGTACGTTGTCTAACTGGAGCATCACGTTACCGTTTTTGTACCATTTCTTTGACAAAGATGTGAACCGAGCAAAATTAGAAATTGATACTTCTAGTGAGGACATCATGACATTTTCCGCCCTCACATTTATAAGTAATAGTCAAGATAAATATTTGCCATTGTAGGAGGCTTTATTCAAGGATGAAATGTTGTTATAATGTTTAATAAGATGTAATATTGTTTTAATGTTTAGTGAGATGTCATATGATCAAAATATATAGATATATACATATGATGATATGAATGAAGCATGGAAGCAAACAAGGAAGCCCAACATACCCATATGCTACATTCTTCAAAGTCAAACAATGCATGTTATTCTAATACATCAACAATAATGCTCTAAACTATCAAGTTTTGATATGTCTTCAATACACTAATGATCAGCATTTAATCATTTATAATAATACTATCAAAACAAATAATTATACTATACGTGATAATATAT
Source organism: Helichrysum umbraculigerum (assembly GCA_949592205.1). Lineage (NCBI taxonomy): Eukaryota > Viridiplantae > Streptophyta > Magnoliopsida > Asterales > Asteraceae > Helichrysum > Helichrysum umbraculigerum. The sequence continues at coordinate 291,375,268 of CATIUR010000001.1, read as the reverse complement.
TAAAAAAAAAATTACCAAATATCAAAAAAGTTATAAAATTATCATCCACTTACAAAAATATCAAAGAGTTCATTCAATTCTCAATATAGTGTCATTTATCTGTATTATTAGTAAGTTTTTATCAAGTTGTGACATATACACACTATTACAGTCATACTCTTTATATATTAAACTTACCATAATATCAAATTTATAGTTTTGTTAATGCTAGTACTGGATAAAAAAGTTATTCGTTAATAGTGAAACATTAAACAAGATCTCGTTAATGATAATCAGGGGCGGATGTATTTGGAGGCAGCATACCCTATGAATAATCGTACCTTTGTAAAAAAAAAATTATGTTTTGAAATCTTCACACCAAGTGCTATACAAATGTGGGCATGCCCACTTGAAAAGATTTGATAAAAAGTCATTGTCCAAGTGCAATTTTCATTCAATAGTTTGTACGTTTTATCTTCATCTTTTACTGTATTATTCACTATTCACCAAATCACCGTTTCGGTGTTTAGTAGCCATCTCAGACCCTTTGCAGTTCCGCTTTGCGTAGTCGATAGTCACCCTCTCTCTCCATCATCTGTCGCTAGCTGCTTACTTGTCGGCTCTCTAAGCAAGGTTACGCCGTTTCCACTTGGCCCGACCTCTTGGCCTCATTCAATTATTTTCTCTTTTAAAGAATACATTATTGCGTTTCTTTTAATCCTTAACATATATCTCTACGTAGTTATTTTTCTTTACATTATCGCATTTAAAAGTCACATCACGGTACATAATTTCACATTAGTCCATAAACTTATATCAATTTTAACAAATGATTTGAAAGCAAGAACAAAAGAAAAGAAAAAACTGGCTAAACGAGTCGAAAATCTGACCTGAAAAACCAACTCAAAAACTTGTCCCGAGAAAAACTGAACATTAGTATTCAATTATCCTGATTCCCGAGTAGCAAAAATTTTGTATTCAATTTGTACATACACTGATAAATTTCTGAATCCGTCACCGCGATGATATTGACATAACTATGAATTACAAGTAATTTATTTATCAAAGTTTTCCTTATATAAAATCTGTCATTGTCATGTTCTGAAACTTTAATGTAAATTAAATTGTGAATTTTAAATGTTCTATCAATTAAGTTTGTAGCACATGTACCATACACCTCTAATTTCAACCCGACCACTGGGGATGGTAAAAAAATCCGAACCCGATGGGGATCCCCGAACCCCGCACTTTTGGATCGGATTGGGGATTGCTTGGGGTTGGGGTTGGGTAGTATCATCCCCGCCCCGCTCCGCCCCGATATATATATATATATATATATATATATATATATTACAATATATGTATATATAATAATTATTCTATATTTATAAATAACTGATATCATCGATAAATATATTTATCTATCATTTTTGAATTACAATAATATTTACAATGTAGTAATTGGTCTCGCCGAGTACTTGGTTACGATTTAAAGAGCCAAATGCTCAATAAGTTACCCCGATAAGACCCTGTTGGACATTGGGTAAGCAATTCCCCGGATGGACCGCCCCGATAATACCCCGCTGGGGTTTGGGGTGGGAATGGGGATTGCTTAGAATAATGGGGGTGGGGTTGGGGCTGACACCCCCGCACCGAACCCGCCCCATTGCCATTCCTACCGACCACCACATTTTCCCACTGAACTAAATCATATCAGCTCCCTCGCACCGGCCATAACTATTTATCCAAACCTTTTCAACTTATTTATTCTTATTTTGTGCAACCATTTAAGTATGCTATTTTTGCTAATTTGATATTCCATCGTCCCAAAATAAATATTTACATTACTATTTATATATGTCTTAAAATAATTATCCATTACAAATATTAAAAATTATTAAACTCCACAGATTACCCTCGTTTATTACATTATTACCCTTGATTTTTCAAAGACTTTCATGTATGAGTTATGAGAAAAAGTATATAGACACTTTAAGCAGATTAAAATAAAAATGTGAACATTTATAATAGGGTTAATTGTTTGGTTATGTATCTAACTTTGCTCGTTTTACTATTGTATGTAACAAACTTTCAAAACATATATTATATGCAATAAACTTGTAAAAATCCCTATTGTATATCACAACCTTTAAAAACATCTATTGTATGCAATGAACTTGTAAAAAATCTCTATTGTATGTTGCGGGTTACCATGTGTACATGCCAAACTGAAAATGGCTCTTTAACATTGGTTTTGTGGCGGCACGAGCAAACTCTAGCACATCATTGACTACCGCACCATACAATAGCGATTTTTTCAAGTTTATTGCATACAATAGATGTTTTGAAAGTTTGTTACATACAATAATATTTTTTACAAGTTTATTACATACAATAGATGTTTTGAAAGTTTGTTACATACAATAGTAAAAAGGGCAAAGTTAGATACATAACCAAACAATTAACCCTTTATAATACAACGAAAAAAGTATGTAGTAGTATCAATAATTAGGGGTGTTCACAGTTCGGATAATACTGGATTATCCAATTGGATAACACGGATCGGACCATACGATTTGGATAATTAGATTTTTGGATCGGCTCGGATCAAAACTAAACTTATTATTTTGGATCACGGATTGATTTTGGTTAGTATATTACAAATCGGATTATCCAAAAAATCCAAATAACAAATAAATATCTATTTTTCAAACATTATATATATGCATGCACATACAAATAGTTTGCTAAATTATTAATATGCTACAAATATCCAAATATAATAGGTAGTTTATAGTTTACAAAATTGTTTACTTATATATGTAAGAAATGTGTAGTTTCATTTTGCATTTTACTAATATATTACATACACATGTATATATATTGGGAGGTTCAAATAAGAACCATCCATTTTGTATAATATTATTATAATATCTAACATATTTTTATCAGATATTATATATATTTATATATGTGTTTGGATATCCAAAAACCAAACCGATCCATCCAAATAATAATGCGGATGAATTGATTCAGTTTTTTACGGATCGGATTAATATTTTCAAAACAAGTATCCATTTGGATTCATGTATACGAATCGGTTTTCAACCGATCCATCCATTTGAACACCCCTATCAATAATAGATAAAACATATAGTGCATACAAGTTAGTGAAAACATTCATTTCGTTTTCGTTTCCCTTTTTATGCAACTCGAAAGTACACGTACGTTTGGATAACAACTTCTTTAATGTTTCTTTATTCTCGCTTTTTTCCTTCTTTATCTAATATACGAAGTACACGTTTATTAATTATATTAATTAATTTATAGATATTTATAAAGTTGAATTTTTACATTCACAAGAGAGCATAATAGACCAAAATAAAAATAAAATTACATTTTGAAAGAATAATCATATTTTCCGGGTCATAACTTGTTTCGAGACCCGAAAATCCAAGTTCTTGTGTTTTGAAATCGAATATATTTTCATTATATATTAATTTAGATTACCGTTTTATTTTAAAAAATTATAAAAATAATAGCGTAAATCGTACAGACTGACCCAATTAAATTTTAGTGTCTCAGAAAACATAAAACAATATAAAAAAAATGGTGAAACATGGCAACTAGAGATATTTTAAGCAGTGATATAAATGAAGAAGACCAAGTCCAACTCCTGCAATTAACGCAACGCGTCTTCACGTCTATAGCACGTACGTAACAATATTTTAATTACTCTATAAATTATTACAAAATATACTTTATAGTAAAAGATCTGTTTTGACTGTACAACCTTAATATTTCCAAAGTAATACGGAGTATATGATTCAGTATTCGTTTATAATAATCTTATTACAAAAGGTTAATTAAATTAATGGGTTTGGAATCAAAATAAAACAGCATGACGTTAGTGGCGAATTCACGATTTGAAATTTAAGCGAATCAAAATTCAATTCCATCATGTAACACTAATGAAAAACATTATATGTCGAAATGATTCAAATATATCGATCTCATTTTAAGCAAAATAATGTAGTAATACATAATTTGAGAATTGATTAATCTGCTCGGGGAGGATCAAAGAGCACATCAAACACCATTCAGTTCGATCCCTCTTATCGATCGCCACCACTAAAATGGTAATAGGTTCATTGTTTGTTATAGTTGATATAATTTGGATGATTTTGATAAACGAAATTTAAAAGAAGATCGAATTGTTGATGATCTTTTTGTCATATATATGTCACGTACGTCCTGATTATTGAGAGCTGAGGACGATTAAGATGACAAATTACAATGATACATCATCATATATCTTGTAGATACTTTTTACACATTCATTAAGATTCTGAAATGAATAAAAGAATATTTGACATTGGAACGAATCACATGAAGCTTCTAAAAGCTAGCCATGCATGTTAGATTTTGCCTTGCTATCATGTCTTTAATTGATTGAATTCACACGATGGCTTAACTTTATTCAAATTCATTCGAACTTATTTAATTAAATTACATATATGCATACATACACACATATATAAACTTGCATGTATGTTTGAGTACTACGCAAAAATGAACATGCAATGTAAGCTTCAAAAATTTTCACCCCCACCGGTATAATTATAAGTTTTAGTAGAAGAATGTAAGTGGATTTTATTTATATATGTACTCGTTGAATATTATTTTATACTAAATATTAAAAATTGGTTGATTAAAACGAGGGCAAATGGCCCGAAAAGGTAACCAACTTGTCAAAATTTGACAATAAGGGAAATATCAAGTATTTAATTAATACGTGACATTTTTGACCTAAAAACATGATATAAACACCAATTTTACTTTTTGAGTGTTTAAATACGAATTTTATTTTGAGTTTAATCATTTTTTTACACAATTTTAAAATGTTTAATCATTTTATAGCACGATTTCACAATATTAAATCCTTTTATGACACGTTTTTAAAAATGAAACGATAATTTTACTCTTAATTGAACTTTTCTGACAACTTAAATCTTTTTATGCCACGATTTTAAAATGTGATTCTTTTTGGGCATCGACAAAACTCATATTCCATTTATTGTCAAATTTGATAAGTTAGTTACCTTTTGGGGCTATTTATTCAAATTTTATTAAAAAATTTTATTTATTTATTTATCTTTCAAAAGGGTTATATTAGTATTTTTAATGAAAAATGATAAAAAAAAACCCCTTCGAACAACAATTAATTAAATGAAAAATCTTCAATAAAATTTGAAAGGACTTTTAACATAAGATATTTGTTACATATTAGGGAAATAAAGAATTTTTTTGAAAGTACAATAGAAAATTGGGACATAAAAATACTTTGGAAAAAAACTAACATAATTAGTAATATGTTTTTATTTTAGGTAGTCAACCTTAGAGGCTTAGACTAAAAGTTATTAGTGTTTTAATTAAGTTACATAAGAGGTAATTTCAATTGTGACACCCGTCAAATTAGGATTAGTAATTAGTGCCTAATCAGTTATTAATACATGTAATTAGTTCCCTGATTAGACTAATTTATGTATCATTATATATATATTGTTGAATATATATACACGTACGCGGTTTATTTAAATCGTGCATATTTATATCGGATGGATTCCGATACATACGGACGTTGGTGAAACTTTTTATTAAATAACATAAATCTATTTGGTAATTAAATAGTAGTTATTCACCTCATATTATTATGTAATAATAATTTACAAAATAATGTACGTTTTATTTAAAACGTAACCGACACGAATTAAACGCGCGAAACGCGTCCGACAAACGAATAAAGCTCAAGTTATATTTTTATAACTCAAAATAAAGTATTTTGATTTAATACTCCGGTTAAAAATATTATGAATATACGAAAACAATAATAACGTTTAAAAACGTTACACGATTAATTTAAACGCAAAACGAGCGCGCAAATCGAGAATGACAACTTAACGAAATATTTTATAAAATGTTTACTAAGTATTTTAAATAATACTTCAATCGAAAAATATACGAATTTATATCATTCACAAAACACGTATATTAAACGTTTAACGTTTAAAAGACCGGGGAAACGAGCATCACACGTAACGCAAACCTGGGAAATGATTTAACCCACCCACATGGGGTGGGGCCCAACCAAAAATCAGTCAAGGGAAGAGGCATGGCACCCCATACCCTTGTTTCTTCCTTGACACTTAACCACCAAACACACCCTCACCTTAATCATTCAACCAAATCCATCTCTCTCTAACCCACAAATCTCTCTCTCTCTCTCTCTCTCTCTAAAAACCGTCCCACATCATCACCAAAATACACCATCAAAATACCTTGGATCGTATAGCCCGTTTGGAAGAAAACGATCACGAAGTCGCAAGCTACACTTTCATCTTTTCGGAATTAAAAACTGACACTCGTAAGTTTTCCGTCTCTTCAAAACTACTTATATTATGTTCATTTGCTTGTCTAGTTGTTTATCTAGCTAGATAATGTCAAAACCGAAGCTTAAAAACTCGTTTTTGAAACTTGTATATGTAAATCGAAAAGATCACAGAAAATCAGTCTCACGAAAGAATTTATATAAAATCGTGTGTTTCGAGTTAGACTATGGAAAATATACCTAAATCTTCGTATTTTCGTCGACTACAACTTTGATGAAGAAAGTTTCCTCTCAAGATGCTCTCGTTTTGTTGTAAAATTTGATTTATACACGGATGTACATTTTGGCCGAAAACCGAACACATCTCTTTCTCTATTTTATTTGGCTAGGAAACCGACCCCTATAATTCTTGGGAAAATTATTGAAAATACTAGACATATAGGTTTATATGTGGAATTTTTGTTAAGAATTGATGTGAGCTAGAAGGTGTCTAAATCACGAGTCAAAACCGAGTAAAAGTTGGAACCAAAGGACCTAAGGGCTGTTTTGGTCAATTTACAAAACCGACACTTCGGGTCAACCATAAAACGTAACGACAATTTTCTAAAGCTTATTTAACATATTTAAGACTTCCCTAAAAGTTTCGGGTCAAACCGAGCTCATTTGACCACGTTCACGCAAACGAAAACACATCAGACCTTAGTGTCGCTATGGACCAAAATCCGATAGCGACACTAGCCTTGTGTCGCTACCCTACCGAATGTCACATATAGCGACACTAACCTTTGTGTCGCTACTCTATCGAATGTCGCCTATAGCGACACTAATCTTTGTGTCGCTACCCTATTAGCGACACTAACACTTGTGTCGTCAAAATCGATTTAATGTCGCATATAGCGACGCTGACCTTAGTGTCGCCATAATCATCTAGTGTCGCTAAACTAGCGACACTCAAACCTAGTGTCGCCAAAAACAGAGTTTATAACTCCTTTTTCGCTAAGTGTTGAACACTTACACACATTTAAACATCCTACGATATTATTCGTACAAGTAATATATATACTTTGAAAAGTACACAATACAACGAAACATATAATAATAATACTTTGGAATTATTATTACAAACCGTCACCAATGGGCCGTACACGTTTTCAAAACACAAACAAACAAACCAAATGTATTTGAACATTACTAGTTGTGTGATCAACTAGCCTTGGTGATCATTAGAGATACCTACTCACGTATTAACCAACGCGCGTCTTGGATGCCCTCAGGTTACAGTCTTCGTACATCATTGCTTGGCTAAGCGACGCACGTTTATTGAGATAAACGCATCAGACTCAGGTGAGTCTCATAGCCCCTATTTTACTATTTTTCACTCAGGGGTGTAATTCATTGCTCGTTTTATTTACATGTGAATGCAAGTACAAAACAACGCTTTATACTACATGAGTTTCTCACAACTAATCATTTTAAAGTCCTCCACAACATAGTTTGGTAATACTTCTGTAGCGTGAATGTTAGTGTATGGTACCATATAGGATTGTGTAACACCCCCAAATTTAATGATTTGCGGAAGCATACTTGGGTGTTACTAATCAATATACAAAGCACAAGATATACAGCAAACGACCTCTAAATGAGACGTTTGTAAAATAGTTACATTCCATGATTGAATCGTTTGAAAACATACTGTTTTCGTTACAAAAGTATAGTAGCCTAGAGTCCGCGTACGTAGCGGGAGATTCTATTACATAACCGTAATATACAAAAGTTAATGCTAAAGAATCTCCGTTAAATGCAGTTTGAAAATCATGCGACTCTAACTAGTAATCCTGGAGTAATCCTACTCCGTACGTGTACCTGAGAATACATGCTAAAAAGGGTCAACCAAAAGGTTGGTGAATCTCACAGGTTTGTAAGTAAGTAAACAGTTTGAACACAAGATTTATCAGTAGTGCCCGTAGGCGAAATCAGGTATTTGCAACCAAGCAAATAGTAAGTAAATATGTATATACCGTTGCCATGAGGCTCATAGTCGAAGCTTAACCCGAAAATTGGTGGTACAGCCAAGTACCGTAAGATGCCCCCGCGAGTGCCCAATCCAAACACTCGTACGAAACAAATAAAAGTCGCCCGTTTCTACAGAATGGTTCGTGGTAGCGCTACTACCCCGGGCGGGGAGGGTCAGTCCCTAATGGATCCATTAACTAATATTCGCGCTTAAGTCCATAACTAACGAAACTATGATGGAGGGACTTCAGTGGATTAGTAAGTAACTCATGCAAGCCCGTATATGAAAAGTAAGTAATTTAGCACTTGTGTTCAAGAAAACACTTAAGCAATGTATCTCACCCCAATAGTAAAACAGTAAAAGTGGGGCTGTAAGACTCACCTGAGTCGAGTAAGCAAGCTACGTTTATATAAATAAACGAGTATCCGAAAGAAATATCAAGCAGTAGGTTCTCCGAACCCGCAATCCTCTAATGCCCTAAGCATAAAAGTTTGTATGTATCAGCGAATGTCCCAAAAGATCATTCATGCTAGTTGTCCACTTCAACTAGTTATGTCCAAGTAGTTTGTCATTTGTTTAATTAAAAACGTTTGTGGCCCGTTGGTGAATGTTTAAGTATGTAATAATAATTCCCGAAGATATCGTTTTTAAGTTGCTTATCGTTTCATTGTATATCCCCATAAGTATCAGTTTTACAAGTACGAGTAGTGTCATATATCGTTTAGTTGTTACGTGAGTTCAATACTTAATAGTTAAGTATTTTTATGTGTTTCAGGAAATTGCGACGAAAAGTTTCGTCGCAAAAATGGGCATTGCTGTCGCAAAAGTAGCGACGGGAGAGTGACGTCGCAAGTGACGTCGCAATAGTTGCGACGGAAGAGGTTACGTCGCAAGTGACGTCGCAAAAGTTGCGACGGGGTCGGTTACGTCGCAAGTGACGTCGCAAAAGTTGCGACGGGGTCGGTTACGTCGCAAGTGACGTCGCAAAAGTTGCGACGGGGTAGGTTACGTCTCAAGTGACGTAGCAAAAGTTGCGACGGGGTAGGTTACGTCGCAAGTGACGTCGCAAAACGGGCTGAGAGGGTTTTCAAGTTTTTGGTCCAAAGTCAAAAATGCTCGGTTTGACCCGAAACTTTGACACAATCTCAAACATGGTAAAATATGAGCAAATTATGAGTTTCATGGTCATTGGTAACTTGCAAGTGTCGTTTTTAACGAGATTATGAAATCATCCCTTAACTTAGTTTTTCTGAAAATTATACGTTTTTGTCCTTGCAATTTAACCATCTAAACGTCCGAAATCACATCCAAGAAAAATATATGTTATTCCCCTATGTCTTAGGTTTCTGGAACATATTTTTATGAAGCCTAAAACAAAACACAAGTCGAGAAATAAATTTGTAAATCACAATGGGTCCAGCAGCCATAATTTCAGTACATATGTTCAAAGATCTGATCATAACTCACGTTTTACAAAACTTCACACAAAGTTCAAGTAGGATCTGGAAAGCTTATAAAATTTTTGATCTTTTCCAAGTGGTCTCATCAGTTTTCATATCGTATTTCACGAGATATGCTCTTTTACATTTGACTAACAATCTGATCAGGAAGTACAGATCTGCTATGTACTTTTATTTCGAATTTTTAAAATATCAAATGAACTCTATTTTTCGTGAGGCTTAAATATTTGAAAACTAGACACTTTAAACTTGAGTTTAGGCTTAGGAAAAGTGAGATTTCATTAAGAAATGGTCTCGTTATGCTCGATCTAAAACGATCTATTTTATTATCCAGTGGTTAAAGCTTTTACCCAACGGTTTTTAGTTTTATTCTTTGGTTTTTCGGGTTCGTTTTGGACATAAACGAGCTGAGATGAAACAAAAGCATGTAGACATGTGTTAAGCAAGTAAATATAGAGAAAAGTAGGGGTTTGTACCAAACAAAAACGGATTTAGAGTGAGATGAAGTCGAGTTACTGCTGCTGTCTTCGTTTCTGCCCTTCTTCGTGTTTCTTCTTGCAAATCGATAGTAGGAGGTGATAGATGGTGATAATATTTCTTTAGATGTCCTTGGAGGAGGTAGATGAAAGTGGTTTGATTGTGGTTTCAGCTGTAAATCGTGAATGGAGGGAGAAAATGAGAGAATAAGTGGTGGTGGTTATGTGTTAAGTGAAAGAGATTTAGAGATAAAGTGGTTTATATATGGAGGTAGGTTAGGGATTCTTCTTGGGCTGATTTGGGCCGATTTTTGGGGCCTTTGGGCTGCTGATTTCGTGTTTGGGTTAGCCCAAGTAGGCTCTGACGCGCGCCCAACGGTCGGATCAGGAATCGCTTCCCGTCGTTGCGGACCTTTCTGCTGGGCGCGGCGTCAGTGGGTAGTTTTAAATTTATATTTTGTCGGGGGAGCCTAATCCTCCGTACTATCTACTGGTACTTGGTACGAATACCCGATACTAGTATATGGTAAGGATGATCCAGGGTCGTTCCTCGCGACGGCAGAATTGAAACAGAGCTAGTTTGGATAACTTAGTAATCAAGCTAGGGTTTTGAATAAGTGGATAGGTGATTGTTTTTGGGTTTTCATTTATTTAAACTACTAAACTAATAAAGCATAAAAGTAAAGGGAAGCTAGCACATATGTAACACTTAAACATAACAAAGACGTGGTTCACCATGATTTAGGATAGCTGGGCTGATGTTTATTAGGGACACATTCAGTTAATAGACAGATAAACTTAGTTGTAAACACTAGGACCCTACTTATTTAGTTCCGGATCTAAATACGTATGTCACTGAGTACCTAGGCTATCATGAACCCTGATCAGATCAGACTGTTTTCAAACCCCCCTGAACTTTTGCTTGAATAAGACAAAGTCACCCTTGATTTATCTAGGGAGCAGGCATAAGGCAACAGGCCGCAATTGTATTTACTGACCTTTCTTAACCCCTAAGTCTATTTGTTATTATCTAACTGTGTACTGGTTGTTAACTGTTGTTATTCTAAACTATCGGTATTGTAGAGTTAAGCAATATTTATGGAGCATTAAGCTCACTTGACAGAACTCTGTATTCATCTAATTCAAGCATATATTCTACCGTCATAAACATAGACCCTCCTTTACATTCAGGCGTTCATCCCTAGGAATAATCACGGTGTACAGGGCAATTAGGCATTTTCACAGTGTTCCAAATCCTAGATGTACTAACGGTGTACTGGGCATTTAGGCATTTCCACAGTGTTCCAGATCTTTAGGTGTACTAACGGTGTACAGTGCGACGAGCATTTCCACAGCTTTGATTCCTAGACCCGAGTTCTAGAAGGATCACTTCTAGGTAATCCACGATGAAACAGTCCTACGACATTTCCTTAGCTTTCACGTATTTGTAATCCACCAGTGGTGTTTCCAACGCTATACGAAGTACTGTGCCGTTTTACAGAAAGTTCATAGCTTCTTACTGTAACTAGAGATAATTGTATTTACGTAGTATTAGGGTTTGCAAAGTCCTATCCTAAGGGCAACAGTCACGTGAAAGTCTGGAAAGGGTGATGAGACACTAGATCTATATTCAGGATAAGCTTAGATAGATAACAAAGTATAACAACTCCCAATTATATAATAATCGGGACATTATTCCACAACGGATTGTGCCCACGACTTTCATATCTTCCACGTTCCGTACTCTACATATTCGTGATGTTTCCGGCGCTATACAAATGAAAGCCGTATAACGTTACCTCCGTTGTTTCATAATGATGCAATCCCAATATCATATAATCATCATCACTACTATTTAAATCATGACAAACATACAAGCACACTACTCACAATGCATAACAATAAACATTTCTAATATTAATAAATCACATACATCAAACAAGAACAATATGACAAATTAATAATAGAAAAGGATAGATAATACCGATACGAATTGCGAGCAGAATAACAACTTGTATTTCTTCGTACAATATCCAAGTATTACAATGCTAGCTTCTACTAATTAACTACATAATTAATCTCTCTCTAGTTCTCCTCTAACTCCTAAGAGTAGTGCTAGAGAGAGAAACTAGAGAGAGGAACTAACTACAAGAATAATTCTCCTCTAACTCCTAAGAGTAGTGCTAGAGAGAGAATGTGTGAGAGAGAAAGTGAGAAATGAGAATGGTGTGAGGTGTGAATGAAATGGTGGAGGAGGCCATCTATTTATAGGTGAAGATCAACTTGGAGCCAAAGTAATGAGCCATGGAGCCAATCTTGGAGCCAAAGTTGAAGCCAAACTTGGAGCCAAAGGAATTGATACGTACAAGCACCGAAACGCATCGTACAAGCAAACCAAGCATGAAGGAAGCCAACCAAGCCACCCCTAGACTTCCCAAAACCGTATATGGGGTATAGGTGGCCGTATACGGCTTGCCAAGGCCGTATACGGTGTGTAAAGGCCGTATACGGCTTGCCAAGGCCGTATACGTGGTGTTTCGGCTTTTCTGCGTTGCTTAAAACGGCCATATCTCCTTCGTTACACGTCCGTTTGACCCGATTCTTTCGCTCACGGCTTCGTAATTCCGTTACGCTTCTAATGGTACCAATATCATAGAAATTGGATGTGTGTAGCTTAAGCATGTTTGGAATGCCTTTTAACGATCTGTAGAAGCCGTATCTCTTCCGTTCTTTACCCAATTTGCATGATTCTTGATTCTACCGTCTCGTTTTTACCTATTACAACATACCATAAGGTTAGAATGTGCTTAACATAAGGTAAATGAGGGTGTGAGAATTGGTTGTTGTTTATTCGCTCTGTTTTGCTCGTTATTTGGACGTTTTTAGTGATTTTTGTTGCAACGCCTATATTTGGAGCACTTTAGTGAATTTTAGTAAATAAAGATTGTTTTGGAATGTTTTCACTAAAGATGTGTCCAAAAAGTGTGGAATATCATATTTAAAAACATGACTTTTTGCGTCACATCAAGTTATCCCACACTTAGACGTTGCTTGTCCTCAAGCAACACTCAGTTTTTGAAAACATTTTAAAACATTTTAGAGAGAGTCACAACATGTTTTAAGAGTTACCACTTTCAGATGTAAGTAAGATAATTTCAAGAATATAAGGAAAGATAAGATGATCCTTTCATAAACAAGAAAAGATTCTCTTCGGCATGCTTCCAAATCTCATGATCTTGGAGTACACATGACTAGGCGATCTCACTAAAGGTGGTCACTCAATTCACTCAAAGTGTATCGGGTTTCCTATCAATCTAGAACAAACGAAATTGCTCAAATAGCCAGTCATGCAGCACTCATCGTCATAGGCTAGATCGAGAATCGGATCTCCACCACTTAGGTGAGGACGGTGCTAATTATCCCAAGACATTCATGAGGGTTGTAGTTTTTGGTGAGGTTAAAGGGTATGGATAGTGGTATATTTGGGTTGTAAGGGTTGCTTATCTTAAAACAACTGAGATCATGAACAACTTTATTTAGAACGGAAATGAGATAGCTGTTGGTCTTCTATCAGAATCTTCTTTGTGAGGACGATACTTCAAAGGACTTTAAGCTTTATTCTTGTGGAACTATTTTTTATTTCTTTTTTTTTTTCTTTTTTTTTTCTTCTTTTTATTTTCTTTTTCTGCTTTTATACTTTTCTATTTTCTTTTCTTCTTCAGAACTTCTTTGCCAGAGAATTTTCAAGGATATTTTTTTTTTATTCTTTCAGAAATCCCTTATCTTGAACATTTCAAGTCTTTTCGCGGTGTCAATTTTTCACACCAAGCATTCTTCAATCTTTTTGGAGAGCACGAAAGGGTAGGATAAGATATTCTAAAAGATGTTCTTCATAACCTCAGAAATTCTAAGATAAGTTTGGGGATATTTTGGGAAATAGGGTTTAAAGATGAGGGTTCAATGAAACGAAAGGTTTAGGCTCAAAAGGGTTTACTAGGCGGATCATCGATACTAAAAATGAGTATCGGAAGGGTTTTGGGCTTGAAGAGATATGTAAAAGAGGGTTAAATCCTAGGGAATGTCAAGGTCATCTAATTGCACCTATACCGCGTACGGTACACACCAATGTGGTCTCGAAGCGTATGTCAAGAGCAAGTTCTAATTCAGAGATACATGCATCGGCACACACAAGAAATGAATAGTGAAGCATTAAAGATGAATGCTATTAGGCTCAAGATACCTCACTGCAAATAGGGTTGTATGTGCTTCGTCATGCTCCTATTAGATTATCATTTCTTTCTTAAGAAATTTCTACCTTATTTTCCCTAGATTCCGAAATATCTTACTCATATTTGAAAACAGTTCCTCTTAAAAGATATTATGACTCAAAAATAGTAGAGTTAATCAAGTGATTTAGCTCATACTTTTTAATTTTCTTGAAAATTTTTGAAAAATTTGAGGAACATTTTCTGAGTTTACTATTTCGGACATTAAAGATCATAAAAACTAACCAAGGTATTCTATACCTGCTATCCCACACTTAGAGGAACATTGTCCCTAATGTTCTCTTGAGTTGAGTTTTACTGGAAGTAAAATCCCACACTTAGAGTTTGAACATGTAAGAAAATGTTTCTCAAGTGTTTGTTTTGGGCTGGAATCCCACACTTAGTGATAAGCTTAGGATAGAGTATAGACTACATAACAAACTAACAAATCAAATAATATACAGAATCATAAACAAAAGAGGGTGAAGGGTTAAGACACTCCCCAGATAGCGAGCTGCACTGAAGCTGAGAGTCTGAATTTGCTGAAAAGAGATGTTGCCAAGATCCTTTTCTGCATCCATGAAGATCGGCTTGGCTTCAAGCATCTTGCTATTGGTTTATTCATCCATCATTCTCTTGTGAATTATTCTCGTAAGTGTGAACACATTGGACGTACCATTTTTACAAACTCAGTTTTTATTGCAAATGGAAAGAGAAATCACTGTCTCAGAATTTGAAAAGATGTTTTCTATTACAAATCAGTTTTATAAAACATGTGTTTTTAAACGAGTTCGAGCATAATGCATAAAAGTAGTATGCAAGTACCTCAAATGCTCGAAACATATGAATTATCAGTTTTTCAATTTGATTTCCTGTTTTCTGAGATCAGTGATTTATTTGCAAGTGAGTTGTAATATTAGAAAGTTTTCATAAAGCATTTTTGGTATGTCCAAGTGTGAAGGATAGTCAGAGATTTTCTTCACTTGTTGACACTTTCTCTCTGCACGTCTTATTCCACGGGTTGCCTCCCGAGCAGCGCTGCTTTTATAGTCGAGAGCTTGACTTCCAAAAGGATAGAAAATAATATGAAGTGATGTCATCCTCCGGACACAAGTAGAGCTTCATTTTTGTGTCTAGAAGTGTTATCTCCTCTCCCCTGCAAAGAAATGCTCCAAAGATTTTCAAATTTAATGAACTGTGAGCTCCCCTTATTGTCTTCCCATTATACTCAAAGATTCCTTTATCCATAGGCGTCGGTTCCTGTTTGCTAGGCATTTGTACAAGTAGAACAAGCAAATGTGATCTAACAAACAAGTTATTATCTTCCAAATCATAGACTCACTAGTTTGCAAATAACCTATCAAAGTGAGTACTTTGTTGATGAAACAAATTAGTGTATGACTTGGAATCAAATCTCACACCAAAAGTGTTAGTTGCCTATAATTTCACAGTAGCACAAACAATAGATATGGAATTACTAGCATGAGTAGTTTAAATCAGGCAACCAAGTATAAAGATTTCCAAAGCACACATTTTTTAAACGAGTTCAAGCATAATACACATATTGACATACAAATCAGGTTATCAGATAATTCAGTTAAAGATCTTTCATGTATGTTCATAGAAACATATGTAAGTACCTCCAATGCTCGAAATATGTGATTGGGTGTATAAGATGACTAAGGTTCCTAATTCTCATTCTAGTAGGTTTCCATGTTCGTGAGTGAAAGGGATAGTAAGAACTAGAGATCTTAGATAATGGTTAAAAATAGATGTTGTAATAAAGTCCAAACAAGTGGGAGTAGGAAGTTTTAAGGTTTTGACAAAAATCTGACTTTCGCAAACCATCCTTTTTGTTCATCAAAATAAAGAAAACTTGAGGCATTTATGTTAGGGTTTCATTTTCTATTTATTGAGTTAGCATATTACTATTACCAAACCTATGTTAGACACGGGTTGCCTCCCGAGAAGCGCTTGTTTTTGTTCGAGTCTCTAGCTTGACTCTAGCACTATTTAGCAGAAGATCTTAGTGGCTCCCTTGCATCCATCAGTAGACACAAGGGGTATTATTGGTACATACCTAAGAGTCTAAGGTAAGTTGAGGTTAAGGCATGTCCAATATTAGGAGATGGTTCAAAGTGAGAGAATGGTTTAACTGGAGGTATAACAAATCTCTCAACTTCTAATACCTCCTTAGGTAGGATTGTCGGAATGGGTTGGTCAATGGAATCCTTACTACTCCAAGATGTATATGTCATTATGTGGTGGAGGGAAGGTTTGTAGGGAAACCATGACGCAGAACCCGCCTTACTTCCTATGGTCTTTGGGTCAATGAGAATGTTGTACTCTGGGCATGGAGGTGGGACAGTATCCGTTATGGTCTCCAATCTTGTAACAACATTCTCATCGACAACTTGGGTAGTGGGCTCTATATCAATAGAAGGTTCAACTAGATCAATGGGTGATTCATCCGGAAAGATATGTGGGATATCATCAAACACAACTTGTTGTGGGATAGTATCAACCACGTCGGTTTGAATTAGAATGAGATCACTACTCAGAGTTGGTGTGCATTCCTCTGGTCCTTCTGAAGCTGAATCTTCTTTGTAAATCTCCACATCCGGGTTCTCCATTTCTATTTCTTCGTCTACCTCGTCATACTCGTCACCCTGGCCAGTAGTTTCGAGTTGCAGTGGTTCGGAAAGTTCCTCTAGAATGAACTCTTCGTCGGTCTCAGACGTAGATAGGTTAAGAACGGGTGGAAGTGAGGATTTAGAAGATTGGGTAGGTGTAGGATTTGAAGGAAGTTTGCAACCAGACTCATGAGAATGAAAGTCTATGTTAAGTGATGTAGATGTGGTGTGTGGGTGCCTCTCATCTTCCTGTAGCATATTTTCAGTTGTAACTTGATGCCTAGTTCCCTTACTTCTCACTTGGACTAGTGTTTCTATTTTAGACAGCTTATCAGTACATCTTCTAAGCATGTCGTCTTGTTCTCTAAGTATTTGTTCAAGTGGGTTGTGAGAGGGTGAAAGAGTAGCATTACTGCTGAGATAAGCTATGGGCATATCTCTCAAGTTAGAACTTTCATACGGTTGTGGTTCGTATACAGGGTAAGATGAGTGTGGGTAGACATTGAATGGGTCAGGATAGTAAGGTTGGTTTTGATGTTGTTGGACAGCATAAGGGTCATATTGGTATTGTGATTGAAGATCTAAATACCCTATGTTATCCAGATAAGTCATACTATACCCTTGACATTCATTATCTACGTGGACATCACTCCTACATCTATCTTGGTTTGAATTAATGAGACTTTCCAATTGATCGCTTAGTTGTTGTACAGTTACCATTGCCAAGTTATCAGTAAAGACAGCACAAGAATAAGGTTTTAAAATTAAAGTTGTAGTATGAAGGTAAGTTATTCTAAGCTACGCTACGCTAACTTAATCTAACTAATCTACGGGCAGAAAGTAACTTCGGATAGGGATGGTGAATCCCAATCCAAAAGGATCGCTTAAAAACTAAATTTGTCTAAACAGGCTCCGAATCGTACTACCATCCCCGGCAGCGGCGCCAAAAACTTGATGCGCGCCCAACGGTCGGATCAGGAATCGCTTCCCGTCGTTGCGGACCTTTCCGCTGGGCGCGGCGTCAGTGGGTAGTTTTAAATTTATATTTTGTCGGGGGAGCCTAATCCTCCGTACTATCTACTGGTACTTGGTACGAATACCCGATACTAGTATATGGTAAGGATGATCCAGGGTCGTTCCTCGCGACGACAGAATTGAAACAGAGCTAGTTTGGATAACTTAGTAATCAAGCTAGGGTTTTGAATAAGTGGATAGGTGATTGTTTTTGGGTTTTCATTTATTTAAACTACTAAACTAATAAAGCATAAAAGTAAAGGGAAGCTAGCACATATGTAACACTTAAACATAACAAAGACGTGGTTCACCATGATTTAGGATAGTTGGGCTGATGTTTATTAGGGACACATTCAGTTAATAGACAGATAAACTTAGTTGTAAACACTAGGACCCTACTTATTTAGTTCCGGATCTAAATACGTATGTCACTGAGTACCTAGGCTATCATGAACCCTGATCAGATCAGACTGTTTTCAAACCCCCCTGAACTTTTGCTTGAATAAGACAAAGTCACCCTTGATTTATCTAGGGAGCAGGCATAAGGCAACAGGCCGCAATTGTATTTACTGACCTTTCTTAACCCCTAAGTCTATTTGTTATTATCTAACTGTGTACTGGTTGTTAACTGTTGTTATTCTAAACTATCGGTATTGTAGAGTTAAGCAATATTTATGGAGCATTAAGCTCACTTGACAGAACTCTGTATTCATCTAATTCAAGCATATATTCTACCGTCATAAACATAGACCCTCCTTTACATTCAGGCGTTCATCCCTAGGAATAATCACGGTGTACAGGGCAATTAGGCATTTTCACAATGTTCCAAATCCTAGATGTACTAACGGTGTACTGGGCATTTAGGCATTTCCACAGTGTTCCAGATCTTTAGGTGTACTAACGGTGTACAGTGCGACGAGCATTTCCACAGCTTTGATTCCTAGACCCGAGTTCTAGAAGGATCACTTCTAGGTAATCCACGATGAAACAGTCCTACGACATTTCCTTAGCTTTCACGTATTTGTAATCCACCAGTGGTGTTTCCAATGCTATACGAAGTACTGTGCCGTTTTACAGAAAGTTCATAGCTTCTTACTGTAACTAGAGATAACTGTATTTACGTAGTATTAGGGTTTGCAAAGTCCTATCCTAAGGACAACAGTCACGTGAAAGTCTGGAAAGGGTGATGAGACACTAGATCTATATTCAGGATAAGCTTAGACAGATAACAAAGTATAACAACTCCCAATTATATAATAATCGGGACATTATTCCACAACGGATTGTGCCCACGACTTTCATAGCTTCCACGTTCCGTACTCTACATATTCGTGATGTTTCTGGCGCTATACAAATGAAAGCCGTATAACGTTACCTCCGTTGTTTCATAATGATGCAATCCCAATATCATATAATCATCATCACTACTATTTAAATCATGACAAACATACAAGCACACTACTCACAATGCATAACAATAAACATTTCTAATATTAATAAATCACATACATCAAACAAGAACAATATGACAAATTAATAATAGAAAATGATTGATAATACCGATACGAATTGCGAGCAGAATAACAACTTGTATTTCTTCGTACAATATCCAAGTATTACAATGCTAGCTTCTACTAATTAACTACATAATTAATCTCTCTCTAGTTCTCCTCTAACTCCTAAGAGTAGTGCTAGAGAGAGAAACTAGAGAGAGGAACTAACTACAAGAATAATTCTCCTCTAACTCCTAAGAGTAGTGTTAGAGAGAGAATGTGTGAGAGAGAAAGTGAGAAATGAGAAATGAGAATGGTGTGAGGTGTGAATGAAATGGTGGAGGAGGCCATCTATTTATAGGTGAAGATCAACTTGGAGCCAAAGTAATGAGCCATGGAGCCAATCTTGGAGCCAAAGTTGAAGCCAAACTTGGAGCCAAAGGAATTGATACGTACAAGCACCGAAACTCATCGTACAAGCAAACCAAGCATGAAGGAAGCCAACCAAGCCACCTCTAGACTTCCCAAAACCGTATATGGGGTATAGGGGGCCGTATACGGCTTGCCAAGGCCGTATACGGTGTGTAAAGGCCGTATACGGCTTGCCAAGGCCGTATACGTGGTGTTTCGGCTTTTCTGCGTTGCTTAAAACGGCCATATCTCCTTCGTTACACGTCCGTTTGACCCGATTCTTTCGCTCACGGCTTCGTAATTCCGTTACGCTTCTAATGGTACCAATCTCATAGAAATTGGATGTGTGTAGCTTAAGCATGTTTGGAATGCCTTTTAACGATCTGTAGAAGCCGTATCTCTTCCGTTCTTCACCCAATTTGCATGATTCTTGATTCTACCGTCTCGTTTTTACCTATTACAACATACCATAAGGTTAGAATGTGCTTAACATAAGGTAAATGAGGGTGTGAGAATTGGTTGTTGTTTATTCGCTCTGTTTTGCTCGTTATTTGGACGTTTTTAGTGATTTTTGTAGCAACGCTTATATTTGGAGCACTTTAGTGAATTTTAGTAAATAAAGATTGTTTTGGAATGTTTTCATTAAAGATGTGTCCAAAAAGTGTGGAATATCATATTTAAAAACTTGACTTTTTGCGTCACATCAGGCTCGGACTCAATTGTTTTCGTTTCCTTGAATCCGTGTTAACTCTCGTGACCGAAAAACGTTAATCGCGTAGTTAAGTTTTATCATGTGATTTCTTGTGTACATTTCTAATATGTAAATGATATTCTAGGTGACTAAGTATTCTTAAAACACTTAATTTAAGTTACCAAAATATATTTTGGATTTCGCTCAGATATCGGGCTCGATTCGCGCGTCTTGTCGGATACGTTACGTTTTAAACCAAACGTAATAGTTTTTAGCGTATATTATTATGAAATAATAATAACAAGTAGATAATGACTATTTCATCATAAAAAAATAGATTAACAAGTCATATGAAAAGGTTCACCAACGGCCAGGTGTTTCGGATTCCATCCGAGCAAATCGCGTAATATCAGTTTATTACGTATGGGTGTATATTCAATATACGTTATATTACAAGTAACTTAGTTCTATACCATACTAATTACAAGTAATTACAAGCAAGCTTAAGGTAATTTAATACCCTAAAGTACGGGTTGTCACATTCTCCCCTTGTTAAAGAAATTTCGTCCCGAAATTAAGTTGTAGTAGGGGCCTGAGTGGGGTCCAAGAAGAGGTGTAGGTATTTCTCGCGAATCTGATCTTCTCGTTCCCATGTGAATTCAGGGCCACACCTAGAATTCCAACGGACTTTAACAATTGGAATGCGACTCTGTTTCAAACGTTTGACCTCTCGGTCCATGATTTCAACGGGTTCCTCGACGAAATGGAGTTTGTCATCAATTTGGATTTCGTCGAGCGGTATGATAAGTGTCTCATCATACAGACATTTCTTAAGATTAGAAATGTGAAAGGTGCTATGCACGCTGCTAAGCTCAGCAGGAAGTTGTAGGCGATATGCCACTGGACCAATCCTTTCAAGGATTTCGAATGGTCCGATGTATCTGGGATTTAATTTCCCGCGTTTACCGAAACGAATGACACCTTTCCAAGGTGACACTTTAAGTAATACTTTGTCCCCGACCTCAAACTCGAGGTGTTTGCGTCTCACGTCAGCATAACTTTTCTGACGATCACGTGCGGCTTTCAGCCGGCTTTGGATGTTTACGATTTTCTCGGTTGTCTCGTGAATGATTTCAGGACCGGTGAGTTGGCTATCTCCCACCTCAGTCCAACAGATAGGTGAACGACATTTTCGTCCGTAGAGTGCCTCAAAAGGTGCAGCCTTAATGCTGGTATGATAACTGTTGTTGTACGAAAACTCGCACAACGGTAAGTGATTTTCCCATGAGGTACCGAAGTCAACTACGCAGGCTCGTAGCATATCCTCCAGTGTTTGAATCGTCCGTTCGCTTTGGCCATCGGTTTATGGGTGATAAGCAGTACTCATATCCAAACGAGTACCAAGAGATTTTTGTAAAGACTGCCAAAAGCGAGAAGTAAAACGGCTATCTCTATCAGAGATAATCGAGATGGGTACGCCGTGTCGGCAAACAATCTCTTTCAAGTAGATTCGTGTTAGGCGTTCCATCTTGTCGGTTTCCTTGATTGCAAGGAAGTGAGCAGATTTGGTGAGACGATCTACGATCACCCAAATGGTATCGTAACCGTTCGGTGTTTTTGGTAATTTAGTATTGAAATCCATGGAAATCTGTTCCCATTTCCATTGAGGTATTTCGGGTTGTTGTAACAAACCCGATGGTTTCTGGTACTCGGCTTTGACTTTCGAGCAGGTAAGACACTTGCTAACATAAGTAGCAATGTCGGCTTTCATATTGGGCCACCAATACAACTCCTTGATGCCGTGATACATCTTGTCAGCGCCAGGATGTATAGAGTATCGAGATTTGTGAGCTTCATCAATCACCAAATCCCGCAAGTTTCCAAAACTTGGTAACCAGATTCTGTTCGAGAAGTATTTGGCCCCGTCAGGTTTGGTTTCGAATTGTTTGTCCATGCCTCGCAAGGCCTCATTTTTCACGTTTTCATCTTTGAGTGCTTCGAGTTGAGCGGCAATAATTTGAGTAGTGAGGTGGTTATGGATGGTCATACCGAGTGCTCGAACTCGAAGTGGTTTCGCTCGTTCTTTTTGGCTAAGGGCATCGGCAACGACGTTTGCCTTCCCTGGATGAGAGCGAATCTCGCAATCATAATCGGTAAGTAACTCGACCCATCGACGTTGCCTCATGTTTAGATCTTTTTGATCGAAGATGTGTTGGAGACTTTTGTGGTCTGTGAAGATAGTACACTTGGTACCGTATAGGTAGTGTCTCCAGATTTTGAGAGCGAATAAAACGGCTCCTAACTCTATAGGTCATGTAATTCTTTTCGTGGATTTTCAGTTGGTGAGAGGCGTAAGCAATGACTTTGTCTCGTTGCATTAGCACGCAACCGAGACCTTGGTGTGAAGCATCACAGTATACCACGAAGTCATCGTTGCCTTCGGGTAAGGACAAGATTGGTGCACTGTAGAGTTTCTGTTTCAGGAGTTTGAAAGCTGACTCTTGTTTGTCAGTCCAATCGAATTGTTTTTCTTTCTGGGTCAAGATAGTCAAGGGTTGAGCTATCTTTGAGAAATTTTCGATGAATCGGCGATAGTATCCAGCGAGGCCTAAGAATTGACGAACTTCAGTTGGTGTGGTAGGTGCTTGCCAGCACTTGATTGCCTCGATCTTTGCTGGATCTACGTGAATACCTTGGCTGTCGATGACGTGACCTAGGAATTGTACGGTACGAATCCAGAATTCGCATTTAGAAAATTTGGCATATAGTTCTTCCTTTTTGAGCAATTCGAGAATGGTTCTCAAATGTTGTTTGTGTTCTGCCTCGTTACGGGAGTAAATCAGGATATCGTCAATAAACACGATGACAAACTTGTCGAGATAAGGTTTGCACACCCGATTCATAAGGTCTATGAATACAGCCGGTGCGTTGGTTAAGCCAAAAGGCATAACCTGGAATTCGTAATGTCCGTAACGAGTTCGGAAAGCGGTTTTCGGAATATCCTCGTATCGAACTCTCAGTTGGTGATAAACTGAACGTAGGTCGATTTTCGAATAAAAGCTTGACCCTTGAAGTTGGTCAAATAAGTCATCGATTCGGGGAAGTGGATATCGATTCTTCACAGTGAGTTTGTTCAGTTCACGGTAATCAATACACATTCTGAAAGATCCGTCTTTCTTTTTCACGAAAAGGACCGGAGCTCCCCAAGGTGAGGAACTTGGTCGTATGAATCCCTTGTCCAAGAGTTCCTGTAATTGGGTAGACAACTCCTGCAACTCGGAAGGGGCTAATCGATAAGGGGCTCGTGCCACGGGTGCAGCGCCGGGCACAAGATCGATTTGGAATTCGACTTGTCTGGGCGGTGGAAGACCAGACAAATCTTCAGGAAAGACTTCGGGGAAGTCTCGAACAATAGGCACATCCCCAAGTCGCTTCTCCTCCGACTTCTTATCTATTACGTGTGCGAGGATTGCCTGATATCCTTTTCTCAGGTATTTTCGGGTTTTCATGCAAGATATGATGTTTATTCTCGTCCCACCGGTCTCCCCTTGTATGATCAAAGTTCCACCGGTGACGAGAGGAATACGGACGAGTTTCTCGTAGCAAACGATTTCGGCGCGGTGTTTGGATAACCAATCCATACCAACGATGATATCAAAGCTTCCAATTTCGACGGGAATCAAATCAATAGGGAAAAGTTCGTTTGCTAGGTTTAAAGTGCAATTTTGTATTACACTATCGGCCTCAATCAGTTTTCCGTTTGCTAATTCGACAATATATTTAGCATCTAGAGCAGTGGGGGTAATGTTGAGCAATGGGCTAAACTCGTCAGATATGAAACTTTTATCAGCGCCCGTATCAAATAAGACTGAAGCAGTTAAATCGTTGAGAAGAAACGTACCCGTAACAACGTTCGGGTCTTGGCGTGCTTCCCCAGAATTGAGCACGAAGGCTCTGCCGCGAGCGTTGTTGTTGTTTTTGTTCTTCAGTTTAGGACAATCATTCCTGAAATGTCCGGTGTTTCCGTACTCAAAGCAGGTCTTTGGTGCATTGGTATTGGTGTTAGTAGTGGGGGTTCCGCAATCTTTGGCCAAGTGTCCGAATCGTTTACACTTGGTGCATGGGCAAGAACCGTCATGGTGACGGCTACACTTGGAACAGTAAGGCTTGTTCCCAGTATACCCTTTCTTGTGATCAGAACTCGAAGTGTAGGCCTTAACAGTCTCAGGCCTCTTGTTGGGTGGTTGGCTTTGGTTGTTGCTCGGATTCCATTTCCTTTTGTTGTCTCCAGCCCGGTTCCCAGTATCTTTTCCAGCAGGTGTCCCACGGCGGACCACCTGGGCCATTAGGTTATGTGCCATACGAACAGCACTTTGAATAGTCCCCGGGTTGGAAGCTGTTACCATCCCCTGAATCTTAGCCGGAAGTCCCCAGATATACCTTTCAATCATCTTGTATTCAGGATCGACCATTGCCGGGCACAAGAGTGCTAGCTGGTGAAAACGGGTAGTGTACCCAGTGATATCATCACCTTTGACAGTCAGATTCCAGAACTCTACCTCAAGCTGTTGTAACTCTTCCCTCGGACAATACTCTTCCGTCAGCATCTTCTTCAGATCTTTCCATGGGAGTTGAAAAGCAGTATCAACCCCAACAGTTTGAGCATGTGTATTCCACCAGGTAAGGGCACCATCCATGAAGGTGCAGGTAGAATACTTAACCTTGCACTCCTCGGTGCAGTTGCAGATTCGGAATACAGATTCCATCTTTTCAATCCATCGCAGTAAGCCGATGGCTCCTTCAGTGCCCTTGAAGTTCAAGGGTTTGCAGTTCAGAAAGTCCTTGTATGAACAGGGTTTAGGTGGAGGGGTGTTGTTCAGCGTGTCCTCGCTTCCCTGGTTCGGGTTTGAACCACTGTTTCGTAGTGCCTCTTGAGCAGCCAGGGCATCGGCTACTCCTTGGGCAACAAACCGAGAAAGTTCGGCGGCGGTGAAAGTCTGTTTTCTTGGCGGCATGTTCCTTAAATAAAGGAGATAGGAGATACGTGAGATTTGTACAAAGAGCATGATTATCACAGATGTATATATATAAAGGCGGCAATATACCACATCACAACATGACAATCAATAATGAAGGATAGATAGATTAGCAACCAAATTAAGGTGCGAGTTTCAAAAGATTACAGGATTTAACGTTTGCAAAAGATACCGGGAATCATTACATCCGGTCGAATTACAAGAGTCTTACAAATCCTAGCTATTCGATTACACATAGAGTACAATACTAATTCTGGAGTAGGTTCATTCGTGGTATGAGGGTGGCAAGGTGTTCCACAGCTTCTGCAAGTCTGCCAGCCTGTCGGGCATTTTCTTCAGCAATTGTTAGACGTTGTTCTAGCATGCGAGAGTGTTGTTCAGCTTCTTGTGAGCTTTGTTCACATTGTTCCAATCTAAGTCGTAGGACGGCAACTTCATCCCTAGTTCCCATCACTCGATCGTGGATAACATCCATGTTGTCAGTGAAATTATCCTGATCCTCAAGGATGTGTGCAATCCGGCCTTGAGCCAAATTCATCCAGGTTGAGCGGGTTTCGTGTTGTTCTAATTCTATGTCGTGTAATCTGGTCTCATGACGGTGTAGTCTAGCAGCTAACACCGGTACAGTGAGGTGTGTGGGTTCCTGGGTGTAAGGAGAGAGCTCCATGGTCGAAAAATCTCCGACGTCAGCAGGAATTTCTATGTCTTCCTCAATCCTCCATGTGGTAATAGCTGTAGGTAACCAGCTCCATCGGTGGGCAACTGCCCGATGTTGAGTTAAAGCAGAGGTGTTTCTAGTAGTGGCAGGATTATGGTAGGGGCTAGCTCGGTGCAAGCTACCAGTTCGTCTAACCACGAGTGGTTCTGAGTGGCTGCGACGAGAGCGAGAGATAGAGGCACGTGTAGTTTGCCTAGGTGGTAAATCTGCCATTTCTGTGGCAAGAGCGTTAGTGTGTGAGGCCTATATATGTATATATATATATGTATATCACATAATAGCCTAGTGTGTCTAGCACAAACAAGTTTGGTCCGTTTCTCTCGTAGTCAGAGTTTTCTAATGTATTCCTATTCAATATGACCCCTTTCAGGCCTTTCACCGATCCCTCTTTAATTATACATAGTTGATCAAGCTATGTTAAATTAAAGCTGATTGATGAAATTCCTGAACCAGTCATACCTAATAAGGAAATACTGCCTAACGGTCATAGTCTAGGCCCACTAATGCAACCTAGTTCGCTATAACCTTAGGCTCTGATACCAATCTGTAACACCCCCAAATTTAATGATTTGCGGAAGCATACTTGGGTGTTACTAATCAATATACAAAGCACAAGATATACAGCAAACGACCTCTAAATGAGACGTTTGTAAAATAGTTACATTCCATGATTGAATCGTTTGAAAACATATTGTTTTCGTTACAAAAGTATAGTAGCCTAGAGTCCGCGTACGTAGCGGGAGATTCTATTACATAACCGTAATATACAAAAGATAATGCTAAAGAATCTCCGTTAAATGCAGTTTGGAAATCATGCGACTCTAGCTAGTAATCCTGGAGTAATCCTACTCCGTACGTGTACCTGAGAATACATGCTAAAAAGGGTCAACCAAAAGGTTGGTGAATCTCACAGGTTTGTAAGTAAGTAAACAGTTTGAACACAAGATTTATCAGTAGTGCCCGTAGGCGAAATCAGGTATTTGCAACCAAGCAAATAGTAAGTAAATATGTATATACCGTTGCCATGAGGCTCATAGTCGAAGCTTAACCCGAAAATTGGTGGTACAGCCAAGTACCGTAAGATGCCCCCGCGAGTGCCCAATCCAAACACTCGTACGAAACAAATAAAAGTCGCCCGTTTCCACCGAACGGTTCGTGGTAGCGCTACTACCCCGGGCGGGGAGGGTCAGTCCCTAATGGATCCATTAACTAATATTCGCGCTTAAGTCCATAACTAACGAAACTATGATGGAGGGACTTCAGTGGATTAGTAAGTAACTCATGCAAGCCCGTATATGAAAAGTAAGTAATTTAGCACTTGTGTTCAAGAAAACAGTTAAGCAATGTATCTCACCCCAATAGTAAAACAGTAAAAGTGGGGCTGTAAGACTCACCTGAGTCGAGTAAGCAAGCTACGTTTATATAAATAAACTAGTATCCGAAAGAAATATCAAGCAGTAGGTTCTCCGAACCCGCAATCCTCTAATGCCCTAAGCATAAAAGTTTGTATGTATAAGCTAATGTCCCAAAAGATCATTCATGCTAGTTGTCCACTTCAACTAGTTATGTCCAAGTAGTTTGTCATTTGTTTAATTAAAAACGTTTGTGGCCCATTGGTGAATGTTTAAGTATGTAATAATAATTCCCGAAGATATCGTTTTTAAGTTGCTTATCGTTTCATTGTATATCCCCATAAGTATCAGTTTTACAAGTACGAGTAGTGTCGTATATCGTTTAGTTGTTACGTGAGTTCAATACTTAATAGTTAAGTGTTTTTATGTGTTTCAGGAAATTGCGACGAAAAGTTTTGTCGCAAAAATGGGCATTGCTGTCGCAAAAGTAGCGACGGGAGAGTGACGTCGCAATAGTTGCGACGGAAGAGGTTACGTCGCAAGTGATTTCGCAAAAGTTGCGACGGGGTCGGTTACGTCGCAAGTGACGTCGCAAAAGTTGCGACGGGGTCGGTTACGTCGCAAGTGACGTCGCAAAAGTTGCGACGGGGTAGGTTACGTCTCAAGTGACGTCGCAAAAGTTGCGACGGGGTAGGTTACGTCGCAAGTGACGTCGCAAAACGGGCTGAGAGGGTTTTCAAGTTTTTGGTCCAAAGTCAAAAATGCTCGGTTTGACCCGAAACTTTGACACAATCTCAAACAAGGTAAAATATGAGCAAATTATGAGTTTCATGGTCATTGGTAACTTGCAAGTGTCGTTTTTAATGAGATTATGAAATCAGCCCTTAACTTAGTTTTTCTGAAAATTATACGTTTTTGTCCTTGCGATTTAACCATCTAAATGTCCGAAATCACATCCAAGAAAAATATATGTTATTCCCCTATGTCTCAGGTTTCTGGAACATATTTTTATGAAGCCTAAAACAAAACACAAGTCGAGAAATAAATTTGTAAATCACAATGGGTCCAGCAGCCATAATTTCAGTACATATGTTCAAAGATCTGATCATAACTCACGTTTTACAAAACTTCACACAAAGTTCAAGTAGGATCTGGAAATCTTATAAAATTTTTGAACTTTTACAAGTGGTCTCATCAGTTTTCATATCGTATTTCACGAGATATGCTCTTTTCCATTTGACTAACAATCTGATCAGGAAGTACAGATCTGCTATGTACTTTTATTTCGAATTTTTAAAATATCAAATGAACTCTATTTTTCGTGAGGCTTAAAGATTTGAAAACTAGACACTTTAAACTTGAGTTTAGGCTTAGGAAAAGTGAGATTTCATTAAGAAATTGTCTCGTTATGCTCGATCTAAAACGATCTATTTTATTATCCAGTGGTTAAAGCTTTTACCCAACGGTTTTTAGTTTTATTCTTTGGTTTTTCGGGTTCGTTTTGGACATAAACGAGCTGAGATGAAACAAAAGCATGTAGACATGTGTTAAGCAAGTAAATATAGAGAAAAGTAGGGGTTTGTACCAAACAAAAACGGATTTAGAGTGAGATGAAGTCGAGTTACTGCTGCTGTCTTCGTTTCTGCCCTTCTTCGTGTTTCTTCTTGCAAATCGATAGTAGGAGGTGATAGATGGTGATAATATTTCTTTAGATGTCCTTGGAGGAGGTAGATGAAAGTGGTTTGATTGTGGTTTCAGCTGTAAATCGTGAATGGAGGGAGAAAATGAGAGAATAAGTGGTGGTGGCTATGTGTTAAGTGAAAGAGATTTAGAGATAAAGTGGTTTATATATAGAGGTAGGTTAGGGCTTCTTCTTGGGCTGATTTGGGCCGATTTTTGGGGCCTTTGGGCTGCTGATTTCGTGTTTGGGTTAGCCCAAGTAGGCTCGGACTCAATTGTTTTCGTTTCCTTGAATCCGTGTTAACTCTCGTGACTGAAAAACGTTAATCGCGTAGTTAAGTTTTATCATGTGATTTCTTGTGTACATTTCTAATATGTAAATGATATTCTAGGTGACTAAGTATTCTTAAAACACTTAATTTAAGTTACCAAAATATATTTTGGATTTCGCTCAGATATCGGGCTCGATTCGCGCGTCTTGTCGGATACGTTACGTTTTAAACCAAACGTAATAGTTTTTAGCGTATATTATTATGAAATAATAATAACAAGTAGATAATGACTATTTCATCATAAAAAAATAGATTAACAAGTCATATGAAAAGGTTCACCAACGGCTAGGTGTTTCGGATTCCATCCGAGCAAATCACGTAATATCAGTTTATTACGTACGGGTGTATATTCAATATACGTTATATTACAAGTAACTTAGTTCTATACCATACTAATTACAAGTAATTACAAGCAAGCTTAAGGTAATTTAATACCCTAAAGTACGGGTTGTCACAGATTGACAATCCTCGTCCGGGTGAGCAAGCACTAACTGGTCAAACGGACGCATTAGCATTTGTTCAGGCGAGTGTAAATTAGGCACTCGTGGGGAGGCACCCTCGATCAGGTCCTTGAATGTGGATCCTGACACCTTAGTTAAGCTCAGACTATGTGCTCATGGCTGTATACACATTATTTATTTGCTTGATTGCAAATCATTACATTAAATCTTGCGGTTAATACGATATGTTTTGACATACAAACCTGTGAGCTCATCAGCTTTTAGCTGATCATTTTTAGCATGTATTACAGGTACTCAGCAGTAGGTTGGACTGCCAATCAGGATACTTTTAGCTCGAGTCATCATGCAAACATCAGAGATTTTCTTGCATTATTATATTTTGTAAAGTAATTATGTATTGAAATCTCTCATATTCAGAACACGGGCTATTGTAATAGCTTCAGTTGATGTAAACATTTAACGTATTAATGTATTTTGTTAAACGACGCATATAGAGTCGTTCGTTATATATCTTTGTGGTGTGATTACCTTGATTAGTCGCGCCTCGACCCGAATCGCTTCCGCATCATAATTTGGGGGTGCGACATCGATAAAGAACTTTGTGTTAAACCATAATTATATTTTAGGGTTTAAGTCATAAATTGATCAACGTACCGTATTTTTTGTATCAAATTGAATAATGTACCAATTAATTTCGTAACTAATGTAGCTAGGCTATTAACTTCTGAGGTATGTGTTACGGTAAGTAATATGGTGATCGATTACCGGTTAAACCGATTAAGTTTTACAATCTAACACATTTTAATGAAAGTGTGGAATAAAATATTGAAGTGAAATTTACTTTTTGTATTTAAGTGATTAATATACTAAACTTTTTGTACCGACATGCATAATGTACTATACTTTTTGTATCGAATTGAGTAAGGTAGCTATTCTGACGTGTCATGTCGTATCACCAAAAGGTATACAAGGCAGCTTCATGTCAGATATGATGATTAAGAAACGATAACAAATATGTGATGTTACTTACAATAACACATAACTCGATAGTATTAACCTGCATTAGTAATAAGATTGATACATTACGCACTTCGGTACAATAAGTGAAGTAAATTATCAATTTATGACTTTAATCATATAGTTTACCAATGGGTACGTATATGTAGAGGTGTTCACGGACGGTTAACTGGAGACTCGGTTAATCGGAGTCTCGGTTCGGCATATTTTTTAACCTAAATCGAAACCGAAAAAATTTGGTTAACCGGTAATCGGTTAATAGATTTTTTCGGTTCAGTTAATCGGTTAACCAAATTAACCGTTTATCAATTAATACCTATTTAAAAAATAATTAATAACACACAAATATACATTCATTATTAAGTGTTCACTATATTTGATATATTTTGATAAACAAATGTCAAACAATAACCAGTTTACTCTTTATGATAGTGTATTTATGTTATATGAACATAAATCGTTTGAATAGTCAGAAATAAGTAGTAATAGTTACCATATTATTCCAAAATTAATTAGTAAACATCATTAAAATAAGTGAAAAAGAAATACAAATAATTTTATCAAATTACAAGTGTAAATATCTATATATAAATGTAATATATACATATATTTAAGACTATATATAAACTTTTTTTTTTGTTTAACCGTTTATCATGTCTATCCAAAAATCATGAACCGAAACCGAAAAATCAAAAAACTTTCGGTTCTGATAACCGAAACCGAAAAACGAAAAAATATTGGTTGGGTTAACCCAAATTCGGTTCGATTCAACCGGTTTTCGATTCGATTTTTCGGTTTCAGTATATTTTGAACACCACTAGGTATATGTGTTCTTTATCGGGTTTTTTCGCTGAAAATGAATACAATTCTTTCTAATTATGTTCGATTAGGTAAGTAAGTAAATTGAGTTACATTAATTTGGTTCTGAATTTAGTACTTGCTTACATTATACGTAGTATTTAAAACACTTATTAATATTATATTATTACACTATGAATGTAACAATGAAGGAAGAAGTTGCACTTATTATTAATATTTTATTAAATTATTAAATTATCTTTGTAGACACTATACACTCCCCCTATATATCCAACCCCTTCTTGTCTCACTTTGCATTTAAATTTCACATCTACCATAATAATACCCCCTCATTCATCATGCAATCCAATCTCATTTCACAAACCCCTAAACGCCGTCGTTTCCTACTTCTTCTTTTTTCATTTTCAGCCCTCCTTGTACTCACACTCTCCATTTCTTCTCACTTCAAACTTACAAATCACCACCCTACACTTTCAATATCTCCAAAACACACCCCTTTACATTTACACATCCACAAAAAACTCCAAACACAAACCGCAATCTTACAATGCAGAGGTGCACGCTACCACGAGCTCTGCGTCGCCACGCTAACGCGCATCGTACCGGATCTCACCTCCACAACGTTGCCGGAAATCATCTCCGCAACCGTCAACGAAACAATCTCCGACGTCCGATTAACCGACTTCAACGTCACGAACATTCGCCGGAAACTACCGCACCTCACGGTGATCGAAGTCCGAGCGCTCGAAGACTGTCACACATTGTTTCTAGAAACCGTTTCTCAGCTCAAATCCGCCGTTAACGATTTATCGAAATCTCCGGCGAAAAAATACGATGATCTCCGTACAATGCTTAGCGCGGCGATGACGAATCAAGCCACGTGTCTGGAAGGATTCGAAGGAAGTAAATCACAAGTCAAAATTAGTCGTACTTTTCGTAAAGCGCTGAAAGGAATTACACGTCAAGTTAGTAATTCACTTGCATTGTTGAAAAAATTAAACGGAACTAAAACTGCGTCGTTTAATGAGCAACATGTTGTTGATACTTCTAGGCGGTTTCCGAAATGGTTGAAGAGATATGAGAGAAAGTTGTTGCAGGTAGCAGCGAATGAGACGAAATACGATTTAGTTGTGGCTCAAGATGGAAGTGGTAATTTTAGCACGATTGGTGAAGCGTTAAACGCGGCACCAAATGCGAGTGCTACTAGGTTTGTGATTTATATTAAAGCGGGCGCGTATTATGAGTATTTGGAAGTGATAAACAAGAAGAAGAATTTGATGTTCGTTGGTGACGGGATTGGGAAGACGTTGATTAAAGGAAATCGGAATGTTATCGATGGCTGGACTACCTTTCGATCGGCCACCGTTAGTAAGTAACACTATTATTATCACTCTTATTACTGTTACTGTTAAGGAAAATAATAACGACACCTCTAAAAACTATTATTAGTATGTTACGATGTAAATAAATATCTGTACATGTATAATAAAAAAAAAAACTCAACGCTTTGTGTTAATTGCTTAACGTACGATAATTTATGCATATTGAAATTTTTTGAATGATAAGTTGATAACTCTTATAGTTGTCGTTAACAAGTAAAAACAGATTTAATAATGGTAGTAGTTGTAATTACGTGGAGGTCAATATTATTAAGTTTTGAGGTATTTTTGTGATGAGAATATATACTTTGATTTGATGTTGATAGGAATATTATCGTTTAGTGGGTGGTACAATTATATAGGATATGGATATCACACGTTATTATCGTTACCATTTTTAGATAAAGAAAGAGGTACCAATTTAAAAGGGTTAGGGTTGGAAACTAAGATAAGGCACGAGTAATTAGGATATATTTTCTGGTTAGTATTGTTACTTTTTATGGCAATTTTATGTTATTATTAGGTTTAGATCTTACATATATTGTGTTTTTGTTAAACCTTAACATCATATTCTATTGATAAGCCTGTAAATGCTTCATTTGAGATGAACAAGTATATAAAATTCAGGATTATACTTAAAAATAAGCTAAAAATTAAATATTTCAGAGAAAAAAAAAGTATGTATACTTATATAGCATTAATTTAGTAAAGAAAATCTTTATGGAATAAATAAATATTACCAATGAACATAATCAAACATGTTTAGTGATTACATAGTAAATTATACTCCGTATATAGATATAGATATAGATAATATATATTAATTTAGTGATTAAATAAGTAAAGAAACATGAAAGATTTAGAAAGAGAATCTGAATGAATAACAAGGCCCAATAAAATTTAAAGGAAAAAATAAAGTAAAGTCAATCCAATGGTTGTGCTGACAAATAAGTTATTTTAATAATTGAATTGGGTTTAAAATCAAGGTTGGATCTATAGCAAAAATGACAGGTAGTTGGGCCGTAGGTCACGGAAATGACAATGCAATTTGTACTATTCAACTCCTTTGTCGGTGTCTTTGTTTTCTGGAGTATTAAAAGGAACCCACTTTCATGTCAATTTAACACTGCACTTAGACCATCCGTAACGCACTGATGTGGCGTGGCGTTCTCACCCTCACAACGCCAGAACGCCGCTAACGCGGCGTTCTGGCCCGGCGTTCTGGCGGCGTACTCACTCGAATCACGGGACGATTTTTGGCGTTTTGGTGGGTCCCACGCGTTTTTTTAATTTCTTTTCCCTTTTTCATTTAAGGTTTAATTCGGATTTAAAAAAAAAAAAGTGGCGTTCTGGTGTTATGGATTAGGGGCGTTCTGGTGTTATAGTTTGATGCTGATGTGGCGCTGATGTGGCAGCTGAAAAAGTGGCGTTCTGGTGTTACGGTTACG
Source organism: Helichrysum umbraculigerum (assembly GCA_949592205.1). Lineage (NCBI taxonomy): Eukaryota > Viridiplantae > Streptophyta > Magnoliopsida > Asterales > Asteraceae > Helichrysum > Helichrysum umbraculigerum. Next base: position 291,340,202 of record CATIUR010000001.1, on the reverse strand, counting down.
GATGGTCTTATGTACGTACCATTTAAAACATGATTTTACATAAGATGCAACATGTCTAGGATATCTTTGGTAATTGTTTAATGCAATATTTACCAATATTTTGTGTCTAACATTGTTGACATTTCTGTTAAACCCTAATAAGTTTGACAAAATTAACAATTTAGAATAAAAACCAAACATATACTGTAGTACCCAAAAGTGTTGGTATCATATACACCGAACCAGGGTCCCCAAATTAGTTGAGAAAAGAATTATCTTCCTCATTTTTAACGAATCAAAAATTATCTATGTGGACTGATCAAGTACCTTAACTATATGACAATGACAGAGCGCTTTGTTTGGGAATGAAAATGGAAAAGGGAAATGATATACTAAGGGTAATACTAAGCAATGAAATGAGTATTTTCAAATAATACTTTTATCATTGATGTTACTTGATACATACAATGAATCATTACAAATAAGGATGACAAATTAGGTCGGATAAGTTGATGGGTCTAATGTACCGAACTCGAATCTGACATGATTTGATAAACGAGTTGGCGGGTCAAAAGTACTTAACACCGACACGATCTACGTAAACTGTTTGTGTAAACTTGTTAATGAGTTAGCATCTGGTATCAGGAAAAATAATGGTTGGTGAGTTGGTTGCGTCAAACAGGTCAAATTAAATGACTTACCTTTGAATTGGAAAGTTGACCCGTTAAACCGATCTCAACCCATAGAATTAAACGGGTTGGTGGGTTTCGAGTTAATATCAGTTGGTGGGTTGGTTTCGCGTCAAACGGGTCAAATTAAAGGGTTACTTTTGAATTGGCAGGTTGACCCTAGCCCAACCCGAGAAATTAAACGGGCTGGTGGGTTCGAGTTAATTATCGATTGGTGGGTTAATTTCGCGTCAAACTTGTCAAATTCATGGGTATTTTTGGGTTGGCGGGCTGACCCGTTAACCCAAAACTTAACTAGAGTCCGACGTGAGAAATTAAACGGGTTGGGCGGGTTTCAAGTAAATATTGGTTGGTGGGTTCGTTTCGCGTCAATCGAGTCAAATTTCATGGGTTGGCGGGTTGACCCATAAACCTGAATTTTGAATCGAGCTCGACCCGAAAATTAAATTGGGTTGGCGGGTTTAGGGATAGCAGGTTAACGAGTTGAGATACATGTGTTAATGCATACTCTTAGGACCCATTTGATTTTTACACAATGATTTCTGTTGCAATGACATCCGTGTAAAGGGGTGTTTGGGTGAACTTATGTATAAAGTTATTGGTTATTGGTTATGAGCGTAAGCTCATTTCAAGTTTAAAATCTTCCTTCACAAATAAACCAATAAGCTACCAAATAAGTTTAGTCTAACACTAAGAATTTAGCTTATATTGTGTTCAAATAAGCTAATAAATTTTCAAAATAAAGGTGTTTGTACTTTGTGAACTAGTAATGTAATAAAAGAAAATATATAGTGTCCGTATACGGATATATTACATTATTATAGTTTAACCTTATGCATCATATGCACCTTTTTCTAATTATATGTACAAATGTGCAGTTGTTGTAGGTTCAAACTTCATAGCAAAAGGTATAACAATCGAAAACTACGCGGGACCTAGCAAACACCAAGCAGTCGCATTACGTAGCGGCTCCGATTTCTCCGTATTCTACCAATGCAGCTTCATAGGCTACCAAGACACACTCTATGTTCACTCCTTACGTCAGTTCTACCGCGAATGCGACATTTACGGTACAGTCGACTTTGTATTTGGTAACGCAGCAGTTGTATTTCAAAAATCAAATTTCTACGCTCGACAACCTGACCCAAACCAAAAAAACATCTTCACCGCACAAGGTAGAGACGACCCTAACCAAAATACGGGCATTTCGATACTAGAATGCAAAATTGCAGCGGGATCAGAACTTATACCTAACCAGTCAATGTTTAAGTCGTACCTAGGACGACCGTGGAAGGAGTATTCTAGAACAGTTGTTTTAAGATCAAATATTGGTGATGTGATTGATCCTGCGGGTTGGTTAGAATGGGATGGTAATCAATCGTTGAGTACGTTATATTATGGTGAGTACTTAAATAGAGGGCCAGGTTCGAATACGAGCCGCAGGGTTACTTGGCCCGGGTACATACCGATTTTAAATGTGAGTGATGCGAGTTTGTTTACGGTTGGGAATTTCATTCAGGGTGGGGAATGGTTGAACGGTACGGGTGTACCGTATTATCTTGATTTACAACAAAATTTAACTGTTGTAAATCGAGTTTAATCAGGATTAAATGGTGATTATTTGGACGATGAGGAAATGTTGTATTAGGTGAAGGTTTAATTTGTTGTTCATTTGTTCTTGTTGTAATAAGTATTGATTTATGTAGAATTGATGATAAAGAAGATATTTGTGGATTTATATTTAACGAATTGGATTTTTTAGTTGGTGGTTTGCCCGATTCAACGAGCGTGTTCCGACTTCCGAGTTCATGAAATCCTCGGTTACATTTCATGTCAACGAATTTGTTTTGTGTAAAATGGGAATTTAATAATGTTCTCATAATCAATTTGTTGAATAGGGTGAATATATCCATCATAAAAAATGATACATTCATTAAAAATATGCATTAACAAGTTGTTCTGTACAATCTGTTAATGAACATTTTTGATGGATCTATCATTTTAATTGGTGGATATATCATTGGCATGTTAAATACCATGGATTGTGAATTAAAAAAATATACTAGCCCTTTGAGAAATTTGTTTTAGTAACTCCTTTTAAATTGGGTCATTAAAATCAGTTTCTTTTACTAACTCATCTGTATCAATTCTATTTACTCTGTATATATTGATAGAAAAACTATGAAAATAGCTCGAGCCACTAGATAAAGAATCAACCTTAATGAATTAACCATTCATCTAATTAATGAAACACTTAATCATCATATATTTCTATATGTGACTAAATGATTGATATACCATTGATTTTTGATGTTTCTAAGAGTGCCCCTAGCTGTGGATCTAGATGATTGATAACAATGATTGAATGGCGTAAACAATCAATCACACTAATAACACGTAAACACGAATCGAAACACGTATAAACCAATAATATAACTTTGTATTGATGAACGTAACGTATTAGATTGATTACAAGAATGCTATTTCGACAAATGGTGCTAGGGTTTCGTCAACCCTAGCCTGAAACCCGTAGGTTTCAATTTATACTATACACAAATCGGCAGACCTGCGACACTTGGCCAGTGACGCAGGTGGCCGCCTTCATGCGTCACTTACCTAAGTGTCGCTATGAATCACTAAGGCAAGTGTCGCCTACTACTAAAGTTAAATGTCGCTATATACAAAAATGACTTTTCTATAACGATTAACCAACGACACTTACAACTCGATAGACCAACTGACAGACACACTAATATGCACCAACAAACTCCCCCGTGTCTTCAGCTTGGTCTACAAAAAAAATCTTCAGTTAAGCCCAGCCCGCAGGAAACTTCCCATCAGCATGTATACCGTGAGTAACGCAAACCTCAACAACTTTCTAAAATTTATCGGCAAGCTTCTTGTTGAACTCATTCTTTGCGTTAACCCGAATCCTATTATCGAAGAGTTTTCTCAAATCCTTTTCATGAAGATTTATCAAACTCATAGGATCAAACACTCGGAATGCCGCCTTTCTCAAATTCCAAATACCTCCAAATTCTAGCTGCGGTTCTGAATCAGGGACGAATATAATTATCGCTTCACCCGTATGTGGATCAAGTTCCCAATGAACAAATCTGCGAAGAAAATCGTAAGGAACTGGCTCCAGAGGTATTTCAGTCAGACAGTCAGCCGGCGGATAGTGAACTTTGACCATAGGTTGACTTGTCGTCGGATCCAGCTTCTTCTTGAAAGTATACTTAGTACCAAGCGTCGGCATCAATCTGTTGTACCTTTTGGTTCGAACCTCTTGACGCAAAGTTCTCTGAATGTAGTCAGCATAATGATTATCGAGAGGATTAATCAAATTTAACTGAGCTAATCTGTTGATCTCTCCTTTAGGCAATGTACTTAATTGTTTGAACCTAAGCTTGAAGTACTGAACACCATCCAATCTCTTAATCATAAACATTTTCTTTTGAACTTTCCAGCTTTTAATCAAACCCGTATAATCTCCACGAACCTTGTAAGATTTACACGTTACAGGTACAGGTTTAACAATTCTTCCATGAGGCCACCATTTCTTATGCCTTTCAATCTTTTCCTCAGCAGTTTCATTTTCAGGTACATTAGATTCAGTTTCTGGAACTGCTGATTCTGTTGTTGGTGTCTCTTGAGCTGGAGGAACTGAGGTAGTTTCCGGAGCAGGCCCTGCTTGAGAAGTACTTGATTCTCCATGAGTAGCTTTCGCAGACCCCTCTTCATCATCACTCGAATCAGTCTCGATGACTGGCGCATCATCATAATGTTCATCATCACCCAGATGCTCATTTTTAACTGATACATCGTCGTCCATATCAAACACATAACCTTGCTCGGTCTCAGAACCAGTGTCATTGACCATTCTCTGAAAATACGATAAATCAACAAACGAGTAATCAACCGCTAGAGGTCTCGGCTGGCCTGGAATGTCATTAACAGAGAAGTAATCCAAACGAACATTTTCATTGATAACAGAATCAGGGTTTACATTTTCAGGTATTGGGGGAGGCGTTACATTTGTTTCCAAGGTGCGCTGACCTTCCTCCCCCGAAACAATAGTAACAGACTCCAATTCTAGCAACCTAGACTCAAGATCTGTCACCTGAAGCTTCAAATCATCAACCTGTGCAGCCTTGATTTCTAAATCTTTAATTTGTGCAGCCTGAGCTTCAACTACTACAGCTTGATCATCAAAACGTTTAGCCAACTGCTCCATCTGAGCAAGAAGCTGCTGAAGCGATACATGCGAAGGCTGTGGTTGTTGTTGTGGAGGTTGTCATTGTTGTTGTTGTTGACCAGGTTCTTAGATGACAATTCCTGTTTTCTGGCGTCTTCTTAGTGGTAGATTAGCATAAGAAGGAGAAGACACAGCTGGTCGTTTTCCAGTATTCCTCGACACATGAACTCGCCCCGCATATATCCTTCTCAATATACGCTTAAAGCGTCTAGGATCTGCAATTTGAATACCATCCAAAGCATCTTGAGGTGGCACATCACCCGGAGAGTCGGGTGGTGTGGGTCCATCATCAGAATCATTCTCGGCCTCAACATGCTCAATGTTTTCGATATCATCTAGATCCTAAGTAACCTGATTTTCCACTAAATCTTCTTCATTGACCGGTGGGGGAACAACATCCTCAACCCCATCATTCGGCAGCGCAACATAGTTTTCATCGACTATGTGCCCGAAAAGATCACGATCCGGTAAAACCGCAGAATCCTTAGGCGGCAGTTTGCAGTCATTGAAGACCCGTAACAACATCGGCGTCGGAATTAGTAAAGATCACTGATCCGGAGCAATACCTAAATCCATCGAATTCAAAAGAAGCTGAACAAAACGTGGATATTGCAGCCATTTATCCTTGCCAGCCCTGATATTCTCGACCATATTCCCAAAAATGTATTCACTGAAGTTGTATGGCTTGTTGTAAATCAAAGCCAACATCAAAGACAGAGTGGAATAGCTTGCCGCGTCATAACCTCCCTTCCTCGGAGATAAACAAACTATAATAATATGGCACAAAAACCGCCAAACCCGACAGAGATATTGTTTCCTGAAATCAGAAAATTGATCCGCTGGATAACCCATCCGTTGAAGACCACCAAATATAAAAGTTGTTTCAAATAGGGTCGGCATTTCGTGCGTGTCGTTGAACTGAAGGACACATCGAACAGTATCCTCTGTAATCACAATCTCTCATCCAAACATAGTCGAAACGGTTCTTGGCACATCGTTCTCGGTTCTGATAAGTGCGTGATCATAGAACTCCTCAATCTGATTCATATATACTGGAGTAGTGGCTGTGATAGCATGATGAATCCTTGATCGTCTAAGAAAATTGATCATCGGCCGAAACGGGATTGAGTTCTTGTGTGTTGAATCCAGAGACGCAACAATGTTGTGGCGAGTATTGGTTCGGCGATAATAATCTTGAAGAGCTGCCATCTGTAAACTAAAATACATAAAAGATAACCAGAAACATCGTTACAGAATAAGCTCAAATATACAAACAAAGTGAAAATTCTAATTTTAGGCGTCACTTAGTAAGTGACGCATAAAATAGTACCGACACTCAGGGAGTGCCGCTTGATACAGTGAAATAAAATCAGAAATCACATGAAGCGTCACTTGAGGTAAGTGACACATACAAGGCGTCACTTGTGTAAGTGACGGTGCCATATCATGCATCATTCGACAAAGTGTCGGTATAAATACATGCGTCAGTTAAGGTGTCAGTTAACAAGTGACAGGGTAAACATAAGCGTCACTGATAGAGTCACTTAAGGGAGTGACGCATAGGTAAGCGTCTGTAACACCCAGTTTTCGGGTCTGGAAATAAATAGTATTTTAGTAAGTTTTAAAATGGTTTATTTGAAAATAAACAAGTAAAAGAGTCTCAGGTTTTATTGTGACTAATAAAATTGTACTTGTATTAAAAAGTTGAAGTTAACGGTAAAATAAAAATATTTTGTTTCACGGGTATTTTCGGGTTCCAGACGATAGATTTAGAATTGGTATAAAATTATACCACTTAATATGTAGAGTCGGTTTGTAAGCCGACTTATATGGTTTCCTTAAACTTTTTTCTTCATTACAAAAACATCAAACCCACAACTTTGAACCTTTGCAAATTGAAATCATATATCAACTTAATAGCATAAAAGGCTGTGATTCTTGTTAGTAGCTGACCTTACCATCATCTTCATCATCTTGTTCATCATAATCTCTACCTAGTTCTTCATCTTGTAAGTATTCTTGTATAACTTAAGAACTCAATTGGTTAAGTTAGGGTTGGTCATACAAGTGTGAAATTGAAAGTAATTTGTTGTTGTTTGATGTTGTAAAGCATTTCTAGAGGTCCTGTAAAGTATTAGAAACCATAGAAATCGTGTTTCTTGAGTTTTGGTGAGATTTGAGTCGAAAAACTCGTATCAGCAGCGAAACTCGCTGAACCCAGTTTGTTCTGTGAGTCGAGTTTTTCTATGCGAATCGAGTTGATTCTGCGAGCCGAGTTGACCTGCGAATCCAGATCACTGCGAATCGAGATTTTAAAAGTTTTCAGGGTAGCGACTAGATGATATATTCATTAACTCGGTTTTGATTGAAATTTGCATGGTCACTCGAAAACGGCTCAATGATCAAAGCTATATAATAAATAGCCTAGGCAGTTTTTGGCCATTCGGGGTCATCTAGGGGTCGAAAATGGCAATTTTCAGTTATAAAATATCAAATCGGGATTTTCTGATTTTATATCTGATTGAACTTTTGTTTGCTTAGACTTCAGGGATCACCTGATTTAATAAATATGCTAGAATGATGATTATGGAACAAGATACTGACTTGTTATTATTTGTGTTCTCATATAAACAGCAGGAAACTCAGTGACATTAGACAACTGAGTTCAGAGACTGGAATTTTGGTGAGTGGTTACTGTAATCCTCGTTTTAACTCAGTTGTAACGGGTTCGGTTACAACAGGTAAACCAGGATAGATTTAGTTATATTCAGTTATAATTATTGTTCATGTTAATTTTAGTTGTTTAGTTCTAGTTTATATTGATTGATTAGTTGATTGAGGATAGTTGATTTAGTTGTATCAGTTGTTTAGTTGATATTCCATAACTGCATATGTGATAAGCATCAAATAGAAGTATATTTTACAGTAATTTATCCCTATATTTATATACATTTTAGTGCATTTATATGGTTTTAGATACTTATTTTGTTAATATTTGCAGAAATGTATTTTAATTAAGGAATGAAGAAAAAGGGGCAAAAACTAATCCAAAACTGAAAGAAACTGAAGAAAATGAAGAAATGAAGAAAAATGAGCTTAAACCTTGAAGAAATGAAGACCAAAAGAGTTAAAATGAAGAATTGGGCCAAAAAGAGAATAAAGTCCGGATATGAAGATCGAGAGTCAAAGAGTTAAGCCCAAGCCCGAAAATGGAATATTCTGGAATTTACATCCAACCGGCGGTTGGATTAACCAACTGGCGGTTGGGCTTTAGGGTTTAAAGGCGGTGCAGACACGTGGAGTTGGACCCGGATACAAACTGATCCAACCGGCGGTTGGGAGGTCGGTTTTTAAAACTATAAATAGAGGCTCAAATTAGCTTAAACCATATACGATTCAAGAATACTAAAACCGAAAGTTAGGGTTTTAGGTCGACTTTAGATGCGATTTTGGAGGTTAAAGAGCTAGGGTTTGAAGGTTTTTAACCCTAGGAAAAGCTAATTCGTCAATTGGTTCGATTTCTTTATCCTTGTAACTTTAATAACCTTATTGAGTTATTTATGATATTGTTTAGTTGATTTAATTGTGAATTAGGTTTTCATTATATTTGTTTGAATGAATGTTTATTGAGTTTATTATCTGAATTATATGTTTATGTTGGAACTATATTATTGAATGTTTATTATACAAGAATTGTCGTTATTATGATATTTTAGTGATTATTCTTGACATAATTAGACTGATTTATATTAAACTAGGATGACCATAAACTGTTTATATAAATTAAGTGATTGTGTTTATGTTTTGATCTTAACCTTATGCGATAAACTAAGAATAATTCATTAATTAAAAAGTAATACTGCGATTCAAGCCTAACCATAGAAATTTTATAATAAATTGATGATAGAGCTTATTAATTAGTAACACTTTGCATAACCTTATGATTGTGTTGCTATGATGAGGATTTGACTTAACTCTAAGTGATCTTCTACATTAGTAAATCACCAGTAATAATAGCCAACAAAGCAAATAGACATAACTACATATAATAAGTTTAATAAATAATAGTTTGAATAATTATAATCTTTTATCCAATTGAGTAAACCTAAGTTGTTCCTTAAAACTTATCTATTAGAATCTGTATCAAAAATATAAATATAAATATGTTCGTTCGGAACTAAAACGTCCCCCTTATCTTGTAGATTATTGTAAATTGGATCCTTGTATTTAATTGTATTATAATTGTAAATATCTGTAATTAGAATAAATAGATAATTAGTTATAAATAAGAATCACGTTTTCTTGTGTTCCTTGTATTCGAATTTGGACTTACTTATTAAGCTATATTACATGAACGGGTCAATCTTGCATGAATTGTGTGATAGTATTATTTAGTATTTCCTTAATTTAAACTTGTTATTATAATTGCCTATACTTGCACACATCAAGTTTTTGACGCCGCTGCCGGGGAACACTTAACCGGTTGAACTTTTGTTTTACCGGGGGAGCGGTGTATTTTATTTTAAACTAATTATTTTACTTGTATAATTTTTATTTCTGATACTTTGCAAAATCGATAAGAAATATCAGCTCACCCATTGAGAATACTGACAAAAACAAAGGTATAAGGAGAGTAAAGCCCTACCTCATTGATATCATATAAGAGGTAAGGTGCTTCTCGAAAGAAATCGGTTTTTAATAAGCTTTGCGCTGACCTGTTTCTCCGCTTTTGTGTACTATCAATGGAGCTACCGAGATCTATTGACTAGCTTTGTAAAAGAAATCTAACAAAATAACTGTAATTTCGAATTATTGTATAAATAACTAACTTGCATAACTAACAAATAGGAAAATTTTGGGTTGGGTATTATTCTTTGATTATTTAATTTTGAATGTGTTTTATAATTAATTATCGGAATATATATACACCAACTTGAATATTTCTAACTTATTAATTAACATTTATTTTTTTTTGAATTTAAGGTACTACTAAATTCTGTTTTTGTTGCAGATACATGTATGACCCGCACACTTCATCCGGATCCACTTAGTCCATTTGACGAACCAGAACGAGAATTTCATTCTAAAAGACGATTATCATACGCGCCACCTAATTCGCCAGAACAAGGAATTTCATCTGATGAAGACGATTTAATATTTCATAACAGTTTAGTCAAAACTGCTAAAAGAGGGTATTACTCCGATTCAGAGTTAGATAAAGTACCTTCGAGACAACATACAGTATATCCAAGAGAAGCTGAATTAAAGGGACAATTTCTGAAGGAATTGAGAGAGAATCCTTTCAGAGGAGAAGATAAAGAAGATGCAAACGAGCATGTAGAGAAAATTTTAGAGATTGCAGATATGTTTAATATTCCTAATGTTACAAGAGATCAGGTTATGTTACGAGTATTTCCTTTAACATTAAAGGATGGAGCTAAGAGATGGATTAATAATGAACCAGCCGGATCTATTACTACTTGGGAATATCTTCGTACAAAATTTCTAAAAATGTATTGTACACCTTCCAAAACGTCGAAGATGATCGATGAAATTAGGAATTTTAAGCAGAAACCCGATGAATCTCTATATCAAGCTTGGGAAAGATATAAGGAAATGTTACATAAATGTCCACAACATGATTTGAATGTCCAACAAGAAATAACGGTATTCTATAAAGGAGTTGATCGAGCAACACGTCAACAGTTAGATGCACAAGGCCCAGTACCTAAGAAAACTCCAGCAGTAGCAAAAGCTGGAATTGAAGAACTAGCTATGCATTCTCAATTATGGGATGATGGTTCATCTGGAAGAAAAAGGATATCTGAAGACAGTGATGGTCTCGCAGCTATCACTGCAAAATTGGAAAGTATGGGAAGAGATATTAAGAAAGTGAATGAACAAGTTCATGCAATCAGGATTGGCTGTGAAATATGTGGAGGAAATCATCTAAAGACAGAATGTCCTAATAATGACAGTGAAATAAACACTGAAGAAGTTATGTATGGGGATTTTCAAGGAAATCCAAATTATCGTCAAGTTTCTAACTTTAGAAGAACTAATCAACCAGGACAACAGTATCAACAAGGAGCACCAGGTTTCTATGTCAAAACGGGACAAAATCCGTCCTATTCTGACAGAATCAATACGTTATAAGGCATTTTGGGAAAAATGGTTGAAGCAAGTAATAAAAGAATGGATGATCATGATGCAAGGATGCGTAATAATGAAGCATCAATTAAACAAATTGAAGGATCAGTTCATCAGATTGCTAAAACATTACATGAGCGATTTCTAGGAACATTGCCAGGATTTACTGAAACAAATCCAAAGGAGCAAGCTAAAACAGTAATAACCAGAAGTGGTAAGAATGTTGACTCTCCTGTTATAACTAATAAAATTGTTGAGTCTGAACAGGTTGAAAAAGAAACAATTGATGAAGACATACAACCAAACAAAAAGAGCGTTGGAGAAAATAAGATTAAAGAAGTCATCAAAGACTATACACCCCCACTTCCGTATCCAGCTGCTCTGAGAAAGGACAAAGAAGATGAACAATACCATAAATTTATGGAAAATTTGAAACAACTTCATATTAATATTCCTTTTGTTGAAGCTATAGCTCAAATGCCAAAGTATGCAAAATATCTTAAGGAGCTGCTGACTAACAAAAGTAAACTGGATAATGTGACAAAGGTGACTATGAATGAGAGATGCTTAGCAATAATGCAGAATAAGCTACCTCCAAAAGTCAAAGATCCAGGGAGTATTACTATACCTTGCAAAATTGGTGAAATTACTATTGAAAATGCATTAGCAGATTTAGGTGCTAGTATTTCATTAATGCCATATACTCTTTATATGCGTTTAGGATTAGGAGAACCAAAACCTATTCGTATGTGTATTGAATTAGCTGACCGATCTGTGCAATATCCTAGGGGAATAGTTGAAAATGTTTTAATTAAAGTTGATAAATTTGTTTTTCCATGTGATTTTGTAATCTTAGATATGGTAGAAGACCCTAAAGTCCCTATTATATTAGGAAGACCATTTTTAGCAACTACACATGCCCTAATAGATGTTTTTAATAGAAAAATTACCATGAGGTTAGGGAATGATAAAATTGTTTTTGATGTTAATAATTCCATGAAATTTCCTGATTATGTGGATGATACTTGTTATTATTTAAATTCATATGAATATATGGATAACTCTTCTTTTCAAGATTTTTTAGGAAAAGATCAAGCAGATATAGGAATCCTTAATGGATGGACTGAAGAGTTTGACACTGCAAAGGATTTAGCAGAATTTGATAAGTTACTAGAGGAAGATGAAGATTTGGAAGAAGTAACAGTGGTTATTCAACAACATCCTGAAGAGGGAGAAATACAGCCAATTGCTAAAATTATTAACCAGGAATTGATACCATATTTTGTGAACAATATTCCTTGTTTGAAGGAAGAGATATTTGAGATCAAGACATCTATTGAAGAACCACCACAGTTGGAACTTAAAGAGCTACCAGCACATTTGGAATATGCTTATTTACAAGGCACATCAGACTTGCCAGTTATAATATCTTCGAAATTATCGATAGCAAAAAAAGAACGATTAGTTCAGGTTCTTAAACAGCATAAACAAGCCATAGCATGGAAAATCACGGATATTAAGGGAATCAGTCCTACATATTGTACTCATTAAATATTGATGGAAAAAGATTTCAAGCCAGTCGTACAACCATTGAGAAGATTGAATCCGAATATTAAAGACGTTGTCAGAAAAGAAATCATTAAATTGCTGGATTCAGGATTAATCTATCCTATTTCAGATAGTCCATGGGTAAGTCCTGTACATGTTGTACCAAAGAAAGGCGGAATAACGGTTATACCAAATGAGAAGAATGACTTGATACCAACAAGGATGGTAACTATAACACCCCTCCTATTATAGTTATTTAAATACAATATATCGGAAGCGTCTGTCCAAATTAAAACTTTAATCAATCAAAATATAAAAGTTCATCTAATTTAAAACTCAGTTAATCAATCTGGGTGTTATATGAAAACAAGAATAACACTGATTTATAAAATCAGATATCAGAGTAACACTTGGTAGTCAAACATTCTTCAGTCCATTCCTTGCCCAGCCCAAATCATCTCAAAACCTGCAAGGGTAAATAGTGGGATTAACACAAAGCTAAGTGAGTCAACCTGTCACTATCAGTACAACTCAGCATAACAATACTGATTATCACAAATATCACCTAGACACTGACACAACATCACCAAGAGGATCGATGGTCCTTGTGACGTCGCACAGACCCGGGAGACGCACCAAGCAACACTTACAACCAACTGCAGGCCAATACAGTGGTTTTACCGATAACTGTTTGCTACCTTTAACCAACATAAGCTCCATTCACAACACATGTTCACAATTCCTATGTTGGCTAACCTGTAGCAACCCAGTCCAACAATCGTTGACCTCCGAATCACCAAATGCTCAAAGGCAACACATCACTTATTACACGTGTATTTCAACAGTCAACAATCACAATAACACTATGTTCACCTGTTGTAACCAATTATGTTACAACCAAATCATACTGAGAGAACGAGTCCACTCACCGATACCTCAGTCGCAAGCTCAGAAGTCTAATGTTACTGAGCCTTCTCCACATGTGAGAATACAATTAAATAAACAATGAGTTAGTAACTCATTAACAACAATAATCTCATGTTATAATTATATAACATATCACGATATCTCAATACACCATATCAAAATACAACTCAAAACCAGATTGTAAATAAAATCGTATTACTTTAAAACTAATGGTTTTAACCAAGTTATAACAAGTCAACTTATCATAATCATTTACTCAATTATCTAGTTCCAAATCATCATTATAACATATTTACTTAAGCAAGTAAACCCTGAGGTCTAAGAAAACAAAAGTCCAATTCGGAATAAAATCAGAAAGTCCTGAAATGAAGTCCACAAACCGAAAAATGCCATTTTCGGCCCCTAAATGACCCCGAATGGCCTAAAACCGCCTAGGCTCTTTCAATAGAGCTTTGATCGTTGGGCCGTTTCCGAGTGACCATGCGAATTTCGGCCAAATCCGAGTTTACTAAAATTCTATCAAAATTTTCGTCGCTAAAAACACACCTAAACACTTATGCACTTTTGGAATTTGCAAAACTCAAAAACGGGAAACAAAATTCTGATCAGCTAAAATCGCGTCGCTATTATACCCAAATCGCGTCGTGATTATGACCAAATCGCGTCGTGTTATAAACTAAAAATCGCGTCGCGATTTGTCCTATTTCGCGTCGCGAAATATACAGAATCGCGTCGCGATCCTCTTCGTTCCCAGACCTGTTCTTCCTGTTCAAACCCTCAATCCGAAAATCTTATCCCAAATCAACAAACTCAGTTTCCGAGGCGATTTATGATTCAAATAACGTCATATAATATCAAATAACAACATCTAATATCAACAACATATTACAATCCTCAATTTCATCCATGAATTCCAAAACCCTTAATTTAATTAAAACAAGTTCATGGTTAGATTAAAACAAGAACTTACAATCCATATAACAAGGTGTTGATACTGATGATGAAACCAATTCAAGATCACAGCCAATTTGATCCTAAGTTTGCTTATAGTTTTCTTAGATTTTTGTGAGTTTTAGATTTAAGGTTTTGTTTTTGTATTCAAAATGTTTCCAAAGAAATGAAAGAAAACAAATAAGAAAAGAAATATGTCGGCTCTCAAACCGACCTTCAATTATACGGGTATAATTTAATACCCCTTCTCAACCTATTGTCTGGAACCCGAAAACCATTCGCGAGTCCAAACATTTTATCGTTCCGTCAACTATATTAATTTAAAACAATTAATATTTCACTAACCACAATAAGTCCTGAAACTTATTTCCTAGTTACTTTTAAATAATTCAAACAATATTATTTTCAAACACATTTAATATTATTTTAAAATCAAAATAATATAAAACAACTAGGTCCGATTTACGGATGTTACAGTAACGGGATGGAGAGTTTGTATTGATTATAGGAAATTAAATGATGCTACTAGGAAAGATCATTTTCCATTACCATTTATTGATCAAATGATAGAAAGGCTAGCAGGAAAGGAGTTCTATTGTTTTCTGGATGGATTTTCAGGATATTTTCAAATACCGATTGCAGCCGAAGATCAAGACAAAACAACATTTACTTGTCCGTTTGGTACATTTGCTTATAGAAGGATGCCGTTTGGTTTATGTAATGCACCAGCTACGTTTCAGCGTTGCATGATCGCAATATTTCATGATATGGTAGAAGATTTCATGGAAGTTTTTATGGACGATTTTTCAGTATTTGGTGATTCATTTGATTCTTGTTTAAAGAATTTACAGAAGATGTTGCAGAGATGTGAAGGGGCAAATTTAGTTCTTAACTGGGAAAAATGCCACTTTATGGTTAGAGAATGAATTGTTTTAGGTCATAAAATATCCAAAATAGGAATTGAGGTAGATCAAGCGAAGATTGAAGCCATTTCAAAATTACCTTATCCTACAAATGTAAAAGGAATAAGGAGCTTTCTGGGACACGCTGGATTTTATCGGAGATTTATACCAGATTTTTCAAAGATAGCAAGACCGTTGAATCATTTGTTGGAAAAAGATGCAAAGTTTGAATTTACAGATTAATGCAAACAATCGTTTGATACATTAAAAGAAAAGTTAGTATTTGCTCCAGTTATGACAGGTCCAAACTGGAATCTACCTTTTGAATTAATGTGTGATGCTAGTGATTATGCGGTTGGAGCTGTTTTAGGGCAGAGAATTGATAAAAAGTTTAAGCCAATCTATTATGCCAGTAAGACATTAACAGATGCTCGGGAAAATTACACAACTACGGAAAAGGAACTTCTGGCAGTGGTTTTTGCTTTCGATAAATTTCGTTCATATCTTGTCTTAACTAAAACTGTGGTTTATACTGACCATTCTGCTTTGAAGTATTTGTTTAATAAGCAGGATGCGCGCCCTCGTTTATTGCGATGGATTCTTTTATTGCAGGAATTTAATATTGAAATCAAGGATAAGAAAGGAGCTTAAAATGTCGCAGCTGATCATTTGTCAAGGTTAGAAAATCCGGAGTTAGAAGTATTAGATGAAGAGGAAATTCAAGATTCATTTCCTGATGAGAAACTTATGACAGTCGAAGAAATAAAAGAGATACCGTGGTTTGCGAATTATGCAAATTATTTGGTTACTAAAATTTTACCAAAGATGGATTACCAGAGGAAGAAGAAATTCTTTTCTGATTTAAAGTATTATTTTTGGGAAGATCCATTTCTTTTCAGATACTGTGTAGATGGCATAATTAGAAGATGTGTAGATAGTAAAGAAGCCCAACAGATTATAAAGCATTGTCATGAAGGACTAGTAGGAGGACATAATGGACCAAGTTACACTGCAAAGAAAATATTTGATGCATGTTTTTATTGGCCGATTTTTAAAGATACATATGCATTTGTTCGGAATTGTGATTCTTGCCAACGAGCTGGGAACATTTCTAAACGTGATGAGATGCCACAAAATAGTATACAGGTTTGTGAAATTTTTAATGTTTGGGGTATTGATTTGATGGGACCATTTCCTATGAGTCACGGTAATAAGTATATATTAGTAGCTGTGGATTATGTTTCTAAATGGGCTGAGGCAAAAGCATTACCTACGAATGATGCTAGAGTTGTGGTGAAATTTCTTAAACAATTATTCTCAAGATTTGGAACTCCCAGAGCATGGATTAGTGATCGAGGTACTCATTTTTGTAATACTCAATTAGAGAAAGTATTAAAACGGTATGGAGTTAGTCATCGATTCGCTACACCTTATCATCCACAGACTAGTGGACAGGTTGAAAATACCAATCGTGCATTAAAACGTATTTTGGAATGTTCTGTTGGTTCTAACAGAAAAGATTGGTCGGAAAAGTTAGATGATGCACTTTGTGCATATAGGACAGCATTTAAAACACCTACACGTTGTACTCCGTATAGATTAATTTATGGAAAAGCTTGTCATTTACCAGTGGAAATAGAACACAAAGCATATTGGGCACTTCGAGAATGCAACATGGATATCGATGAAGTTGGTAAGCATCGCTTTTTACAGTTACATGAGTTAGATGAGCTTCGTTGGAATGCTTATGAAAATTCAAGGTTTTATAAAGAAAGAACGAAGAAATGGCATGATGCAAGACTTAGAGGAGATAAAGAGTTTGTTGCTGGAGAACGTGTGCTTTTGTATAATTCACGTATTCGGTTATTTCCGGGTAAATTGAAATCCAGATGGAGCGGACCGTTTGTTATTCACCAAGTTCATACAAATGGGAGTGTGGATTTGATAGCTTTTGATGGAAATATTTTTACAGTTAATGGACATCGTTTGAAGAAATATTATGAAGATAATATTATCGAAAATATTTCAGATATAACTTTGGAAGGATAAGTTATCAGATAATGTCGAACTTACCGACATTTAAACAAAAGTGCTTCTTGGGAGACAACCCATGTTTATTTTTATATGTTATGTTTTTCTTTTATGTTTTTATTTTCAGGTTTGAACTTTGTGGGTATGTTCACTGGAAACCCTCACGAGACTATAACTCGTCCACTTGGGATACCGAGGGGTTTAAAGGCTTATTGCATATGCTAAATGCAATCGTGATTAACTACGAAAGTGTGGATGTTGTATATTATTTTTTAAGAGATGAAGGAATCAATCAAGTAGATTTTTCTTAGCCGATGATTAAATTTATAATTTCAGTCAGGGGAGTTATTATGTTCTATTTTTCTTTCCCTTACTCACTTTTGTTTATCAATTTTTATACAATGAGGGCATTGTATAATTTAAGAGTGGGGATAGGGTTCGTAAGAAAAAGAATTTCTTTAATTAAACAATTAAGTTTGTCTTGTCTAAAATTTTTGAAAATTTAAAATTTTAAGTGAATAACTAAGTATTTATTAGTTAGAATACTTTTGTTAAAAGTTTTGTTTTGTATTTAAAAGTTTAGACTTTAATGTGGATTAACTGTTTTGTATATATAATGTAAGCTACTTAATAAAGGAAGTGATATATAGTTATATGATATGATGTACTAATAGGCAATCTATATGAGGATTTCTGAATTTTAATAAATTAATAATATAACTTGTTTATTATTTTATGATACATAATATGATGTATGACATAAAAGTCTTAAATTTTAAATTTGTTATGCAATAATTTTATATTTTTTACTTATGTGAGTACATTTGGGGGTATATATTGATGGTTTCCTCTGTTATACGAAAGTATAGACCTGGTATCTATTAATATATACTTAAAAATTAAGCAAACGCAAGTCAAAAGTACTTGAAAAGTCTTAAAAATAAAAGATACCTAATGAGGTCGCCAAAATAGTTTGACCAAGTCTGGTTTTGCTTAAACCTGAATCAAGTTATGTCGCTCGGTTGCATGAAAATGCAGACCTGTCACCAATGTCTTGATTCTTAAAAATGTATTTCATATATTTAATTGGAATATAAAAGTAAATTATATAATTAAATTTAAAGGTATATCATATGTGGAAATCATAAGTAATATACATACTAACAATAAAAGTGTATTTAAAAATATAAATATAGATTGTTTAAAGTGGACAAATATATTAGTAATCATTCATGAGCTATATATTACACAAATAATAATAATTTTATTTGTACATTATAGTTATCCATGTTAATTAAATTGTTTAAATTTTTAAGTAATGAAACATATTTTTAGTATTGGTATTCTGATTCTTAAATATTAGTTTGATGCTTACTTTTAAATTTTATTCAGTTTTTTACTTGAGGACAAACAGAACTTAAGTGTGGGGATATTTGATAAGCATCAAATAGATAGTATATTTTACAGTAATTTATCCCTATATTTATATACATTTTAGTGCATTTATATGGTTTTAGATACTTATTTTGTTAATATTTGCAGAAATGTATTTTAATTAAAGAATGAAGAAAAAGGGGCAAAAACTAATCCAAAACTGAAAGAAACTGAAGAAAATGAAGAAATGAAGAAAAAGGAGCTTAAACCTTGAAGAAATGAAGACCAAAAGAGTTAAAATGAAGAATTGGGCCAAAAAGAGAATAAAGTCCGGATATGAAGATCGAGAGTCCAAGAGTTAAGCCCAAGCCCGAAAATGGAATATTCTGGAATTTACATCCAACCGGCGGTTGGATTAACCAACTGGCGGTTGGGCTTTAGGGTTTAAAGGCGGTGCAGACACGTGGAGTTGGACCCGGATACAAACTGATCCAACCGGCGGTTGGGAGGTCGGTTTTTAAAACTATAAATAGAGGCTCAAATTAGCTTAAACCATATACGATTCAAGAATACTAAAACCGAAAGTTAGGGTTTTAGGTCGACTTTAGATGCGATTTTGGAGGTTAAAGAGCTAGGGTTTGAAGGTTTTTAACCCTAGGAAAAGCTAATTCGTCAATTGGTTCGATTTCTTTATCCTTGTAACTTTAATAACCTTATTGAGTTATTTATGATATTGTTTAGTTGATTTAATTGTGAATTAGGTTTTCATTATATTTGTTTGAATGAATGTTTATTGAGTTTATTATCTGAATTATATGTTTATGTTGGAACTATATTATTGAATGTTTATTATACAAGAATTGTCTTTATTATGATATTTTAGTGATTATTCTTGACATAATTAGACTGATTTATATTAAACTAGGATGACCATAAACTGTTTATATAAATTAAGTGATTGTGTTTATGTTTTGATCTTAACCTTATGCGATAAACTAAGAATAATTCATTAATATAAAGTAATACTGCGATTCAAGCCTAACCATAGAAATTGTATAATAAATTGATGATAGAGCTTATTAATTAGTAACACTTTGCGTAACCTTATGATTGTGTTGCTATGATGAGGACTTGACTTAACCCTAAGTGATCTTCTACATTAGTAAATCACCAGTAATAATAGCCAACAAAGCAAATAGACATAAGTACATATAATAAGTTTAATAAATAATAGTTTGAATAATTATAATCTTTTATCCAATTGAGTAAACCTAAGTTGTTCCTTAAAACTTATCTATTAGAATCTGTATCAAAAATATAAATATAAATATGTTCGTTCGGAACTAAAACGTCTCCCTTATCTTGTAGATTATTGTAAATTGGATCCTTGTATTTAATTGTATTATAATTGTAAATATCTGTAATTAGAATAAATAGATAATTAGTTATAAATAAGAATCACGTTTTCTTGTATTCATTGTGTTCGAATTTGGACTTACTTATTAAGCTATATTACATGAACGGGTCAATCTTGTCTGAATTGTGTGATAGTATTATTTAGTATTTCCTTAATTTAAACTTGTTATTATAATTGCCTATACTTAGCACACATCAATATGATATGCCTTTATGCGACTAGTTGTTCAGTTGATTCGGAGAGAGGTCAACAATGGTTGGGTTTGATTACTAATGTGTAGCTGTCTAGGTTATTTTGAAACACATAGTTAAGAACTAACCTATTCAGTGAAGGTAGTATTCAGGCTATCGGTAAATCACTGTGATAGTATACCAGTGATTGCAGGTGACTGTGATAGTATACCAGGAACCGCCGGTCCTCTTGTACTTATGTGCTTATGTGTTTAATTGTTAAGTTTATCAGTTGTAAGACTTGTTATGATTGGATTGAACCGTTGGTTACGGTTCCATTCACTTAGCGTGAGCTAATCCCTCGTTGTTGAATGTTTTGCAGATTTTGGTTAGTTTTTGATGTAGATCGGGATATGGTTGACTGGATGTTTGATTGCACGCGCTAACTCTGATCTTTTGGTTATCAAGTTTTGGAAAAGTTTAAATAACACTCGTTTTAGTTAATATAGTTTGTAATTATATAAATGATAGAACAATTTGTTTTGGTAAATGTTTGGTTTATGTAAACTTCGGCTAATTATGTTTTGGGATTCACGCTTCCTATAACGAAATATATTATAAAATATGTTAGTGTAAAATGTCGGGTGTTATAGCGTCACTCAAAAGAGTGACGGTACAAGTGCGATGAACAAGAATATGTAGGTCGATTGCACGAACACAGGCTAGAAATCCACAAACAAATAGAAAAAGCGCACCAGTCGAAGTGACGCACAGATAGTGTAAGTGACGGTATAAGTGACGGATATTGAATAGTGTTGTGGTGAATAGAGTGTCGGTTTGGGAGGTATTTATACCGAAACCCTAATACGCGTCACTCACCCCGACACTTAATGCGTCTCTTGGTGCGTCACTGGTAGCGTCACTTAGTAAGTGACGCATAATGACATTTGGTGAAAAAATTTCGAAATTTTGTTGAGCTTTTGCGTGGTACTCAATTTTGAAAATAAATGTGACTTGGTTATAACACAGAATAAAACCAAAAATAAAATAAATTAACGCAAAATTACAAATACAAAACCGAACTTAACACATTCTTTTTGGTGACGGAGTTGATTGAGTCTGGTTAGGGATCATATCAGAATAACATGTTTGGTTGGATGACGATTCGGGGTTTGGGTCAGATGGTTTGAAGTAAGGATCGGGTGTTTCTTGAGAGAGACTGATTCCATGAAGTAGGGTGACCAACTCTTCCTCTTCTTCTGGTATGTTGGAAGAGTAAAAGACATCCGCATAATTGAAAAACAATGTCAGCAGCTTGGTCAAATAAGTCTTCAATTAGTCTGAACCAACAAACTCTTTCATGTCTTCAACAATCAGAAACTATCCCATTGAAATAGCATGGTCTTCAGAAAAATCTTGATGTCCAGATTCATGTGTCTGACACACATTAATCATACAATAAGATCTTCAAACTCTGTGACCATTTCTCAATCATCAGCAGCTTCTCCAAAAGAGTTTATCTTCACAGTCTTTGGAGAATAACCGACATCCTTTACATCTTCAATATTTGACTTTAACAAGATATGTGATATTTGAAGAAAATAACGTAGAAATAAAATATTTTTGTATTTATCTTTATAAATGAAAAGTAAAGAATAAAGATTAAAATAAATTGGGGATATGATTGTTTTAGGTCTGCTTAGAGATCATATCAGGCCAACATGCAATTATTAGGAAATAGTAAGTGTTATTTCGATCATCAGTATATTTGTCCACTTTAAATTTACTTGACATATTTAAAGCACCTTTTATAAAAATTAGTTCAAGACGATCATCAGTATTGTTTGTCCACTTAAACATATTACCTCTGTATCTGTGAGTTAACCTTTATTGTTAGTATGAATATTGATTTGTGAAACCTATTGTATGATATACTGATAAACTTTAGTGAAACGCATAACGCTGCATATTTTACAGACAAGGTAGATATTACAAGACCAAGTTTATCTCGGCTATCTTGTAATATACACTTGATCTTTAAATTTAGGCATACATCAAACCTATTATAAAGATACTAGTGGCCCCAGATCTATACTTAGTACAACAGAGGGTCCCTTAGTATGAACAAAACAAGTTTGAGACTATTTGCATAACTAATGGATTCAGGTCTGTACGTGTACAACAATAGTCACCATTAGTTAAGCCAATAATCATATTATTACTATATGCCAATTTTGCATTTACATAATAATTATGACAGCGTATGGTAGTACCTTCATTTATCAATTAAGACTTATGTCATACATCATATAACATTTTTCACAAAGTAATAGACAAGTTTTAATATTACTTCTTACTCACTCACAAACTGGTGTGTATCATGCCTACCAATACATCGTATGATGAAGCTAAATTTTATAAAAACTATTTTAAATATGTCAGATAAACCTACTGACACATCCAAGATAAACCTTAAAATTCCATTTTGTGCATGTCACCCGATGTACTATCATATCCAAAGTTGTTTACAGACACAACTCAACGTCTATTTTAAAAATGTAACAACCGTGCATTTCTTTTATACTAAAGAGTATAAAGAGTGGCTGTTGCCATGTTTTTTTTTTAATAACACATATAAAAGCAATTAAATATACAAAAAACTAACTTTCCAAGTCACAAATCACTTTTTAGTTTGAAAGAACCTTAAACCAATCATGTTGATCAGTTCATCAAATCGACCACGCGAAAAAGCTTTTGTGAATAGGTCGGCGTTTTGCTTAACGGTGTCTATATGGACCAGGTCTATTAGTTGTTTTTCATAGCAATCCCGTATAAAGTGGAACCTAAGTTCTATGTATTTAGTCTTAGAGTGTTGTACGGGATTGCGTGTGATAGATATGGCAAAAGTATTATCTATGTGAATAGGAGTCATAGTAAGAAGTAACCCGTAATCACGTAGTTGGTGCTGAATCCAAAGAACTTGGGCACAGCAACTAGCAGCAGCAACATACTCAGCCTCTGCTGTAGAAAGAGAAACCGTAGTCTGCTTCTTGCACTGCCAAGAGACCAAACAGGATCCTAGAAACTGACATCCCCCGGTAGTTGACTTCTTATCTATGCTGCAGCCTCCATGATCAGAATCCGAATAGGTAGTAAGAGCGAATGTTTTCTCATTTGAATACCATAGACCAAAAGTAGGTCTAGATTTGAGATAACCGAAAATTCGCTTTACCGCCTTCATATGAGACACCTTGGGCTTAGCCTGATAGCGTGAGCAGATTGACATGGCAAACACAATGTCCGGCCTAGAGGTAGTCAGGTACATAAGAGAACCTATCATAGAACGATATTCCTTTTCTTTGCAATCTTCGTCATCCTCAGCAGGTCTAAGATTGTGATTAAGCTCGATAGGAGTCCCATAGGTTTTACAATTAAGCAAGTCATACCTAGTCAACATGTCATTGACATATTTTGACTGATGAATATAGATACCTTTAGCAGACTGCTCAACTTGTACACCTAAAAAGAATGTGAGCTCCCCCATCGCACTCATTTCAAACTCAGACTTCATGATTTGCTCGAAGTTCTTGCACATTGCCTCGTTTGTAGAACCGAAGATGATGTCATCCACGTAAACCTGCACAAGTAACATATTTTCTCTATCCCCAGACTGTTCTCTAAGGATGAATAGCGTGCTATCAATGTTTCCCCTAACGAAACCATGCTTTATCAGATGAGTAGTAAGCCGCTCATACCAAAGCCTCGGAGCTTGGTGAAGACCATATAACGCCTTGTTCAATTTGCAGACGTATTCCGGATGCACAGGGTCTTCAAAACCTGAAGGCTGCTTAACATACACATAGGTATCCACTTGTCCATACAGAAAAACACTTTTCACATCAGGTTGATTAACGCGAAATCCTTTGAAAGAGGCGTATGCCAGGAAATCCGAATTGACTCCATTCGAGCCACGGGAGCAAATACTTCATCATAATCCAAACCTTCAATTTGACTGAAGACCTGAACTACCAAACGTGCTTTGTTACGAATCACAATGCCCCGATCATCCATCTTATTTCGATATACCCAACGAGTGCCAGTCAGGTGGGCACCCTTGGGTAATGGAACTATTTCCCAAACTTGCAGCTTCTTAAACTGCAGTAGTCCCTCTTGCATGGCCTCGACCCAAGATGGGTCTTTTAAGGCCTCTTCAACTTTCTTTGGTTCGAACTGAGATAGATTACATGAATTAATGTTAGCGACAAGACTCAAAAGTTAATGAGTTTGACTCTGTTTCACTTGTTGTCGCGTTTGAACTGGAGCATGAGGATCACCTATAATATTATCAATGGGATGATCCTTATGTACACGAGTCACTGGAATCGTATCCGGCACAAGAACCAATTCCAAGTTGTTCAAATCTCCCTCAGTTGCAGGAGCATCTTCTTTCTCTAAAATAATTGCAGTTTCAGTTAAAGAAAGATTCCGTGATGCTTCATCATCTTCATCGTCATTAGTATAGAACCGAGAATAGTCTGTCTCTGCTTCTTCCTCTTCCTCTAACGAAGGCATGTTTGGATCAAAAGGAAGCTCCTTTGTATAGATAGTTTTAGAAGTAGAAGGAGCATCTGACGATGGTGTAGTGGGAGATGGTTTAGTTGTGGGTGTTGGTGAAGGTGTAGATGTGGATGCGGGTGTTGGAGTAGGTGTTGGAGTGGGTTTTGAGGCAGATGTTTGGTTAGATGCCGATTCGGGGTTTGGGTCAGATGCTTTGAAGTAAGGATCGGGTGTTTCTTGAGAAAGACCGATTCCATGAAGTAGGGTGACCAACTCTTCCTCTTCTTCTGGCATGTTGAAAGAGTTAAAGACATCCGCATAATTGAAAAACCAATCCGGACCAGTTCCTTGAGGAGGATCAGTATAACGCAAACATTTGACCTCAAAATGCTCCTCTACCTAGCGTGTTGATTTGTTGTAAACTCTTTTATTCGGGGAATTTACCGAATAGCCAAGAAAAATCCCTTCAACAGCTTTATCATCAAACTTTGAGACTTTATCTTTTGTAATCATAATCAAACACGGACACCAAACGGCTCTAGAAACTGCAGATTTGGCTTACGGTTATTAAAAAGTTCATAACATGTCTTGTTCTTCTTCTTAACCGTGAGCACCCGATTCAGAACATAACAAGCAGTGTTAACTGCCTCAGCCTAGAAAATGATTGGTAACTTTGAATCAGCTACCATAGTCCGAGCTGTCTCGATGATAGTCCTATTCTTACGTTCTGCGACTCCATTCTGTTGAGGAGTTCTTGGAGCACTGAATTGATGATCAATGCCTTTTGCAGCATAATATAACTCGAGAGTAGAATTCTTGAACTCGGTTCCATTATCACTGCGCAGTCTCTTCACTCTTAAGTTGCACAAATTTGCCAACTTATCCAACAGATATACCAAAATATCCGCAGTCTCATCCTTTGAAGCTAGAAAATAAACCCACGAGAATCTTGAGTAGTCATCAGTAACTACCAAGCAGTAAGATCTGCCACCAATGCTCTTAGTAGAAATGGGACCAAAAAGATCCATATGTAAGAGTTCCAGTGGTGCAGCAATAAAATTCACTCTCTTAGACTTATGGGACTTTTTGTGGAGTTTGCCCCTGTGGCAGGAAATACAGTCATCTTTTAATGAAAAGGACTGTTTTGGAACTCCATTCACCAAATCATTCTTTATAAGAAAATTCATTTTGCGGAAATGATATGTCCCATCCGTCTGTGCCAAAGAAGTGATTCTCATTCCGAAGCCTTTGAGAGAAGACAAGTATACTCGTTAGTTGTCTCGACAGTTCGCATGTTCAGAATGTAGGTGTCATCTTTCCTTGGTGCTCGCATTAGCACCCATTCCTCAGGAATGACATAACCCGGCTTCAATATCACACATTCAGATTTTGTGAATGCAGTGGTGTAATCCTTATCACATACTTGTGAAACGCTCAGCAAGTTGTGATTGAGTTGTTCCACATAATTCACGTTTTCAAAGCTAACTTTCCCATTGGTTAGCGTTCCACGACCAGAAATCGTTCCTCCCGTATCTCCTGCAAAGGCAACATATCCTCCTGCGTATGGTTTAATATCCATAAGAAGAGACACATCGCCAGTCATGTGTCGCGAGCAGCCACTGTCCATATACCATTTACTATCTTTAACACGTTCAGACTACTGCAACACATAAAAGTAAGGAGATTAGTGAGAAACGGTGACCCAAGCCTTTACAGACTTAGGTCTACCAAGGTCATCAACAATAATCACATCAGATAGAATTTTATTTTTAAGCAAATCAGAATTTTCATCTGATGGGTTATTGTTGACGACATAAGAGTCAACAACAGACTCTTTTCTTTTCCAAACTTTAGATGGTTCGGAAGTTGGTTTGAGAGTAATGTCGAGCTTTTGTTTTGGCAAAGGTTTTTGCCCAACATTACTTTGCTTCTTAACCGGCTTGGGAGAGTTGGAATAATGCCTAGATGGAGAATGTGAAAACGAATTTCTATAAAAAGATGTTCTAGGCATATCTCTCCCATAGCGCTGATTAGAAAGCTTGGGACAATCACGAATTAAATGTCCATGTTTCTTGCAGTAGAAACAGGAACGCTTATCAACAAATGGTTGAGGCTCAGGATCGATTGGAGGAGGTGGAAAAACATTTCTTGAACATGCACATTTTGTACAAGTTTTAAGTGGTGCTTGCTCAGGTTGAATGGTTGAAGTAGAAGGTTTGTCATGAGAAACTTTATTATTATTAACAATTGAACTTCGTTTCAAAATCTTTACAGGTGTCTATAAAGTTTGAGAGTTCTCATTCAAAACCTTTTCTTTTCCCTTTTCAGTTTGAACCTTAACCTCAGGTTCATTTTGCAAAATTATATTTTCAGCTTTAATTTCAACCTTTTTAACCTTAGGATACTCCTGTTCAGTAATATCCTCAATCACAACAACCTCCGGATCACTAACTGGAGGTGCACTTTCAGACTTAACAAACTTAGGCAAAGGATACTCTGGCCTTTTCGTTTTCTCCTTTGCCTGCTTCTTAGCTTCTTTAGATTTTGTAGCTGGCCATGATGAGTAGTCAGCTACAAGTTCTTCGGTGCCCTCCTTAACAGGCACAGGATAGTGGTTAGTAGGGTGTGGGACTGCGTTATACCCCAGTCCCGCCTTACTATTTGTATCCGTCCTTTGCTTGTTAACGATTTCATCGAAGACGTCAAGAGAGTTTGAAAAACTTGAGATTATTTGTTTTAAATTCTCAGACTTAGACTTTAACTCAGTAAGTTCTTTATTTAATAAATCAATTTCTGTTAAATAGCTTTTAATAGCATCTTGTTGACTAAAAACTTTTGATTTAAAAGTCTGAGTATCTAACTTGTGTGCCTCTATTTGCTTATCATAAAGTTTTTCATTTGCTTTTAAAAACTTGTTTGACTCAGTAAGTTTAACAACCTTTTCTCTCAAGTTTTCATTGTCTATTTGACAAATCTTTAAAGAAGCAGTTAACGTAATACACGATACACAGTTTACCGGTTCCTCAGGTTCATCATGTACCTCATTTGTGATGTGAGCCATTAGACAATGTTGATACTGCTCAGCTTGAGCGGTCCAGTCAAGATTTGAAGGCTCGAACTCAACTAGAGCATCAGAAGCTCTAGTCTTCGGTACTTCCTTTTCCGGAGTCTTGGGTGGAGATGGTTTAGTGAGAATTGAAGGTGGCATCTTAGGTTTCTCACATTCTCGAGCGAAATGTCCCAAGTTCTGGAAATTATAGCAACAGACCTTGCTCTTATCAAAACCAAATCCATATTTACCAGCTCCTTCCAAACTCTTTCGTCCCGTTCTCTGCAAGAATTTCTGCACCCTCCTTGTGATCATGGCTATATTCCAGTTCAGATCCATTTGATTAAGATCATCATCATCTAGCTGACCATAATCTTCCTTTGTCAGCTCCAGTGTGGTGTTTAGTTGTGAAACCAAATCCTTGTAAGAGCTCAGGAAAGCAGTATAGATGGAAGCTTGTTCTTCAATAGCTGGTGAAATAGGAGTTTGCTGAGAATGTGAACCTTGTGAAGTTCCAGCTGAATAAACAGATGAGTGAACCCCAGTAGAGTTTGATTGTGAAGTTATATCAGACACAAAGGCCATTCCACCGTAGGTTTTCCCTGAATTTACCTTTCCACCATAAAGAGATGGATCTTGAACGAAGCCTCCTGACTTGCACTCTTTCTTCTTTAACTCCATAGCATGTGCTTAGAGTATCCCAATCAAGTCATCTAACTTCATCGTACTCAACTCTTCACTTTCTTTCAAAAAATTGGACTTTAATATCCCAGGCTTTTGGCAATGCATACAAAAGCTTCTTGTTAACCTCGCTTTCAGTAAAAGTATAACCCCCTTCAGTCAACTCACTAACCACCTGTGAGTATCGAGTAAACAGCCCAGAAGCAGTCTCATTTGGAAGAATATCAAAAAGATCATATTGCTTCTTGATTAGTTCCAGCTTAGCTTCCTTGTATTTCTCATTGCCACCGCATCTGGTTTCAATAGCCTTCCAGAGATCATATGTTATCTCATGATGCTTGAATAACCTTAAGACATCCTGAGTTAAACACGTGCAGATAGCTGAGTGAGCTTTCCTTTCAATATCATACTCCTTCTTTTCTTCAGGAGTCATAGCCTTGTATGTCTTAGCAGGAGGGACTCCTCTATAGTTTCCCTCAGCAACTGGTTTCTCATACCGTTCCGTAAGAGGGCCCCATAGTTCAGGACAATGAAAATCTACATATTGTTCGAATCTAGATCTCTAGTAAGCATAGTCCATGTCAGGTGAGAACATAGGAGGTTTATTGCTGCTTCCCACATCAGTATTTTGTTTAAGCATGTCACGGATGTTTTGAAGACTATCTCTCTCTTGTGCCATTAGAAATGACTTAAATATAGACTTAAACACAAAAACGAAAAGCTGATTAGCAATTAAGGCGACACTAGGTTAGTGTCACACTGAAGTGTCGCAAAGACTAGCGACAATGAGTTAAGTGACGCTAGTAAGTGACGCACAAACGTTAAATACCGACACTAGATGAGTGTCGCAGAGTGGTAGCGGCACTTGGTTAAGTGTCGCAAAGTAAAACAAACTCAAATTCAAGTGACGCTTGAGAGTGACTCACAGAAGTATTAGGCGGCACTAGAGGTTAGTGTCGATTAATCAACAAATGACGCACTCAAGTGTCGCACTTGAGTGACGCAAAGTACAAACTGGCGTCACTAGTGGTAAGTGACGCAAATGAGTGTCGAAAAATACTAACTGGCGTCACTAGCAGCAAGTGACGCGTAACACACAAGTGTCATTAATAAGTAACGCACTTGAGTGTCGGTAAAAACCTAATTGAACCTTACGAAGTGTCGCCCGAAGTGACGCAACGAGTGACGCAAAAACGGCTGTGAACCCCCAAAAACCCTAAAAATTGAATTTTCGTAAACCTAACGAAAATTCTTCAATCCCAAACGAACGAAACCTGTAAATCTTGATTCCTAACGTCTTTCTAGCACCCAATCGATCCAAAAACCTTAATTTTTCTTGATTTTCTTCACGAACCAAACCAAAAACAAACTAATACGTGATCACAATGTCAATCAAACCACCTCGAGGCTCTGATACCAGTTGAGAGTGCCCCTAGCTATGGATCTAGATGATTGATAACAATGATTGAATGGCGGAAACAAACAATCACACTAATAACACTTAAACACGAATCGAAACACGTATAAACCAATAATATAACTTTGTATTGATGAACGTAACGTATGAGATTGATTACAAGAATGCTATTTAGACAGATGGTGCAAGGGTTTCGTCAACCCTAGCCTGAAACCCGTAGGTTTCAATTTATACTATACATAAATCGGCAGACCTGCGACACCTGGCCAGTGACACAGGTGGCCGTCTTCATGCGTCACTTACCTAAGTGTCGCTATGCGTCACTAAGGCAAGTGTCGCCTACTACTAAAGTTAAGTGTCGCTATATACAAAAATGACTTATCTATAACGATTAACCAACGACACTTACAACTCGATAGACTAACTGACAGACACACTAATATGCACCAACAGTTTCACCCCTAATTGTCATTAACCCTTCCACTATTTATGTAATGTCTTTGACTTTGCAATTTCCTGTTAACAAATGATCTTTTAATTTAAAGGAGATAACAAATTAGGGGATAGTAGTTACAAGCATAAATTTGGCCCTATCTATAAACAAGATCTTCATCCTTCATAATAAGAAATTATTGTTTTCAGATAAATTGATACTAGATGACATCAATTATTAGGGTTAATAATGTTTTAACCACTGAACTTTCAATTTGTTTTCGTTTTAACCACTCAACTTTTTTTAAAATGTTTTAACCACTCAACTTAGGGTCAATAATGGTTTAATCCCTGAACTTTCAATTTGTTTTCGTTTTAACCACTCAACTTTGTTTTAAACGTTTTAACCACTCAACTTATGAGTTGACCATACTTTAACCACTAAAGTTCATTTGCCCATTAAAAAAAACCCTTTCGTTAACTTATAATGAAAGTTTAGATCGGGATGTATAAACTTTGAACTGATTTTTTATCGACCAAGTTTGTCAAGATAGAGATCTTACCTAGGATCGTTTTTGTCTTCACAACATCGAAACATAAGATCAAATCAGGATCGTAAGATCTTACGATTTCAATTATGATCTCATAAATGTGTATTATAATGCATATAAAAGATTAATTGCATGACAAATTAATTAAACTTTTATAGTTTAAACATCATAGCATCAATTCATACTTATCATAGCGACTTAGATTACTATATTTGTAATTAAAGATATAGATTTTCACGTGATAAAATATTTTAGTTTAAAAATTGAATAGTTTTACGTGTAGTAATTAATTAAATAATAAACCTATTAACCTTTTATTGGACAAAAATTAACTAATTTATATTTTCTTAACTTATATTCATGTTAAGTAAGATCGGATCGGATCAACATCGTAAGATCTTACGATCCCGATTTGATCTTACGATTTCGATCTTGTGAAGACAAAAACGATCCGAGGTAAGATCTCTATTTTGACAACCTTGGTCGATAAAAAAATCAGATTAAAGTTTATATATCCCGATCTAAACTTTCATTATAAGTTAACGAAAGGGTTTTTTTAAATGGGCAAATGAACTTTAGTGGTTAAAGTATGGTCAACTCATATGTTGAGTGGTTAAAACGTTTAAAACAAAGTTGAGTGGTTAAAACGAAAACAAATTAAAAGTTTAGGGATTAAACCATTATTGACCCTAAGTTGAGTGGTTAAAACATTTTAAAAA
This sequence comes from Helichrysum umbraculigerum, assembly GCA_949592205.1. Classification (NCBI taxonomy): domain Eukaryota; kingdom Viridiplantae; phylum Streptophyta; class Magnoliopsida; order Asterales; family Asteraceae; genus Helichrysum; species Helichrysum umbraculigerum. The sequence goes on along the minus strand of CATIUR010000001.1, from coordinate 291,308,400 downwards.
AAGTTGAGTGGTTAAAACAGAAAAAAATTGAAAGTTCAGTGGTTAAAACATTATTAACCCCAATTATTACGAAAGGGCCTATTGTCTAGCTGTATGTGGGTAACCTTTTAACTTAATGGTTGTGGCTTCAAACCTCGTGGGAGTCAATTTCTAAATATTCGTGGTTGTATCTAATAATCGTGGGTAGGTAGTGTAGATTTGCTCAGTGGCGTAGGCAGAAATTTTGGTTTGGGTGGGCCACAATAAAATAACAAATACCAAAAAGGTCAAAAAAAGTATAGCGATTTACCCTAACCAACATCTTACTTTACTTTTAATAAATAAATAACACATTGATTAAAACGGAATATATATGAACAAACGAAATTTGTGTAATTGAGTATATTAAAGTAAGAATATATCAATCATGTAGCAATTGCAACTTGCAGTTAATTAATACAAGAAAAATGTTAATTAATATATTAAAAACAGAGTTAATATACCAAATAAATAATTAAATTGAAAAAATCACATATAACTAACTGAAATTCCTAGGTACCTTACTTGCTAGTTACCGAATTGATCTGCTGAATTTTCTCCATTTTTAAACTAATCATTTGAGATAAATTGTGTGTGTTCATAGTAAAAGACGAACGTATGATTCCGTTTAGTCCATTTATAACTGAGACTCCTGGTAATTTCCATAACATTTTAACTTAGACTAGATTATGACCCGCAAAATTTGCGGGCTAGTACATGATTTTAGTACAACTTGCACATAAAATGGCCGTGTGAGCATGTAAGTGTGGTTGTGAACTTGTGATAGAGAACATACTTTACACATCCACTCCTCACATGTATCATTTGCTTCAAGAACAATGTCCCTACAAATTACAATAGAGAATAGGTGAGGTTTACCTGTACAGGGCATACAATTGTGGAAAAGATTGTGCCTATACAACAATACAACTTCTAAAATTTAACAGTTTATCATTTAAGAACAATCAAATGCCGTATGTGGCTATGTCTAAGTAAGCATATGGTGTAAAAATTACTAAAGACCCAAATTAATGTTATAAATCTTAAACGTAAAATGTTTAATCCTTTTATCAGGGTAAAATGTAAGTTTAGTTAGTGATAATGGGAACGATATCAAAGGTCAGACTAAAACACAGCCACTGATCCACCATGAAATTCAACTTTGTGTATTACTTTATGTCCAAAATAAGTCTCATTTGAAGTAAAATTTTACATCTATTTATACCTTACATACATATTTGCAAAATTTGGGAACCTAATTGTGGAATAGGGGGAATGCGTTATAAAGCAGAAACGAATAGAATTAAATTAAGAGAATGATATCAGTTCTAGAAATGAGAACCATTGTGGAACAGGGGAAATGAGAACCATTTGCATAACATTTTTAATAAAGGCTGCAAATCACAATGTTTCGCTAATGTTTTCAATTTCTTCATAGTGTCTTCTCCTAGCCTCAAATGTCCTTAGTAGACATATTCCAACAACTTCAGTAACACCTCTTGTTTGACATGAACTGAAAGTCGAACTTCTTTTCTCACGAAACGACCTATAGAAGTTGTTTCATTAGATGGAAAGAGTGATGAACAATGAATTCTGACAAAGACACCATAAACAGTTACATGTTCTTGGTCAGCAAGAATTAGTGTCAAATTTGTACGTTCATCCCCACTGAGTGCATTGCTAATCCCATTGCCAAGTTCTGACGCAAATCCGTAAAAACCAAAATAGCTAAGAAGATACGCACCGTACCATCTCAGTCCAGAAGCACGTGACCTGATGTAGATCTCCTGCACGTCAGTTATTATTTGAGCCTGAGTTGACTCAAAAACACGACGTTTCACTGAACCACTATGGTGTACTAATTCAGCTAGCCCTACCAAACCATAAAGCGATAACATTTCATCACCTTGTCAGTATTCTTACTAATGTACCATAAATGATGTACATTGATATTAGTTCCTTAAAACATCTTTACAGATATTTCATTATAGACGTAGCATGAATATGTAATCGCAGTACTTCTTTTACTTCTTTCACATACAAATAACACATAATACCTATTCATCTTTTTAGAAAATAGAAATCTTGCATTTCCTAGTAACTTTGTACATAAGTCCATAAAACCATGACTTAAAACATGTAGATTCACATCATTGCCACCATCCTCATCCGTTGTAGCCTAATTTTTCATGTCACATATCAGTGTAGAAAAATATAAATAATTGAACTAACTATATTTTCAAGAGATTAATTAATGAACACAACCCACACAACCATGGTGTTTAATAGGAAAATATTACAAAAGGTCTATAGAACATGCCTTTATCTCAGCAATAGAATGAACCACCACCGCCTTCGGTAGATACAACACTAAAAAAAAGGTAAACATCAGTTGTCTTGATTATAATAAAAAGTTTGCAATTTCGACTTTGACTTATCTTTATCTCTGAATTGAATTAAACTCAGGATATATACTTATAGAGTCAAATGCAAATTTGGTGTCGGATGTTTGAATTTGGGCTATGATCTCCATATGTCATATTCTTCTCCCTTCAGAGAATGTTTCATTGCAACTTTTGCATTATCTAATCAACTTCTACCACGTCTATTCACAATTAAGTCTTTCATAAGTGCAATACACAATGCACTTAAACATCATATTAATAGGAATGGAAATTTCCAGCTCATGATTAGATATTAAGATATTTATATATTGGCAATTAATACTCCGTATTATAAATACTTCATAATCATATCGGCTATAATAGTGTTTCCAGGCCAGCCCCACTCGACCCATTTTGACATTTACACAATAATGACTCATTTAAAACTCAAATATGTTTTCGCCAGTTACTTAACCTGCCTATCTTGCCTCATCAACTATTCGTTGGAAAAACGAAATGTATAAAATTAAATTAACACGTAGACAAAGAAATATCAATATATAATATAGCTTCTCAAAGTAAAATAATAATGATAATGTAATGATAAAAGAAATACCCTTTTTTGATATATATATATATATATATATATATATATATATATATATATATATATATATATGATCCAGTCCTTGATGACGTCTTCGTATGAATCCCAATAATCTCCAGTCATTTTGGTTAACAAATCTAACAGTGCTTCAAGCGTAAAATTTGTCTCTCACAACTTGTTCCATGTCTCCTTGGACTTTTGTGGGTCATATTTTTTTTCCAATTTATTAAAGCACCAACCATTGACTGTGTAGATTAATCCTCCACTGCATGGTTACCCAAAAATGTGCAAGAAGTTTACAAAGAGTATTCTAATTTATATATATAGTAATTTAATCAGATATGACCTAAAAGTTTATAGAATATTCACCAGATTCATCAAAGATGGCATGGAGGATTTGTCCTCTCATGATCCCAGTTGCTTTTCACTACTTCGCTGATGACTTTATCTGATGGTGTGGTACATGGACGGTTTTAATTGATTCAGGTGTTCTTTTGACAAATATAATCTTTAGATAGTTATAAGCAAAGCTCATAGCATAGCTGCCAAAAACCAACAAAGATGATGGGGGGTTAGGGGTTAGAACTTACATGAAACAAACATAAAAATTCATATATCTCACTTATGTCTTTGCTAGAGAGGTAAGAGCCGCCTTTGATGGCTAGGATAATCAAGTAGGAGAAATTCAAGTTCATTTTGTCTAACGATAAAGGGTCGCCTTGACATAGAGTACCCTTTCGCAACCCGTAAACCAATCTTTCAAAAATTTGCAGCACCCAATAGTTGACACGCAATATAAGGAGTAAAATCTAGTACATTTGTTGTGTTCACGGAACTGGCACCAATTGTTGACGACCATATGTTACAGGGGCCAAAAAGGATGCAAATCTATGAAATGAAAGTATCATATATCAGCCAAGTCAAAACCTATTTGATTCATTACTTTGTCTTTTTGAAACAAAAGTAAATGCCACTCGTTAGCAATAACTGATATGGATATGTAATCAGTCAGATAGTGCCCATCTGGTGAACCATCACCAACTGAACTTGTTAATTTCATTCATTTTAGTCATCTGCATATTGCAAACTTGAAACACATGTAAGCTTAAGGTTACCAAGAGTATCACTAAATCTAATCCATAATTGAAAAATACTATAATTAAGCCAACATAAGAGCCTAAAAATCACCTATAATCTTTGATTACACAAAATTGGTGTTGCAAATACAATCTCATCTGTATACTGTGATCTTGAATACATGCATTGCACAAGAATACATCTGCATAATTTTTGTAGATTTATATTAGTTCCTTAAAATATCTTTTGTAAGCCTTATCATGTTCTTAGTTAGATACATAACTAATAAATTTTTGCCAACGAAATGGATTTAATTTAAAAGTGTACCTTTCCAACCATTGCAGAATCATTCACTTTGCTCTTTGTTTACGTTCTGGCATTTCATTGAATATATATTAATTATAAGACTACACATCCACACAAAAACTGTGATTGAGATACACTCTGTAGTAGCCCTCTTTGCGAGATTTTAACGCACCTACTTGACCCAAATATATGACTGCTAACAGATTTAAGAGTTACCCATAAGGCAACCTATCCAAAATATGTGACCTCGAGATAGTCTAATCAGTTTCATATCCATCCATTCAACCTGCATATATATTACCATGTTTCAAAGACTTGATAAAACTGACATAGGGAAAAAAAAACTCAAGAAAACTACGGACTTGTTTATAAAGTGGCATTTTCATCCATGTTTAGTGAATAATACGTCCATTCCCAGATTTCAAATTTAAATTTGGAATCAATGAAAGCGTCACTAATCACAGAAGCCCCTATGAACCCTCATTAACACTCCCTATAATTCACATTCCTACTCTCGGACTTCAAATCCAATATTCACACGTGACCTGACCTTTACTTGAAGTTGTGTTAAGAATTACCCAACCCGTTCGAACCCCCCATTTTGCCACTTCTTACCAATTGTATGAATAGAAATATAGATGTAACACCCAAAAATGGACAGATGGGTTACAAATGACTCATGTAAGACCCATATACTTACAAAAAGTTTATTAGATACATAATTTGCAATTATATTATGAATAAGTTCCGATCACTATACCTATGAATGAGCCAATACTCAATACAGGTAGGAACATACGTTAATGTGGTGATGCTACACTGTAAAAGTGAAAGAGTGCATGTATCACACACAAAAAACTACACCAATGTTCTAAACTCTGTCAATCTAAAAAAAATAACAAAGAACAAAATAATATAAAATTTAATAAGAGATGAAATTTAAAATTCTTCTATGTATAGGGCAGGGCATACATGTGATATGCTGATCGAAGAAGAAATCGTGATGTGAAGTGATGATGAAGATGACGTCGAAAACAATTGGTTGTGTTGCCGCCGTGAAATAAATCCTCGAAAGTAGAAGTCCATTAGGTTAAAAAAAATTAGGTTTTTACGTGAAGGTGAAGGTGACTGATGAGGAAGGGTGCCGGCAATGAAAGATGGGCATTCAAGCGATTTTTGTATGATGAGAAAAGATGTTAGCAGTACCATAGATTGCAAAATTAGGTTATGAAAAAATTGATAATGAAGAACACCAGAGTGTGGAACACGGGTTATCAATTGGTATTAATTAATACAATCATTAAGGGATATTTTAGTAATTGAGACATCCCTAATTCACTATTTAGGTTGTCATTAGGTTTAAACTTAATCAATGGTTATAATTAAAAGTTCTAATTAATTAAATGGTTAGGATTAATTAATAAGGGGCTATTTGTATAATGACAACCTAATTAACACTTTATTATAATATATAAGAGAGATGGGCCAACTATTTTTGTGACTTATATTTTTGGGTGGGCCAAGAGATAGTTGTTTATAGAATTAGTACTAAATCATGAGTACTAGTTGCTATACATTAGGAGTTGAGGGTGGGCCATGGCCCTGCATACGACTCATGTGGCTACGCCACTGGATTTGCTTTTCTAAAAAAAAAAAAAATGACTAAATCTAGGAAACGATAACCCTAGGAACGATCTTTTCAATATCAAGTACTAAAATACACGTATGATACCATTTACTCTTTCATAATGAAACACACACGTCTACAACTTCCCTCTCAAATTACAAACTACAAAATTTGAATTTAAAGTCTTATGTTGCACTTGGTCTTTGGTATAATTACATAACACATATTGGCATTGCAAAAACCTTTTTACCAACATACAATGTATTCAATATAATCATTTATTAGTTATTTTCACTCAAGAGTATTTAATGGTAGCTTCACAAGTAATCATCTCGCTGAATGAACTCTGAGCTTACAGGGACTGGTTTATTATTGTGAATGTGCATCATGTTAAGGTCCAAATGTTCAAGAATAGTCATAAGATGATATCAAGCAGGGAGATGATACTCGTTGACCCACAGGTATTAATATCGTAAGAACATCACCATGTCCTTTAAATCTAATTGATAATGACTATTACTGACCACATAAGGAAGGAAAGAAGTTGGCATATGGCAACTCTCCCCCTTCGTTTGGAAGATTAACATGGTAGTGATCCCCATTTTGGAGAAAATTAATGACACTCAAGTTAAATATGTAAAGTGATTTAGTTGTATGATTAAGACCTTGCTTGCTGGTGTCACATAGTCATCCTCGTTGATCTCCAGGAAAAGCTTTGAGAGGCTCGCCAATTGTTCATTGATGATTTCTGGATCTTATGTACATCGGCCGACAGTGTAACCAGCACATTCCTTGTTGACGTTAAACATGGAGACTTTATCATAAAGACGAACTGCCGGTTTAGAAGGGAATCCCATTCGTCAGGCACCATATGGATTAGCCGACTTTCATATAACATAAAACAGTTAGTTAGACATATAACCTTCAAGATTTAGTTTAAAATATATATGAAGATTAATTCAAACCTTTCGCATTTTGAGTTCCAATAAATGCTCCGTTTTCTTAAGGATCTTTGCAATGACATTGCCAAACATTGAAAAGTATGTAGATCCTGTAAAATCTTGCAGAAGAATCGCATTACGGACATTAAAAATCCAACATAATTTTTTAAAAGGATTATAAGATGTAAAATAGTAAGGTGGTTTCATAGATTCTCAATGATGATTAAAACAATCTATGAAACCAACTTATTGTTTTACATCATCAATCCTTTGAAACAATTATGATGAATTTTCAAGATCCATATTGTGTAATATGTGTGCAAGATTCCAGAGGATCCATATCTTTTTCAATGTTTGGCAATGTCGTTGCTAAGGTCCTTAAGAAAACTAAGCATTGGTTGGAACTCAAAATGCAAAAGGTTTGCATTACTCTTCATATACATATTAACTAAATCTTGAAGTTAATATGTCTGAGTGACCGTTTTATGTTATATGAAATTCGGCTGATCCGAATGTGGTGCCTGACGAATGGTTCCTAAACCAGTAATGCCTTTAAGATAAAAGTCTCCATGTTTAATGTCAACAATGAATGTGCTAGTTACAATGTCGGGCGTTGTACTGATGACCCAGAAATCATCGATGAACAATTGGCAAGGCCTCGTAAAGTTGTTCCTAATTTGGATATCAAATATGATGACTATGTCACATCAACAAGCAAGGTCTTAATCCCGCAACTAAATCACTATATATGTATATGCACATACATACAAACATACATGCATACCTCAAACTCAAGTTCTATCAACACAATATCTTCAAATGACACCCGAACAATACCATGAATTCATACTATGGAAGCAATCAGAAGCGCCACCATCAGAACAATTGGCTGAAGGCGAGACACCTACATCGTCTTTTAGAAAGAAAAAAAATTGCGGCTAAACCCAAATCCAAACAACCCGAGGAGCTAAAAAGGAATAAAGTAATAACGGTCCACAATAATTGGACGAGTGACTAAGAATTACTTTTGACTTAATGTTGGACTTGTATATCCGAATGCCCCAACCGAGGAAATGATCAAGCATCTGATTCATTTTGGTACTTGGTGTTTGCCGAGTACAACAAACGTGTAGACGTGGAAAATTTTGTCCACCGAAATAAAGACGTGTTTTCATCGAAGTGGAAATCTTTGAATGAAAGATGTCAAAAGTTCAACGGAATTTGGGAAAGGTTGAATTGTCAAAAGAATAGTGGTGAAGCCGTTGAAAATTTTAAGTAGCTGGTCTGGGATGAGTACAAGTTGGAGGTAAAAGCGAATTTTTATCATGAGAAAGCTTTGGACTTTTTGAGGACCAAACCAAAGTGGTTGTATCCCGAGCCGGTTGCAGTCAGAAGACAGAACAAATAGAGAGAAACTTAGATTTAAACGACATTGATGTTGACTTGGAGGAAGACGAGAAGGACAACGACAACCCGAACGCCGCCCTATTTGGTGATGATGTGAATCCACGTCCACCGGGAAAATCTAGGCATCTAAAGAGCACAAAAACGTCATCCGGCTCCTTTGCTTCGTCTCGTGGTTCATTTAATGACTCAATCACTTAAAACTTTGAAGCCGATGGTCAACAAAAAAGAGCTCTATGAGACGTGAGACATAGAAGTCGGTCTAAGAAACAAATACGTTAAAAAAAAAGTTTTAAGAATAACAAGTTAATTAATAAAATGTTCATGTCTAATATTTTCTCATTTGATATCGTCACGTTGGTTACACGATTGAAGGTTGTACGCTAGAGTCTCTAACTAATTAAGCTAACTTTTACTTCCCTGATTTGATGTATCATTTTTTTTCAACTTCGACCATAAGAGACTATTTCATATCATTATTTTTTTATTATTATTTATTTCTTTTTGGGTAAAGGGGTTTACCCCGTGAATTGTATTTCATATCATTATCTGTCTATAGTTATGGGTCATCAACAACATCTTTCGTAACATTATTTCATACTTGTTCTTTTTATGATTGATGATCATCAGCATCTTTTCGTTGGAAAAAGTCACAAATTGTTCTTTTTGTACCCCATAATCTAATCGATAATAGTATAACTTATTTGACAGAAATATAATGTAAAAAACAACAACAACAACGTAATAACACAGATTCTAATAACCATCAAAGATAGAAAAACTAATAATAAATAATAACGATATTCATAAACAAAAAATCTAATTATATGATATTCCCATTCATAATATAAGTTACTATGTATTCACTTTAGATTTAAATAATAATAATAATACATTGGAATGAATTCACTTTTAGAATTGAAATCGTTAAAGAAAAGAAAATAAAACGAACCTGAATCTTAATAATGTTGGTATGTCGCAGTCGACTTTCGTTTTGTACAGAGAGTAAATGAGGTTTGACGTGGTTGAATGGGGTGGGGTTTTCAGTTGTATAGTTTGTGGGCTTGGGCTAATAAGTCGTATGGGCTATTTGGGGTCTTGATTATATTTGTTTAGCCTGGGCCAATAAATATGCATTTACAATAACTCCAGTTGGGTGCCAGAGCACTCTCCATTCTCCAACCACCCATTTGGCCATTTGTCAATTGTCCCCGCTAATCCGCTATTGCTTACATGGAAATAATTTTTTGTTTTTTAATTTTTGACTAGATCAAAACCCGCGAAAATCGCGGGCTATGTCATTAAAACTCTACAACAAAAGTAATCATAATATGAAGTAGTAGACATTGAATATACAATCGAAGAAACGTAAAATTTGGTGAAATTCAATTATTAATGGTGAATTATTATATTTTGACATACAATGATACTGATTTTGCACACTTAATTGATTATAATATCAACAAATTCATGGAGTTAATAACATATATGAGACGTGCGAAGATGTTGTTGTTAAGAACGTCAAAACAATTTAATATCATTTCTCTTTATCTTAATTATAGACATAGTGGTAAAGTTAAAATACTTGTATAGTAGACATTGAGGATTTGTTTAGAATGGATGTATCATGTATAGTGTTGCATGTACACGAGGTTCGACGTTAGTCAGACGATCTTATCTATTAGAATCGCATACAAAAAATAAAGGTTATGTTAAGAACGTAGTAAAAGCTCACCTGCTAATAGCTAGAAAACCATAAATCAAATTAAAATTTCTTGTAACCATTAACCAAGAGTTACATCTCAAAATGTAAAAGACCCGCGTCAACGCGGGCAATTGTAAAGTGTTTTTGTTACTTATATTCAAATATATTCTTAAACAACCCCAACAATTTAAAAGCTACATTGTACTACTATTGATACAGATTTTATCGATGTTTTATTTATTTATTTATTTTTTTTTTTTGTATCTAAAGTTTGTGGCCCATTTAGTTTACTGTTTGATCCGACGTTTTATATTTCCCATTAATAGAAAAGAGGGGCCAAAACAACATACAATTAAAACTACCTACTTTACTCTTTGAAAACATGGTTATTCGCTACTCTTCACTCTTCACTCAAAGTCTAAAAAGGCCGAGAAAACACACACAGTCAAACTCAAATATCTAGCCTTTTTTTATATAATTACACTTTTATTAATTATTTAAATTAAAGAGTATATCAGCTTTTCGTGTAAAAGGTATTTCAATATGTCAAATAATTATGCTCATGATCAATAATGGTTTTATCCACAAAATTTTAGCTTTTTTAATTATAGATGACAAAACATTCAATACGATAAGTAAACCAATTTTTTTAACATAAAATGCCATAATCAATAATGTTATTTTATCATTAATATTATAACATCAATGTTTACAAAAGTTAAAATGTAAAGAATTAATTAGTAATTATTTTTTAAGTTGAATGATCCCCTAAGAACAACCTCTTCGTGAAGATCACAAAAATCCAATTGATTTATAAGGTATTAAATGTGGTTGTTTAGGTTACAATATTGTTTTTCTTTTTAAATACCTTTATAAAATGATTTGTAAATGAATTTACAGGCTATGACATTTGAGTTTGTTAATTTTCCCAATAAAAGAAATAAAAGAGTATATCAATTATTATGTGCAATGTGTTTGTATATGTCAATTGATTATAGTCACAAAGCTTGAAATTTTAATGTACTTAGTGGTCGGTTGCCTAATAATTTACTTAAGACAAGTAATGTCAAATTTTAAACATTTGATAGTTGAGTAATAAGGTTAGCTTTATTTGATAGTTGAGTAATATGCTTCTAGCGATATGAATATGAATAGTAATAATATATAGTCATCACACTACAGATGCTTTAATTTTGTAGAAAAGGCATAATTTTTTTTATTACTAATTATTGATAAGGTACAACTCAAATTCTACATACTAATAATACATATCAAGACTCCATACATGAAATCCTCACACATTAATAAGCCTATAAAACTCGACCAAAACTCCAATATACTTTGGATCCACCCACAGTCCATTACCATCTTTTACTGCCTACACCTAATGCACCCAGAATTCATAGTTGACATAGAAATTATACAACTTTCCCCATGAAGCCTCATGCATGTAAAAAGTCATGCAATTTCCAACCAACACAAGCCAATTATATACTTCACAAGCTACTGACTCATAACCTTATCAAACAAATATTTTTACTGGCGCAAATATTACCTTTTCAATCTCACATGGTATTTACTTCATGAAAATAGCCATTCAAGGCCCATGAACAGATACTGATATCATGACTTACATAATTATGCACACTTAATAGGATCAAAAATCCGATAATAACAAATGTACATGTTGATGGATAAACGCTTATTTGTATCTTTATGAACTCTAAAATGTCATGAAGAACCTCGATTCTTACCAATGCTAACCTTAGATGCAACAATTGAACCCCAAGCATCATGACTTCCCACTTCTTAATCCTCAAGAACTGAACTTCTTTCGTGTCTGCTTAAAGATTTGGCCTACTTTAAATTTTCTGCACTGCTTATAATATCTCCAGAATAAAGTGGCGTTTAACATGGATCATTACCATTCAGTGTTTCTTGTTCCATGCTAATCGTCAAACGGGTTTGTGGTAATCAAAAGCTAAAACATACTATTAATAGGTTAGATAATAAGAAGGAAACTCGAGATAAATAATAAGGCGAATAAAGAAGTCAAGCACAACTTAATATCTAGATCAACATATCTTTTGTTATATATTTAGCTGATCATGTATACTTCTAGTCACAAGGTCTGTTGGTGCAAGCTCGACAAGTTCATCATACATATGCATGAATATTTCCGAATCAAGATTATATAAGTCATGCTTGACCCATTGGCCATTACCCCTCACAGCTTCGGTGAGAAAGAATGCATTCTCTACCGGGTTTTAGTTGGTGTAATCAGGAGACCTTCATCTGCTAGTGTAGTTGGATGAAACTGTACTAATCTACTCATGATTGTACCCTTTAGAATTGAGCAGACCACATGCATCTCCCAAAGGTGGAAATACGGGCCAGTCAGGCTGGTTAGGTAAAAGGTCAAAATGCATTTAGGTTGAAACATATACGGAGTAACATTTTAGTCCAGTTAGAAATGGATCAGCTCTGGTTGGGTCAATCCCCGCACTCTTTTTCCAGTTTTTCTCGAAATATAATCAACATTATAATATGATTACCAAAAATTACATTGCTGAAATAATTATGCACTTTTTTAAAGAAAAAAAAGAGAGCATATTTAACATGTTTGTATGCATTTACTATACGCTTTGGAAGAAACTTGACCTGTGTGACCCATTTGAGATTAAACATCCACCCAAATCAACCTTTCATATGTGAATAAGTTCAAACAGTCACCTGTATATTCCCTAAAATAATTTAGATTTCTTACTCCAAGGTTGAAATTGCAGCTTGAGCTTGATGTGCCATGGCTACCCCATCTCCTGTAGCTACCTGATATATACTTTTTTACATATTATGAATTAAATCATTTTATAAAAAAGGTACTGCAATGATATTACAGAAAAGGTATTGGAATCACTTGTCAAAACCATATATGACAATTGTCTTACAAATTGACCCAAATTATCCTCCTACATTGCAGATAGAAACTCACATAAGTCATATATTTCATAATTGAACAAACAATATCACCGAGCTTAGACTATCTAAGTCATGAATAATTCTAGCTTTTGCTGTCAAATCATGGAGCACATAACTATATATACGGAAGGAGGATATATATAATCAGATATCAAAAGTTCGTATAAGCAAACCATTAGTTGTTCTGACTATATATATGGGGGTTATATAATGAGTTGCATACCAAAAAAAAAAAATACCTCCAAGAGTAATAAGCAAATTTTAAAATAAATTAATCAGAAGACTAAACTTAAAGATAAACAAAAAAATATAGAATTAAGAATTTAGTTGGAGAGAAATCTCAAAATTTAAGTCAACTCTGTCACACTACATTAGACACCTCTCCTTCTATTTTTCACAACATCACCAAATTAAAAACAGAGATTTAGCACCAAAACACATAGGCAAGTAAATAGACATCATACATCAGTAGTTAAGATATATTTACCCACAAAAAGCTCTATCCTAATCACTAAATAAAGATAAGTAAAGGCAACAAAGTATGAATACACGTATACTCTTTATGTTCTCTTATGACCAAAATTATGAGTATGCATGATTCTTTTCTATCATCCAAACAATTAAATTTAGTTTTCTAATATATAGCAAAATTAAGAAAATATTGTTTTAGCTTACAGCAAGCTTCAAAGTTATTATAATGTTTGATAAGCGTTATTTGAAACGGAAAAGACCAAATCTATGTCAGGACCCCCTAAACCTTGCGAGCTGAACTGCAACTTCAATATACATATCAATAAGTAAAATCATTAAATGTATACACTAATACATATCATAAAGCAAAATCAATAAATGAAAACACTGACGGTAATTTGTACTGAAATCATGATCTATGTAACCGAAGTATGTATTTGGCAGTTGAAAAATCCCTAGAAATTGATTGAGCATCGTTTAGAAACGTACCCGGCTTGTATTTTACGAACGACTCTATCCAATCATGTTCGACGTTAGCACTCTTCGCATATGCTTAATAACCTCTTTTGTAGTAAATAACCTTCTCCCCGACCTCTTGTGTAGTGTATTTAAATCAGTTTAGAAACTTAACAAAGTTTTAATGGTTCATAAATAACATAAAAACAAATGAATAATTGTTACCATAGAGCCTGTCTCTACTTTGATATCAGTCGTGATGTTTTTGTTGATCAATTTCGTGTTGACGTCGGCCAAAAAGAAGTCGCCTTTCTTAGCTCCATATGAGGTGATAGACTGAAACGCATATGAAAGGAGATCAGATTACCGGATGGATAGTATAAATAGTGCTGTAACAATCATGGAAACCACATTTAGTTAAAAGTACACAAAGTGAATCACAATTCAACATGGCTGATTAACATGCCAAAAAAGATTCATATGGCAAACTATATACTCGGAGTTTTCAAGTCTTTTAACAGTGTTAATGTCCTAATAAGCACCAATTTGCATTATTCTAGCATGCTCGTGTACTATGCTATCAGATTTGCATTACCAATAGGTGATAAAATTAGAGGAAGACATAACTACCCATGGATCCAATCAATTAACTTTTGAAGACTTTGAAGTTGGAAAGCAACAATTTGGTATGCATACTGAAATTAAAAGAAGGTTCCCATAGATCTTGGGTATTCGTGGAGCTAATGCTCAGTTTATTCTAGCGTTTCCCTGAAAATTTCACACAAACATCCAAAATCAACAGAAAACATTTAAATAATACAAAAGATAAAAGTTGCAACTCTCATTATTGTAAGTTTGGACCAAATTTTCCATATGAACTTAAACACCCAAGAATCAGTTTATTTCATCATTTTCTAATCAAATATTCCAACTTTAAGAGCTTTTACTCAAGAATCCCATGAAAAATTGAAACTTTTCAGCTCCCCAGATGTAAAAGTTTCAATCTTTAACTTATGCTAAATATCAAAGACCATAACCAAGTATCAACAACTTTAAATAAACAAAACAAACCTGTAAAAAGAGACCCAAAAATAGCCTTGATAGTTACACTATTTGTAATCAAATTCTGAATTCAAGAAACAAAATAAACCAATAAGAAAACAAAATAAACCAAAAATTAAAATTATATGTGAGATATATTGTGGTATAAGTTATAACTATTGTGGTAAAAGTGCTTAACGAAGTCCCAATGAAGTATCTGTTTTAGTTCCCTTTGAATCCAATCTACGGCATTTTGATGTTCAGTTTTTTAAACCCATATTTTTGGTACATGTCTCACTTTCAAAAAGCTTTGGGTGAAGCTCCTTCTTTTTTCAAACACATCAACCACAAAATATGTTATCTACGAAAAGTTTAGAGTATAAACAACTGTACAATTCCTCAAAATTCAAGGGTCGTGTATAGAATCTGATATACTCTGTATAAAATATATCATCTCGCCCGCTAAGAAGATGATATATTTTGCATACCTTTATAGCCCGATTTACGACTTTCCCTTTTTAGCACATCTTTCTTTTCCTTAAGCTATTAGTAATATAATCTGTAAAATTCCAAATCCAATAACTAATGATTGTAACCATGACAAAAACATAACATAAATTACATAGAAATTGGCCAGGCTAATAGTTATTTCAAATTTATTCTTCAAAAATTGGCAAGTAGTTAGACTATTACCCAAGATGTAGTTCAGTCACTTACCTGCCATTGCTTTTTGATAGTCTCATACAATCGTGCTCTATCTTTTTAACTGTCATAACTTGTTACCGATCCGAAAATGTATAATAGCAATACCCAATATAAATACCAGAACCTGAAATCATGATTATAGAGTTTAACTAAACACAAGGAGAAGCGTCTAAAACAATAGTAATGCAAAATACAGACCTCTTTTGTTACCCTAATATCTAGCAAAGGGACATACCTTTTGCTAGATATCATCATTAGTGGTCTCCTTGATAGCATCCACTTTAGAGGCAAGTGTTAACAGAGTACATCCACCACCACCAACAATGTCTTCCTCAACAATTATTTAGCTCACTGCAACATGGGTGTTTTCAGAAGAACAATTTAAGAAAATAAAATTACTAAACTATAAAAAAAAATTTGTTCCATTAAGAGCATCGTCTACTAAGATTTCTTTTTCTATTCTAGGTGGGTTTCAGTTTGTACTCCAACTTAAAGTTTATAATAACATAAAAGATTAAACCATGAAATTTAAGATTAAACCATGAAATTTATCTGCAAGATTTTAGTTAGATTAATATCAATATATATTTCCACTGAATGTAACAAAACAAAATCTATAAACCCTAACATCATATAACTTCAAAATAAATTAAAATCGCTACCTGGTGATGATGAACCAAACGAAATTCATTGCAGACAATTCAAAATCAACACGTATATCGCTACCTGGTGATGATGAACGAAACGAAACCATTAATTCTTACGAATCGAAAAATACGCTAGTCGCAAAAACATGAATGGAAGAATACAATCAATCGACAAGCAAGAGACGAACCTTAGGTTTAGATGCAACAGCGAAGAGGGCTAATTTTGTGCAGTATTCATATTCGAATGATGATCACTGATATGACTTGTCTGATCGCCATCTTGCTGATATGACCTGCAGAGGAAATTGTTTCAAAGAAAGTGCCAAACAAAACGGAATCAATAATCAATAATAATCTTTGATTCTCACCGATATACCCTGAAGTTTGTTAGCGATTGAGCTGTGAAAAACGACGAAGCGAAAAAGTTGGGGATGAGCCGATTTTTTGACTTATTTAACAAAAGGGTTTATCTGTGATATATCGGTAGATAGATTGTATATATATAAATATTTATATTTAATATCAATATATATTTAATATTTATATCAATCGATTTTATTTTGAAAAAGAAAACATATTAATTAATTATTACTTTTTGAAATTTAAAAATCTGAAATCAAAATTTAAAATTCAAATATTTGGCTTCCCTATAATATTGCAACAAAAACCTGATTAGTTAGGGGTACAATGGTAAATTAAGTCCATCAAATAGGAGATATTACGTAAACATTGTTGGTAGACTAAATCAACGGCTAAGATCAATCTGGCTAATTCATCTAAAGGGTAGGATTAATTCATTTTAAACTAATTTAAAAATGTTTACACCTTTTAACTCCTCCAATTAATATTATAGAGATTGAGTTAATTGCATGGTTACGTAATTGCACCGTCATTCTCTATACTTCACTTTTTGCACTGGCAGTCCAAAAACATGAAAGTTGTTGTGCGGTTGGTTCCTCCTCCAATTAAAATGACTATCATACCCTTAATGTCCTAGTTTTTTATATTGAATTTACCGAGGGTAACATAGTCATTTTAGTTGGATTATGGACCAATCGCGGAACACATTTTATGTTTTTGGACTACCGGTGCAAAAAGTGAAGTATATGGACTAAGGGGTGCAATTGTGTGTAAACTACAAGGACCAACCATGCAATTAACTCTTTTTTTTTTTTAATTTTTATTTTATTTTTGTAATGACAAACCTTACGACGAGTAACACACATACTACGTATAACTATCATAAATATTTACAATTCACTTTCTTAAGTGAAACTTGAACCCCAAACCTCATGGTTGAAAGATTGGCCATTGACCCTTCGGTGTAAAATATCAATTATACTCTTCGGTACTTTTTATTTTTGGCCTTTTTAATCAATTTTTTCGCTGATATTGCTAAAACTATTAAACTTTTAACTTTTGCTCCTAATAAATTTTCATGTAACCGATAATCGAATAATGCAAATGCAATGTTTCTCAACTGATAACGTCCATTTGGCTAAAAAATCTTGTAATCAGATGTCTTACACATATAGTCATATACTACATGTGCGTATATCATTCACATAATCTATGACACACTGATTTTTCTCTTAATCTTTCACGATGTCTAACAACTTTTGATGGTGGAATTATGTAATCATTATATGCGCAACATGTCTTATTACGTTCTTTAGAATAAATATAACCTTTTGTATTACATAAAAGTTTGAAACGTACAAAAGTTGAAAGTTCAATGGGTTTATGAGTGATAAAAAAATTAGTCTAAACTTGAAACGATCTTTAATGGTATTTGAGACAACTTATTATATGTGTTGTTTTAGAATTTTTTTTTCATCTTATTGGTTTTGATTTTAAAAGTTTTTCTTCTAAAAGTGTGTTCTTGAAAGGAATATAAAATATAAGTCGTAAGGACTATGTTAGTTAATATGTTTTGATTTAACATGTTAGATTTTAAAGGAAACAAAGACGAATTCAAAATGGAAGTGTTTACGCAAATTGCAAAATAAAAACTGAAATTTCAGATATTCAAAAGTACAAAGGTTTAATAATGCAATTGATCTCTATCTATACTACATTATAAAGCATTTTAGCGTTTTTCAGTTGCATTAAGGTTTTAAAGATGTGAAATTACATCTATACCCCAGAAGGTAAAAGTTGGAGATTCTAATTTATATTGTTTCCAAAATTTGTTAACTCTAATTTAAATTGTTTCTGTTATATTGTACTCCCTCCGTCCCAAATTATTTGTCACCAGACAAAAAACACACAGTTTAAGAAAAGTGCATTTATTACTGTTGATCACCAATAGAATTTCATCTTTTTCATTTTAAAGCATTTTGATTGGTTGATTTTAAAAGAGGAAAAACATTTTGGAACATACCAAAATGGAAAGATGGACAAATAAAATGGGACGGAGGGAGTATATCATTTGATCATTTGATTTGATTAGGGGTGTGCATGGTCCAGAACCGGACCAAACTATCTCGGTTCGGTTCGGTTCCGAGACCCGAATTGTAACAGATTCTTGGACCAAGGACCGGACCATATATCATCGGTTTGGTTCCAAAACGGTCCTGCTCGGTTCGGTCCAAAAGACCGACCCGTTTGGTTATGTGTAATTTTATTGTCATTTTGTATATAGCCGATGTTAAGTAATCGTTTATTTGAGAAATATCTAATAAAGGAGCTATACATTTTGGAGTAAGTGCATAAACAATGTCAAGTATAAAGGTTTGATGAATTTAAACAATAGACCACTTTGGTTAAATAAACAATCCAACGCTTTTTTATAGTCATCCAAAGATGTACAGCTATAAAGGTTTGAAACTGAGTCCTCTTATAATTAGGTATCAGGATGTCAACCAATAGACCACCTTGGTAATGGTTACGTTGACCATTATATAATTTAGATATAATATTTACAAGGGAACAAAATATGAAGCCATAAGGTGTATAAACATATATATACATGATTTAACTAACTAACCGAGTCCCACATAGGTGACAAAGAATTTGGATGAGCATTTGTTTTTTGACGATACATAAGAAAGTTATATGAAGTTAAATGCTATATTTAGTGAATGTATACGGAATATTCGGTTCGGTCCATTTCCCATTTTTTTCGGGTTTGGTCCAGGACCGGACCAAGTCCCAAATATCCAAAAAACTATGGACCATGGACCGTACCATATATCCTCGGGTATTTCGGTTACGGTCCGGTTCCTCCTCGATCCTTGGGTATTTTCGGTTCTTCCCATAAAATGCAGAGTCCTAGATTTGATGACTTTGATTTAATTTTGTAATGGGTGCTCGAGATTAATACATTCACAACCAAAAACTCCTTGCTCCTCTTTTCTCAATTACCGTTGAATATTGTTGATACTACACGTTGCCGCTAAACCTATCTCATCACAACCCATCACGTTTTTTCCTTTCATATATGTTAGTGTCACGATGACATGGTGCTTAGTGAACATGTCTTCAAAAAAGTTATATTTTTCCTCTCGCATTATGCGGGTACCATACTATATTACGATAACTTGTTCGATCTAAAAACATTGTCAAATTCTATATCTAATCCAATACTAGATATTGAGTTGAATGTACAACTTTTGTATACTCGTATAGATTATACAATCTATATAATATATAAGAAAAATAGTATTTTTCAAATAATTACACATGAAACATGTAAAGAATTTCTTGGGTTTTTAGATAAGTAGTGATGGGAGATGTTGGATAAAGTTGAAGAAGGACAGGGATGGAGGGTGTGTTTCATGATTCATGAATTGAATCTTCCATTAAATTCATGATATAAATTCATGATATGTATGTTAACAAAAGCCCCAAAAAAGGGCCATAATTTGCCACATGCATATGGACACGTAAGAGCTCTCACATCAAGAAGATTGGTCAATGGTCAAACAGTCTATCTCTCTATCTCTCTATGTTTACATGTATGTATAAAACTGTAACTGACTAGCATAAAATCTCACAATAATACAATATCCAAGCCTAGAGATTCCATTTTTCATATAAATCAGTCTATTTTGTCAAATTCCTTTCAATATATTCCCCAATTGATAACTGAAGTTACAAACCAATATGCGATTTTTTCACTAATAGCCATATAATTTCTTAACCATGGGGTTGCAAGTCACAACTATTGTAGTGAAACAAACATAACCAACTTTTAAAATAAGGCCTCGTGTATTCAACTATTCATGTGGTTTGTTCAAAACCAGAAATGATATGATATGGATGTAAATTGTTTACAACTACATGCAAACAAATATAAACAATCATGAAAAGTAAGTAATCATCTTTTATATCTACGGTTTCGGAATTAATCAACTTTGGTGGGTACTATTCCACGGGGAATACCCTAAAGAGATTGACGTGACCCTTTTAAACGCAAGGAATTCACTTTGTTTAGGCTGCGAGTAATGGGTCATGTTAATTTCATTTAGATCGACATAGGACTCCAAGTCACACTTTAACACGATATAACTTTCAAAAGTTGAGATTTTCTAGTCCATTATACTCATTTTTATTTTTAAACCTTCTAGTAACGTTATAAAGGATTGCAACTGTTCCAAGAGATATATACGATAAGTTATCTTGGTGTAGAGACTAACAAACAAAAGATTAGGCATATTTAAGTCATTTGGTTTGGTAGGTAGATGAAACAAAAAACCAAACTATCGAATTTTTCAACTTTATATTGCACTAATCATCATTTTAATATTTAGATTAAGAGAGACTACACAAAACACACAAGATAAAACTATAAAAGAGCAGGAATTACAAAGAAACAAATAGAAAAAGACAATCTTAAAAAATAAACTCGGACTCGTTAGAAAATAAGGTGTGTTGGTGAAAAAATAGTTTAGGGACTGTGCGGTAAATTCACTCATCTAAAGAATCTCTCTACAAAAATAGAAGGGTGGGAATACTGGAATAGGATTGTAGGAAGTGAGACCATGGTCAAAAAGGTTAAGCTAAAGAGTATGGGTTAAACTCAGTCTCCAAGGAAACGGTTGTCAAAATATTAGTGGGCCATGTATGCGTCTGACAAGACAATTAGTTAAATCAAGAAGCAAATTGACTGTGATTCTCGTTTGTGGTATAACCGAGATGATCCATCGCTAATTGGTGCAAGTCCCGGACGGGATCGATTCGGCACAACTCGAGTCAAGTTTAAGTTAGTTGAAGAGGTGTCGTGTTGGGCTTGAGTATTCAAAAATTCGGTTCGAAAGCTTAGTACGTCTTATCGAGCTCAAATTTTAAAAGAATGGGCAACGTCTTCCGCTGAATCCTGACAGAGAGCAAAGTAAAGAGGCTAAATCAACAACTTTAACATTGACATTTTTATGTAATTGATAGTCTATTCAACATCAATCTTCAAATAAAAACAACAAAGGTTGTTAAGATCGAGTTTATACATAAGAACGTTTTTGTCTTTGCAAGATTATTTTATTTATATCAAAACATCATTATTTATTTACTAGATATCTAAATTCCTATAAAAAAATAACTATTAGACAAATTAATGTAATATTTAACCTTTTAATATTTTATATTATAAAAGAAGCAATTTGTCAAAAGATCATATTATAACAAAACATAGTAGTATAGTACGATTGTATGTCATAATAAGTTTAACAGCATACGAGCCTACAATTGTCAATTATTAATTTAAGATATCAATTGCAACTTGAAATGGAGTGATTTAGGATTTTGTGGTTTTATACTTCTAGGTTAATATGATATATTACATTTTGAAACAAAGACCGTATAATAATTTTTGAACATGCATTAGACTACGGGGCTATGGGCAATAGATATATTTAGCATATTTGAACGCGTATACATCTTATAATGTACGAGTTGGATCGGATTATACACTGATATTAGGAGCGATCATATGATCCTAGTGCAATTATACATTCTGAGCGGTCCTACTTCGATCATGCATGTTTTCTAGTGGTAGGATCGTACGATCCTACGATAAAACAACTACTCCGTATTAGTTTTTATTTTTATTTTATATATATAGAACACCCCTTGTTAATTGAATGAGATGTTGCTATACTTGCTATGTTTTCTATAAAGTTGTTGAAAAATTCTTTCATAGTATATAGTTTAATAAAAATGGTATGTACACCAAACTTTATAAAATCTATGAACAATCAACATTAATAATTAAACGATATCTTTCTATATATATAAAGAAAGCCTTAAGCTTCCATTGCTTGATACATCATCACCATTTCCTTTATTTCTTTTCATTTTTTTCCAAAATTCATTAATTCTTTTTTAAATATTTATACATTACTTTTTTTTTGTTTTTTAAATATAAGACATATTTAAAAGTTCTTCCGTTTACTCTCTTTTTTCTCCATTCTAAATCAAGTTTATTCACATATAAAAAAAAAAAAAAAAAAAAAAAAAAAAAAAAACCCTACTATTTTTACAAGTTATTATATATATTAAGAAATTTATTTTTCATATAACATAAAGGCTCAACTATGTCAACATATGTATTCTAACTAATGAAACTACATATAACTCTAATTGAAAATCAATATAAAACTTCAATTTTGCTAGATTTCACAAAAAAAAATTTAAACATTATAAGTCTTTACATATCTAAAACTTAACCGTAATCAAGTATACCAACAAACTTTGTTGGTTATCTTTGCATGTAAAAATTGGTGCTTTAAATTAAAGAAGATATTTATAGGTTATATGATGAATATGGTATTCTAATATTTCTTACCATAGACAAGATATACATAAATAAACTCTTTCCTATATTTACGCAAAAAATACTGATTAAATTATGATTACATTTCGTTACACGATATACATCAATTTTATAAGATTATATCCATATAACACTATAAAACAATACTGTCAACGAAACTAGACGTGGGTTGTGCGTTATTCCTTACTAGTTGGAAGCTATAAAATAAAGAAGAGTACAATTGTTCCCTTGTTTGGGGTTGATGTATGATCATGATCATATATAGCATGTGCCTTTTCTGCATCATCCCCATAATCAATTCTCTCACATGGATCAAGATTTAACCATTGCATGCCACCATGATCAACGTGACATGCAATCGGCTCTTTTCTTGATTCTTGCATTCATCTTTCTACAATTTAAACATTATATTGTAAATTTTGTACATCCATTTTCTAATAATTTGAAATACAACAACAATTATTATTATTTATTGGAGGATATTTGTATTGTAGCTAATAAATTAGCATAAGAATTAAGAAGCACATGGATTGTAGTGACTTGTGTTGTTACCCAACTTTATAGCCACATGGATGACAATACGAAACCACAAAAAAACGAACGAGTTTAGATTATCTACTCATACCATATGCATTATTATTAATGCTTTATACAAGCATACAACGTGTGATACAACAAATGCCTTTTCATTAATGATTATTAAGTTCAAAGTTAGGGATGACAACGGGTCGGATTCGGGGTGGGTTTTAGTGCCGTATCCAAGCCCGTTTACAATTTCCATACCCATATCCAACCCAATATCTTGCGAGTACCCGTCTAGTATTACTCGTCGGTTTTTCGAGTTTCCCCACGGGTTTCGGTTATCCTCACTTGAGTATTCGCCAAATAAAATAGTGGGCATGGGGATTAGAAACATGTATTAAAAGCAAACGGTTTCATAACTTAAACTTTCAGACCATTCATAATACAAAGAATTCCATGTTTATGAAAGTACAAATTCAAATATCTTGATAATGAAAATCGAAAGATATACATGCAAAATACTGATAATATGATCACTCTTCATCCACCATTTCCCAAAATGTCAATATATTAACTTGAACTTTCGTCTAATTGCAATTACTTTGCTAGTGAAATTTAAAGAGTTATTCAGTTACATAGAGTTTAAACGTATAGGGAAAATTCACCATTCAATTGTACTCCAATTATATAAAAAGATTAAGCATTTACATTTACATATACATAATACGAATACTAATTAAAAAATCATTATATATTAATAATAATAATG
The DNA here is from genome assembly GCA_949592205.1 of Helichrysum umbraculigerum. Lineage (NCBI taxonomy): Eukaryota > Viridiplantae > Streptophyta > Magnoliopsida > Asterales > Asteraceae > Helichrysum > Helichrysum umbraculigerum. Next base: position 291,283,969 of record CATIUR010000001.1, on the reverse strand, counting down.
CGGGTAGGGTACGGGTACACTGGTATGGGTACGGATACGAGTAATCGGGGCGGGTATTACTAAAACCCATACCCGCGAAAAAAAAATATTTCTACCCAAACCAGTATCCAAAGCCGCTTCCCGCCTCCGTACCCAACCCAATTATTTCGGGTTCGGTTTTTCCCGTCGGTTTCAGGTGGTTTTTGCCATCCCTATTCAAAGTTAAACAACTTCGTTTTATAATCCTCTTGTTTAAAGTTAAAACCATAAACATGTATTAAAGTTTAAACCATAAACAAGTATTCGAGTGTGGGTGTAATTAAACCGTACACCACACATAAAGACATAAAGTATGAATATATGGATACATGTGACATCCGTCAATTTGAAACCCGAGTTTTAAAAACAACGAATTTATGTTAAATATATAAATTTAATCATCGAATTACAGGAGCTTATAAACTCAAAGAAATAAACTAAGGACTCAAACAAAAGACGGTCATTGTCGCAAAATACAATAACAAGGACACTTTCAAAAAGGAACGAACTCAAGGAGCAAGTTTGAACAAAGATATAAGCGATCTCAGCCATTTGCTGTATAATTTAAATACGTAAAAATCTATAAGTTCGGTTTAGATTCAGTTGTACAAAGATGACGTTGCAAAAATCGAGACACCCAAACGAATACATTAAATTGACAAACCATTTAGGAAAATGATTCATAGACCTAAACTTACAAGCCTAACATAGACCTAAAGTTTGTGATTGGTTGATGGAAAAAATTGAGTGGATGAGATTAGGAGAGAGAAATAAATCAACCAATGAGATAATTATGTCTATATGTAGGTCTGTGTAATTAGGTCTCTGTAGCATTACTCAACCATTTATTATTCATATATTCATAAAATAAATCAATTGGGGTAGATGAAGATAGAATGTTGACAAGATGAACAAAAAATACTAGCCATGTGCTATGCACATGAGACCATTCAACTGGAATGGAAGTTAGTAACCAAATAATTTAGGGTCAGATTTCGGAAATACGAGAAACACAATTCCTTTTAAGAATTGTATAACAGTAATAAATATATAGATCGTATTGAAAAAGAGTTTCTTTCAACATAGATTCTAAGAGCACGAGGAGTGGTGACATTGATTTTTTAGTGTTATGAGGGACACACCGTATGTGAATTGAGGGAGTGGGAGATATTGAAGAAAAACTTATAAAGAACTTCCCTGATATGAATAACATTATCGATAAAGATATAGACTTATAATATATCATAGGAGATAATTTAGATTATATAAAAATAAAATGAACGAGCTTTAACAAACGTTCACAAACGTAACTGAACAAACAAAAGATATGCTCGTGCTAAAATCATGTCCGTGTTTGTTCATTTAACTAAACACATGAATAAAAATGAACTTCCCGTCGAATGGTTCACGAAATATTATGTGAACATTTAGTTCGGTTACATGCCTATTACTTTTCCAATCAAAAGACCCAATCTCAGTTGTACATGACGTGAAGAGATGGTCGTCTTCGGATAAGTCGTTGAAGTAAGTTTTTCATTTAGATCTAAACATTAATAAATCTAAATTATATTTTACATTAGAGCATACAGAGTTGAAGGTCAAAACCATCGCGTTCAACAAATTGAACACTGAAGACCGGCGTTCACCACTCCGCATCAGCATTTACATTCAGCGTTCAACTTCAATGTTGAAGGTAACACGTGTTAGGACCGATACTTTAGGCCAACAAGATATCCAACATATAAGCCCTAAACACTACTCCAAATTTGGTGTAATAAAAGAAACTTTCAAGAATATGCTTGCACCAAATATATTTCATCTCCAACATATGCATTATATTTTTGTAGTAAAATAGTAAAACTACTTTCATCAATTACACATTTTCTCCAAAACTATTTTTACATTATACTATAATTGAAGGGTGGGGTTCAAATGAGAATAGGAATTTATGTGAGAATGAGGGAACCAATGATATTGTGCCATGTGTACAAAGAGAATGTTTCAAATGTACAAAACTCATTTACCCCCAACATGTAACACCCCCAAATTTACAGTTTGGCGGAAGCATACTTTGGGTGTTACTAATCAATAATCAAGGCACATAGATATATAGCAAACGACTCTATATGCGTCGTTTTAATAAAAATACATTAATATAAGAAATGTCTACAACATTTGAAACTGTACATAGCTCGTGTTCGATTAAATGAGAGATTTCAGTACATAAGTACTAGTACAAAATATAATAATGCAAGAAAATCTCTAATGACTGCATGCTGACTCAGCTATAGTAATCCTGATGGCAGTCCAATCTACTGCTGGGTACCTGTGATACATGCTAAAATGGGTCAGCTAAAAGCTGGTAAGCTCACATGTTTGAAATCAGATAATATCGTATGAACCGTAAGATTTAAGTAATGATTTGCATTTAGCAAATAAATAGTAATGTATACAACCATGAGCACATAGTCTGAGCTTAACTCGAGGGTCGGGTCCCATATAGAGAATTCCAAGCGAGGTGCCTCCACGAGTGCCTAATCCACACTCGTCTGAACAATTATTAGTACGTCCATTTACCCAGTTAGTGCATGCTAACCCGGACGAGGAGGGTCAATCCTATATGGTACCATATACTAATAATCACGCTATAACGTATTACCAAACTATGCTTGATGGAGGGCTTTGAAATGATTAGTGGAAAACAACTCATGTAGTATATTGTAAAGTTTGTACTTGCGTTCACATGTTAAAAATGAGCAATGGATCACACCCCTTAGTAAAAACGATAAAAGAGGGGCTATGAGACTCACCTGAGTCTTGAAGCGTTTGGTCAATAAACGTACGATGCTTAATCAAGCCGTGAGATGTCTGCAGACAGATAACCTGAGGGTGTCCACGACACGCGATGGTTATTAATATGAGTAGGTAGTTACAAAGACTACATTCGTAGTTGTTTCGTTCAACTATAATGTCCAAATTACTACGATTTGGTTGGTTGATTTGAGTTTTGAAAACGTGTACGGCCCGTTGGCGATTGTTTGTAATAATAATCTCAACATTATCATTATGTTTTTGAAATGTTATACTTAAAAGTGTATCCCAAAGTGTTTTAGAAGTCGTATCGTATAAGTGTTTGAGGTTGTACAAGTTCGACACTTAGGATGAAAATAATTTGTCAACTTTCTGTTTTTGGCGACACTGGGCTAGTGTCGCTATAGGCGACACTAGGTGAGTGTCGCTACAGATGACACTTGTTAGGCGACACTTGGTGAGTGTCGCTAGATATCCGATTTTCAATTGATTGGCGACACTTGATTAGTGTCGCTATAGGCGACACTTCTAAATTTTGGCGTCACTAAGGTAGTGTCGCTAATATAAATCTGATTGAGTAATTCAGCGACACTTAAGTAGTGTCGCTATAGGGGCGACACTTGGCATAGCGACACTTAACTAGTGTCGCTAGCACTGTTTTTGACACATTAGCGACACTTCCAACTGTTCGCCGGAAATTGAGCCGAAAATGAGTTTTCCGGCCACTGTTCGGTCCAATACTTTTACCCAAACCATATTTGGACATTTTAAGCTTATAGAAACAACAAACAAGTGAAAACAATGAAAATCGGAGCGTTTCGAGATTTGTCGGATACTTACAAACTTAACGCCGGAGAAATCCGAAAAGATAGGATCGTAGATCGTAGATCGTGATGAGGTGATCGTTTTTCTTCAAATAGACGAGATGATCCGAGTGCGTTTAGGGGTGTTATTTTGATATTTTGGTGATGGTGGTGTGGTGAAATTTGGGAGAGAAAAAAAAGAAAGATGGAGAGAAGAGAGAGAAAGTGATAGATAGAAATGAGGAATGGGGAGGGGATTCCCTCCCTTTTAGGCCGGTTGGGTGGGGTCCACGGGAGTGGACTTCACCCACTTTTGTTTCCCCGTGTTTGCGTTCCGTGTGGTGTTCGTTTTCCCAATCGTTTAAACGTTAAATAATTACTTTATACGTTTAAATATACGTTTTAAAATACGAATAATTATTCAATATTTTTGTTGAAGTATTTTATTAAATACTTTATATTTGAGTTATAAAATATAACTTATCTTTATTCTGGATTGTTTGCGCGTTTGATACTTTTAATCGCGAAATTGTTTGTACGATACGAGTTATGTACGAAATATTATAAAAATAAAAAAAATTTTTGGATATAATTGCGTTATTAAGTAATGTTATATTATTTAATAAAATTGTTCACCAACGTCCGTATTTAATTGAGTCGAATTACATTCGATTTGAAACTTGTACGATTGAATCAAATCGCATAATCGTATATATTCAACAATATATATTTTGATACATTAATTAGCCTAACACAGAGCTAATTACATGTATTTAAAATTGATTAGGCACTAATTACTAGTCCTAATTTGACGGGTGTCACATTCTCCCCCTGTTAGAAGAATTTCGTCCCGAAATTTAGCTCGAAGTCGCGTTTGACGTAGAGTCAGTGAAGAGTTGAGGATACTTGAGTCGCATTTGGTCTTCCCGTTCCCAGGTGAACTCCGGACCACGCCGCAAATTTCACCTGACTTTGACGATGGGAATACGACTTTGTTTGAGTTGTTTGACCTCACGGTCTATGATTTCAGCGGGTTCCTCAACGAAGTGAAGTTTGTCGTCAACACGAATTTCATCGAGTGGAATAATAAGTGTCTCATCAGACAGACATTTCTTCAAGTTAGAAATGTGAAAAGTGGGGTGCACGCTGCTGAGCTCGGATGGCAGTTGCAATCGATATGCCACTGGACCAATTCTCACGAGGATCTCGAATGGTCCAATGTACCTGGGATTTAACTTTCTGCGTCTGCCGAATCGGATTACGCCTTTCCAAGGTGATACTTTTAGTAGCACTCGATCCCCAACCTGGAAGTCGAGTGGTTTGCGTCTCACGTCAGCGTAACTTTTCTGACCATTGCGTGCGGCTTTGAGTTTGTTTTGAATCTCGAAGATTTTCTAGGTTGTTTCGTGGATAGTTCAGGACCAGTGAGTTGACTGTCTCCCACTTCGCTCCAACAGATAGGTGATCGGCACTTACGACCGTACAGTGCCTCGAATGGTGCAGCCTTAATACTGGAGTGATAGCTATTGTTGTACGAAAACTCACACAATGGTAGATGTTGTTCCCAGTTTACACCGAAGTCAACTACGCAGGCTCGTAGCATGTCTTCCAGTGTTTGAATAGTTCGTTCACTTTGGCCATCGGTTTGAGGGTGGTATGCGGTACTCATATCGAGACGGGTACCCAACGATTTCTGAAGTGATTGCCAAAAGTGAGATGTGAAGCGACTATCCCTGTCGGAGATAATCGAGATTGGAACACCGTGTCGAGAAACGACTTCCTTGATGTAGATTCGTGTGAGTCGTTCCATTTTATCGGTTTCCTTGATCGCCAGAAAATGAGCAGATTTCGTGAGACGATCGACGATCACCCAAATGGTATCGCAACCGCTCGATGACTTGGGTAGTTTGGTTATGAAATCCATGAAGATTTGTTCCCATTTCCATTCAGGAATGTCGGGTTGTTGAAGTAAGCCAGAAGGCTTTTGATATTCCGCTTTGACTTTTGAGCAAGTAAGACACTTGCTGACGTAGGTGGCTGATGTCGACTTATGAAAACGCGTCTTGTTTTACAATTTATAAATAGAAATACCTAATAAATACTTTCAAGCAACCAGGCAAGAATACCCGATCAATTGCAAATATAGATTTGGTAAGTCAGATTCGAACACAGGGAAAAGGTGGAATATTTAAAATAAAAATTAACAATTAACTAGAAAGCAGTAAATATGGGGGGCGTTTTAGTTCCGTACGAACATTTGTTTAAAAAACATTTAATTTAAAATAAACAAACTTAAATAAATACTTTTAAATTAAAATAATAAATAAATAATAACAATAAATCCTAATTGGAAGGAATAAGTAATTGTACAGTTAATGTCACTTAGATTCATATTTCCCGATTTATTATGTATTGATTATCTAATTGTGATTCTTTTAGATCAACTTAATACCAAATTCTTCAATGAATACTAAGTCAAATATGAACTAGCCAACGTTTCGGGTCCAACTAATTCCTATAATCTAGGGTCCAACATGAAACACTGGTTCCAATGTCACAAGATGATCATTCAATTGTGTGCCTTTCCCTAAATTATGCATTAAACATTCACAACTCGTTATAATCAACTCTATTGGTATGACTCAACAATACCCAATAATTAACTTATTGTCTTGTTCATTTTAAAGTAGATAATTATTGTATACTCGACCTATCAGACTCAACGTATTTAGTGATAGTCCAAAACCCTAAGGTAGTACTAGCAATAATCAATAATCTTAAAGGAACTCAATCTCATTAAAATTATTAATCACGTGAAGCAACAATAATAACTAGTTACCAATAAACAAGTGTCCACGAGCAATATAACCGTTTTCAATCAAATAACTTATTCAATACGCAATTATAATCGTTCAACAATCATAATCTAAGTTAAATCAACTACACAATCACTTTAAATACTCAATTCATCATAAATCAGTAATAATCAGATCATTCAACATCAAATACTTCAATGAAATCGAAATAAAGAAATTATACCGAGTTATAAAGACGAACTACGAATGATTTAGATGAATTATCCTCGTTCTTCACCTTTCGTACCTCCAAACTACTCCTAAAATTCGTAAACCTAACCGAAAACTCGACTGAAAACGTCTGGAAACGAAAAACTCTAAAAAACTATCGAATTAGGGTTTAAAACGCGTTTTTATACTTCCTGGAATTTTGATCCATACGGCGTATGGATTTCCATACGGCGTATGGATTGAATTCAAGCCCAGCCCATGTCCGCGTAACCTGGGCCTCCACTGCAGCAATCCATACGGCGTATGGATGACTTTTCCTGCCGATATTTTGCTTTTTCTTCTTTTATTCTTTTCTTCGACTTCGGCTTTACTTATTTCTTCAAATACGCATCATTTAACTCTTTTATTTACTGTTTTCCTTCCTTTCTTCATAAAAGCTCCATTTCCACATCTAATTGCAAATATGAACGAAATGAATATCTATTCTAAACAAAATGCAATAAAAACATTCAAGAATAGGGGTAAAATACTACTGAAATATAGTACTTTTGAGCGTTTATCAGTGGCGATTTCAGCTTTCATGTTTGGCCACCAATAAAACTCCTTGATGTCGTGGTACATTTTATCGGATCCCGGGTGGATAGAATACTTGGACTTGTGAGCTTCATCCATCACCAAGTCTCGCAGGTTCCCAAAACTAGGCAACCAGATTCGATTTGAGAAACACCTAACTCCGTTAGGTTTGATTTCGAATTGTTTATCCAAGCCTCGCAAGGCTTCGTTTTTGATATTATCGGTTTTGAGGGCTTCGAGTTGAGCAGCGAGAATTTGGATGTTTAGATCATTGTGAATAGTCATACTGAGGGCTCGGACTCGGAGTGGTCTCGATCGTTCTTTTCGACTGCGGGCATCGGCAACATCATTTGCCTTCCCTGGATGGTATTTGATTTCGCAATCGTAATCGGTAAGCAACTCGACCCATCAACGCTGCCTCATGTTGAGATCCTTTTGATCGAATATGTGTTGGAGACTTTTGTGGTTTGTAAAGATTGTGCACTTAGTGCCGTAGAGGTAATGTGTCCACATTTTGAGAGCGAACACGACAGCTCCAAGTTCGAGGTCATGAGTGGTGTAATTCTTTTCGTGGATTTTGAGTTGTCGTGAGGCATAAGCAATGACCTTGTCCCGTTGCATCAGCACGCAACCGAGACCTTGATGAAAAGCATCGCAGTATACCACAAAGTCATCGGTGCCTTTGGGTAATGATAGGATAGGAGCACTGCAAAGCTTTTGTTTTAATAGTTGGAATGATGACTCTTGTTTATAAGTCCAATCGAACTTCTTTTCCTTCTGAGTCAGTACCGTGAGTGGTTGGGCTATTTTGGAGAAATTTTCAATGAATCGTCGATAGTACCCGGCAAGTCCTAGAAACTGCCATACTTCGGTCGGTGTGGTAGGTGCTTGCCAGCACTTGATAGCTTCGATTTTTGAAGGATCTACATGAATTCCTTGACTATCGATAACGTGTCCAAGGAATTGAACGGTTTGTATCCAGAACTCACACTTGGAGAATTTGGCGTAAAGCTCCTCGTGTCTAAGTAGTTCTAGAATGGTTTTGAGATGTTGTGCGTGTTCTTGTTCGTTGCGCGAGTATATGAGTATGTCATCGATGAAGACGATGATAAACTTGTCAAGGTAAGGTTTGCACACCCGATTCATAAGGTCCATGAATACAGCCGGTGCGTTGGTTAAACCGAAGGGCATCACTTGGAACTCGTAGTGCCCGTACCAGGTTCTGAAAGCAGTTTTCGGAATGTCGCTGTCGCGAATGCGTAGCTGATGATAACCTGATCGCAGATCGATCTTTGAGTAAAAACTTGAACCCTGGAGTTGATCAAATAGATCATCAATACGAGGGAGCGGATATCGGTTCTTGACGGTTAGTTTGTTCAACTCTCGGTAGTCGATGCACATTCTGAATGAACCGTCTTTCTTTTTGACAAACAAGACCGGGGCTCCCTAAGGTGAAGAACTCGGCCTAATGAACCCTCTCTCCAGAAGTTCCTGTAACTGGGTGGACAACTCCTGAAGTTCGGATGGGGCTAAACGGTATGGTGCTCGGGCTACCGGTGAAGGCGTGCAGCACCTGGCACGAGATCGATCGAGAACTCAACCTGTCTAGGTGGCGGTAGACCAGGAAGTTCTTCGGGAAAGACTTCTGGAAAATCTCGTACGATTGGCACATCCTCAAGTCGCTTCTCTTCCGACTTTTTCTCCAGGACGTGCGCGAGGATTGCCGGATAACCCTTTCTCAGAAATTTTTGGGTTTTCAAGCAAGAGATGATATTCAGTCTCGTCCCACCGGTCTCCCCTTGTATGATCAAGGTTCTACCGACGGCAAGAGGAATGCGGACAATTTTGTCATAACAAACGATCTCGGCCCGATGCTTGGACAACCAGTTCATACCCACGATGACGTCGAAACTTCCGATTCTAACAGGCATGAGGTCAATTGAGAAGGTTTCGTCTGCTAGATTTAAAGTGCAATTAGGTATTACACTATCGGTTTCTATGAGTTTACCGTTTGCTAGTTCTACGGTGTACTTAACATCTAGGGCCACAGGGGTGATGTCAAGTAGTGGGCAAAACTCATCAGATATAAAACTCATCAGATGCAGTTATGTTGTTGAGGAGGAACATACCCGTGACCACATTCGGGTCTTGACGGGCGTCCCTAGAGTTGAGTACAAAGGCTCTACCTTTTGCGTTGTTGTTGTTGTTGCCCTTGTTCTTCAGTTTCGGGCACTCATTCCTGTAGTGCCTAGGGTTTCTGCATTCGTAGTAGGCTTTGGACGGCATGGCGTTGCGGTTGAAGTTGTTGCTGGTGTTGTTGGGGGACCTGCAGTCTTTGATGAGGTGTCCGTACCTCTTACAGTTATTGCAGGGGGTTTCGCAGGGACCCTCGTGATGACGGTTGCACTTGGAACAGTAGGGTTTGTTCCCAGTGTAACCTCATTTGGGTTCGGTGGTTGAGTTGTAGGCTTTGATGGTGTCGGGTTTCTTGTTTTGGTGGTTGTTGTGGTTGTCGGACCATTTTCTTTTGTTGTTGTTGGAGGATGGAGTAGGTGGTTCTGGGTCCTCGTTCATGGCTAAAAGTTCATGGGCCAACCGGAGCCATGAATGGTGGTTTGGTTTGATGAGACGACATTTCCCCAGACAGATTCCGGAAGGCCGCGAATGTACTTCTTGATCTTTTCAGGTTCAGTACTTACCATAGCCGGGCGAAGGATGGTGAGCTGTTGGAATCTGGTGGTGTATCCAACAATATCAGTTCCCTGCACTTTTAAGTGCCAGAACTCTTCATCCAGCTTCTGGGAGTTGTTCGGCTGGGCAATACTCATCAGTGAACATTTTTTTCAGATCCTCCCAAGGGTGTAGATAGGCGGTGTCAATACCCACAGACTAGGCATATGAGTTCCACCATGAGAGGGCACCATCTTCGAGGGTGCAGGTAGAGAATTTGACCTTGTCGTCCTCTGCACATTTGCTGATGCGGAAGACAGATTCCATCTTTTCGAACCATCTGATTAATCCGATGGCTCCTTCGGTTCCCTTGAAGCTCAAGGGTTTGCAGTTTTAGAAATCCTTGTAGGAACAAGGCTTGGCGGCGGTAGTGGTTTCAATGGTATCGCTGTTTCTCCCGGAAATCTGTGAAGAGTTCCGAGCCAGAGCTTCAGTCACAGCCTGAGTTATGAGTGATGTAAGCTGAGCATCGGAGTATGGCCTCGTCTTTGGCGGCATGCTTCTTCAATAAGAGAAATGAAGATACTTGAGATTTTGTAAGAAAGTTGTATTTGTCACAGATGCTCATGTATAAACGCGGTAATACATAACATCAATATGAAAATGGCAATTAATATGGATTGAAACAGCGAGGATATTTGATAGATAATATGAGTTTAAAGGTTATATCCCATGGATATATTACAAAAGGTGTCGGGAATTGTTACATCCGACCGAATTACAAAGTAGCGCTTAGGTAGTTATTAGATTACAAGATGGATTACAAGACAAGGACTACACTAGTCTCGACGTAGATCAATCTGCTCCATCATTTCAACGAGACGATCCACAGTATTTGCAAGTCTGCTGGCTTGTCGGGCGTTATCTTCTGCTAGGGCCAGTCGTTGCACTAAACCGCGAACATATTCCTCTGCTTCCCGTGAGCGTTGCTCACATTCTTCTAGCCTTTGCTGCAAAAGGGCGGTTTCTACGCTTATCTCCACTACCTTGTTGCGAAGGACATCCACGTTGTTAATGGTGGTTTCGTGATCCTCGGAGATTTGGTTGATGCGCTCGAGGGATGTAAATCTCCAGTTTTCGTTGGTTTCTTGGAGTTCGATGTCCATGGTGTTAAGCCGTTGCTCGTGACGGTGTAGCCTAGCGGCTAAACCCGGTAGAGTGATGTGCGCGGGATATAGGCCAGCTCGAGGCAACCTGGGCCCTGGGGTTCCTCCTAGCTACTCTCGGGTTTTGGGATCCATGAGGATGAGATTGCGATGAATTGGATGGTGTGTTTGCCATTCTGAGACAAAGCGTTAGAGAAAGTGAGGCCTATACTTATATGGTAATATATATATAATATAGCCTAAGATATTGAGCGGGAACGAGGCCTATCTATGTATAATATCACATAATAGCCTAGGTTGTCTAATATAGACATGTTTGAGTCCCGGTTTCTCTCGAGGTCAGAGTCAACTAATGTATCCCCGTTCAACATAATCGTTTCAGACCTTACATCATCTTTCATTAATTATACATAGTTGATCAGGCTATGTTAAATTAAAGTCGTATGTTGTAATTCCTGAACCAGTCATGCCTAATAAGGAAATACTGCCTAACGGTCATAGTCTAGGCCCACTAAATGCAACCTAGTTCACTATAACCTTAGGCTCTGATACCAATCTGTAACACCCTCAAATTTACAGTTTGGCGGAAGCATACTTTGGGTGTTACTAATCAATAATCAAGACACATAGATATATAGCAAACGACTCTATATGCGTCGTTTTAACAAAAATACATTAATATAAGAAATGTCTACAACATTTGAAACTGTATATAGCTCGTGTTCGATTAAATGAGAGATTTAAGTACATAAGTACTAGTACAAAATATACTAATGTAAGAAAATCTCTAATGTCTGCATGCTGACTCGAGCTATAGTAATCCTGATGGCAGTCCAATCTACTGCTGGGTACCTGTGATACATGCTAAAATGGGTCAGCTAAAAGCTGGTGAGCTCACAGGTTTGAAATCGTATGAACTGCAAGATTTAAGTAATGATTTGCATTCAGCAAATAAATAGTAATGTATACAGCCATGAGCACATAGTCTGAGCTTAACTCGAGGGTCGGGTCCCATATAAAGAATTCCGAGCGAGGTGCCTCCACGAGTTCCTAATCCACACTCGTCTGAACAATTATTAGTACGTCCGTTTACCAAGTTAGTGCATGCTAACCCGGACGAGGAGGATCAATCCTATATGGTACCATATACTAATAATCACGCTACAACGTATTACCAAACTATGCTTGATGGAGGGCTTTGAAATGATTAGTGGAAAACAACTCATGTAGTATATTGTAAAGTTTGTACTTGCGTTCACAAGTTAAAAATGAGCAATGCATCACACCCCTTAGTAAAAACGATAAAAGAGGGGCTATGAGACTCACCTGAGTCTTGAAGCGTTTGGTCAATAAACGTACGATGCTTAATCAAGCAGTGAGATGTCCGCAGACAGATAACCTGAGGGTGTCCACGACACGCGATGGTTATTAATATGAGTAGGTAGTTACAAAGACTACCTTCGTAGTTGTTTCGTTCAACTATAATGTCCAAATTACTGCGATTTGGTTGGTTGATTTGAGTTTTGAAAACGTGTACGACCCGTTGGCGATTATTTGTAATAATAATCTCAACATTATCATTATGTTTTTGAAGTGTTATACTTAAAAGTGTATCCCAAAGTGTTTTAGAAGTCGTATCGTATAAGTGTTTGAGGTTGTACAAGTTCGACACTTAGGATGAAAATAATTTGTCAACTTTCTGTTTTTGGCGACACTAGGCTAGTGTCACTAGTTAGGCGACACTAGGTGAGTGTCGCTACAGACGGCACTTGTTAGGCGACACTTGGTGAGTGTCGCTAGATATCCGATTTTCAATTGATTGGCGACACTTGATTAGTGTCGCTATAGGCGACACTTCTAAATTTTAGCGTCACTAAGGTAGTGTCGCTAATATAAATCTGATTGAGTAATTCAGCGACACTTAAGTAGTGTCGCTATAGGGGCGACACTTGGCATAGCGACACTTAACTAGTGTCGCTAGCACTGTTTTTGGCACATTAGCGATACTTCCAACTGTTCGCCGGAAATTGAGCCGAAAATGAGTTTTCCGGCCACCGTTCGGTCCAATACTTTTACCCAACCCATATTTGGATATTTTAAGCTTATAGAAACAACAAACAAGTGAAAACAATGAAAATCGGAGCGTTTCGAGATTTGTCGGATACTTACAAACTTAACGCCGGAGAAATCCGAAAAGATAGGATTGTAGATCGTGATGAGGTGATCGTTTTTCTTCAAATAGACGAGATGATCCGAGTGCGTTTAGGGGTGTTATTTTGATGATTTTGGTGATGGTGGTGTGGTGAAATTTGAGAGAGAAAAGAAAGAAAGGATGGAGAGAAGAGAGAGAAATTGATAGATAGAAATGAGGAATGGGGAGGGGATTCCCTCCCTTTTAGGCCGGTTGGGTGGGGTCCACGGAAGTGGACTTCACCCCCTTTTGTTTCCCCGTGTTTACGCTCCGTGTGGTGTTCGTTTTCCCAATCGTTTAAACGTTAAATAATTACTTTATACGTTTAAATATACGTTTTAAAATACGAATAATTATTCAATATTTTTGTTGAAGTATTTTATTAAATACTTTATATTTGAGTTATAAAATATAACTTATCTTTATTCTGGATTGTTTGCGCGTTTGATACTTTTAATCGCGAAATTGTTTGTACGATACGAGTTGTGTACGAAATATTATAAAAATAATTTTTTTTTTGTGGATATAATTGCGTTATTAAATAATGTTATATTATTTAATAAAATTGTTCACCAACGTCCGTATTTAATTGAGTCAAATTACATTCGATTTGAAACTTGTACGATTAATTAGCCTAACACAGAGTTAACACAGAGGTAGCCTAACACAGAATAAAATATATATTCAACAATATATATTTTGATACATTAATTAGCCTAACACAGAGCTAATTACATGTATTTAAAATTGATTAGGCACTAATTACTAGTCCTAATTTGACGGGTGTCACACAACATCAATTATCTGACAAATGACAAATCGAAAAATTATGAAAATTGCACCATTAAATTCAGCGTTTTCTCCTCTTCGATTTGCCGTCCCTCAAGGCATACTTTCGACGATTTTTTTTCCATCTTTTTTGGTGGGTTTCACATTTACTAACACATGTGTTAGAGTGTTGCGTTTAGGGTTTACGGTTTGGGGTTTCGGGGTTAGGGTTTAGGGTTTGGGGTTTCGCCCCGAAACTCTAAACCCTAAACCCTAAACGCATTACAAAACTCTAAACCCTAAATCATACTAAACCCTGCTAAACCTGTAACACCCTCAAATTTCGGTTTGCGGAAGCGATCGGGTCGGGTGTTACCAAATTAAATATCACAGCATAAGATACATAATGAACGACTCTAAATGAGACGTTTGAAAATAATTATACATTTACCAAATAGAACGTTTACAACGTTATAAGTTTAATAGAAATTTCAAATACATAATTTGAAAATACAAAAGTAATTGCAGAGTTGTCCCAAATGTTTGAAATCATGCGACTCGAGCTAGCATAATCTTGTAGTAATCTTAATCCTGCTGGGCACCTGAGAACACATGCTAAAACAGGTCAGCTATAAAGCTGGTGAGTTCATAGGTTTGTTAGTTGCAAACATAAAGTATAAATCTTGTATGTTTTGAGAAGTTGTTCAGAATCCACGATTCTGATTTGTAGCAATTTGTAGTTGTAATTACCAATGTGTAATTCGAAAATTTAGGTATCTAATACCTAAGCAATTGTAGTCCGTACCTAAGTACACAATAATTGAGGCATACCGAGCCTGAATACCTATCTGGTATGAGTAAGTGTATAACGGGAGGCAATACCTGCCTAAGTTGTAACCAAATAACTGTATGACCACGTCATATGATAGTAAGTAACTGTAGTCCCGCAGAACTATGATTTAATATATGAGGTGTTGCATCCAGCAACAAATGTTTGTAGATCCGCAGATCTATGTTTGAATGTTTAGCGTGTCCGTTTACCCGATTAGCA
Source organism: Helichrysum umbraculigerum (assembly GCA_949592205.1). Lineage (NCBI taxonomy): Eukaryota > Viridiplantae > Streptophyta > Magnoliopsida > Asterales > Asteraceae > Helichrysum > Helichrysum umbraculigerum. The sequence goes on along the minus strand of CATIUR010000001.1, from coordinate 291,268,892 downwards.
TAAGCTAACCCGGACATGAATTGAGCTAACGGCCTCGCGTGGCAGCACCACCGATCCGTTAACTTATTGTGAATCCCGAGTATAACTCGCTGATCCATTGATTGAAGTTTCGTCCACTGAAATACCGTGGTTTAGTTTTGTGCCCACTTTACCGTGGCATCGTTTGGTGCCCGCTGCAATACCGCGGCATCGTTTTTGGAATTGCTCGCAGCAATTTGTGATTGAGCCGGCAGTACAACGACATGCCCGACTAAGTTGTTTGAGAGCCAGCAGTATTCGACATGCCTGACTAAGTAGATCGTATAATAGTATGTAGATATTCATCAGGTGACACCCCCACGGTTGGATTACATCCTGGGCCGGGGGACCATCCCTGGTTGGATTACATCCTGAGCCAGAGTCGTCACCAGTTGAGTCGTATAGATATAAGAAGTCTGTACTAACTTGTAATAATATTGTATACTCCTAGCCTAAAGCCTAGCAAGTATATATATACGGAGTCTTGGGAAAATGTTCACTTAAGTTCAGTTCCCATTCTAATGATAATGGAGTGTGTCGACAGTTTTAGTTCTTAAAGAATAACTAAACTTGTAACAGTACAGATGTTATTCAGTGTAGGTAGAACTAACTAGTTCTAATGTATTCAATGATATTGTCCCGTGACAATATGGCCAAAAGATTGTGATAACTAAATCAAGTTATGTGTTGGTAATCGTTTTTCCAACGACCTAACCGGGTACGATTGTAACCTATCTAGGTTAAGTATTGATATTGTTCTAAAACAACGTTGCGGGTGTAATTCCTAAGTATTACACATTTCGTATTACATACAGTAATATAAATAGTTGTAAATTATAAACGATTGTTAATATGATTTGAATACAGCAATTGAGCATGTGTTTCACCCCGAAAATAGTAAAACAGTTGAAAGAGTGGGGCTATGAAACTCACCTGTGAGTTGTTAGCGATACGATGATACGCGCGTCGTCCGAATGGTAACCTTCTAGTGTCCTAAACACGTGAGGTTATATAAGTATGAGACAAATCAGTTTGTCTAAGCGAGTTGTTCATGTATGCATTTGTTGTTGAAGTCTGGGAATGGTGTACAGGGGTCCGGGGGCAGCGCCCCTGGTAGCGGGGTCCAAGGGGTGGCAACCCCTGGCGGGGTCCAAGGGGCAGAGCCCCTGGCTGGGGTCGAGCTGCCAGGTCAGCTTGGAAAATTTTTATTTCTACTACTTTGCTTTAAAGAAAACGCATTCGAAATCCAAATTCGGGTAAAATCGAGTGGTAAAATTTGGTTGTCAATACTTAGTGAAAAACATAGGTTTTTAAGGTTCTGCGACGTCAGATGCGACGTCAGATGCGACGTCAGAGGCGACGTAGAGTCCTGCGTCGCTATGTGCGACATTCGCAAGTCAATGCGACGTAAAAGCTTGCGTCGCTAAATGCGACGTTGAGGTTTTGTGCGACGTTGGCTGCGACGTTAACTGCGACGTCGCAGCACTGTTTTTGGTCCCTGCGACGTAACGGACTGATCGCCGGAGTTTGAGCCGAAAACGAGTTTTCCGGCCTCCGTTGAGTCCGATTCTTTTACCCAACCCATAATTTAGTATTTTAAGCTTATCTAAACCGCAAACAAGCAAAATAACAAAGTTTTGAGAGATTTCGAGAATTGTCGGAAACTTACAAATCCGCGCGAGGAGAATCCGAAAAGATAGGATTGTAGATCGTTGCGTGGTGATCGTTTTTCCCTAAAGGAGCTTCGAGATTGGAGGTCGTTTGACGGTGGTTTTTGGCGGATTATGGTGGTGGTGGTGTGGTGGTAGGTTGTAGAGAGAGAGAGAGATGAGAGAAAAGTTGAGAGGAGAGAGAGTGTGAAATGTGGTGAATGAGAAAGAATGAGGAGGGGATTTGGGTTTTTGTTAAAACTCAGATCCCTAACTCGCAGACTGTGGTCTCCAACCACAGTACATAATACCCGTGTTTTTGTACTCGATCGTAATATAAATTTAATATTTTAAATTTATAATTTTGTTTATATTATTTCGAAATGATTTTGAATAAAAATATTTTACTTGAATTACAAAAATGTAATTTGGTTATAATTGTTTATAAAAATACAATTATTTAAAGTTTAAATCCGGCGTGAAAATTGACATTTTTTTTTTTTTTTTTTTTTTTTACCAGGTGTTACATTCTCCCCCTGTTAAGAAAATTTCGTCCCGAAATTTCGTGTGTATTCGTTTTCGCGTGAGGGTCTGGGGAGCAATGTGTGTATGAGAGGTTAATCGAATAGATTGTGGACATACCATGTCTATGATGGGGTCGAAGAGCAGTCAATTCATGACTATGTGGAAGTTTTATCATTGTAGTCACGCTCTGACTATGTTGTTTGTTCGAGGTATGATTAAGTCGTGGTTACTAGATAACCATTTACATTGTAGTCCATCCGGGACTAGGCAGTTGTCACATAGTGACCGTTTAGTGAATAGTTCTATTAGGACTATGTAATTGGTGAACGTTCAGTTGGTCCAGTTTGCTGAATGCAAACTTTGAGTTTTACGTTGTCCTAGGCTAACTAGCCCTAAGATGTCATCGATATTAGTTTGATAAAAATGATATCGGGGATAATAAGTACGTGTTTAGCGAATTTATAATTGAAGGGTTATGTTTTCGAGGAGAAATTGTACTTACATTATCGTTGGAGATTTATTTGATTTACTCGGAGTCGATTAAGTGAATTTTGCGTCTTTTTGGGCAGTCCTTCTTGTAATGACCGGGTTCCTTACATTTGAAGCATATCCTTCGAGAGTCGGGATTGGCGGGAACTCTGCAGTTCCGGATTACGTGTCCATATCGTTGGCATCTTTCACAGGGTAATCCGCATAATCCGTCATGATGACGTTTACAGCCGTGACAAAATGGTTTGTTACCCGCATAGCCTTGTCTTTCGTTGGGTTCGATAGCATAGTACCCCAAGGGTTCAGGTTGATTGGTTGGATTTTGACTAGAGCTGGAATCCCCACTCCATTTTGTTAGGTTGTTTTCGGTTGCAGTGGCTTCGCGTCGTTCCCTTTGTGCCATAAGTCTGTGGGCCATACGAATGGCCTCTTCAATAGTAGCGGGTTTAGAGGCGGTGACCATTCCTTCAATTAGTAGCGGGAGTCCACCGGTGTACCTTGCGATTTGTTGACCTTCAGGGTTTACTATGGTTGGGCACAAGTGTGCTAGTTGTTGGAAACGATTGGTATATGTTTCGATGTCGTTGTCTTTTACGGTGAGGTGCCAAAGTTCGTCCTCAAGTTTGTGAAGTACTTCGATGGGACAATACTTGTCCTTCATGATTCGTTTCAGGTCTTCCCACGGAAGTTCATGAGCAGTGTCGATTCCTACAGTTCGGGCGTGAAAATTCCACCAGGTAGAGGCGTCATCCTGGAGGGTGTATGTGGAGTACAAGACTTTGCAGTCGTCAGGGCAGTTGCACACGTGGAAAATAGATTCCATTTTCTCGAACCATCGAATTAATCCGATAGCTCCTTCAGTACCTACGAAGTTTGGTGGTTCGCACCTCAGGAAATCCTTAAAAGTGCAAGGCTTTACTTGGTTCTGAGCAGCTAGGGTCGCAGTCACTGCTTGATTAATGATTTGATCTTGCTCAGCTCGAGTGAAAGTTGGTCGTTTAGGTTGCATGATTCTTGAACAAGAATGAAATGACAAAGTGTGAGATCTTTAATCAAAGATGATGATTATTATAACGACATAAGTAGCTGACTTGAGTTGGAATTTATGATACACGGGATCCTACGATCCTTGACGTTGAAGTTTTTGATATTGTAGGTGGCAGACGTATCTCTGCCCTTTTGTATTGTTGGTACAACAGTTTAAGTAACCGTTGTCTAGTTTTCTTTAGTTAAGTTATCATGAATTTCATGTTTATCGAGTGTTGTGACCAGTTGAGTTGTAGTTTCTAGGTGCGGTCGTACCATGACCGAGTTGTGTTTTCTATGTAGTCAATCCAAGACTATGTTGTTGTGAGTAGTCCAATGGACTATATCGTAGTACTAGAATATCGTACGGCCATTCATGCCTGTGTATGTGACAACTACAGAGTCCTCGGTGGTGTTGAAGCAGGGTCCACCAACACAACCCATGTGTGTGGTGACATCATTGTGTATTTATTGATTAAAGCATTACATGCTTAATTGGTCGTATACACATATATGGTGTAAGTAACTATACAAGTATACGTACATAATAAAAGTCAGGTGTGGCACCTCGTGCCCAGTTAAGTAAGTGTATATGTATATACGTAAGTCGTACATGCAACTATAACAAGTCTACATGCATAATTGAAGTAGCACCTAATGCTATAATGCAGTGCTATCAGCACAGTAATTGAAATACTAATGTTTTGTAATTGTAGTACCAAAGTACCATGAAACGCAGCACCACGTGCTGTAATGAAGTGCCCGCGGCATTGAAATTGTAGTACCCATGTACTATGAGTGTGGCATCAACATGCCATGATTGTAGTATCGACGTACTGTGAAGGTTGCACTAACGTGCTCAAGTTGTGGTATCAACATACCTTGAAATCGTAGCACTACGTGCCATGTATTGTTTGATTTGTAGCCCCAAGGCAAAAATGTGTTTGAAGTTATGTGATTTCTCAAATGTAGTACAAAGGCTAGAATGTAAGTGCCAAGGCACTGAGGTATTGAGTTGATTGATCCAAATGATCAAATTGTGATTTTTATAATTTTCGTGGACTTAGTCATTGCTAATCCAATGGTGACCAGTAAGATCAAAGATGATAAACTCGTTTGTTTGTTTTAAATTTCGTGGACGTTTAGCATGTGTGGGTTTCCATTCCCATTGAATACGTTTGTACCTCCTTCCCGAGGTTCAGTGATAACTGTGATATTCTCCTATGCGTACATAAAGAGAAAGTGTCGAGTCGTGATAGTGAGGAAGACGGCGATGTGCCTCTTCACACGTAGATGATAGTACAGCGGAATTTAGTTGTATATACCTAGTATATATTTGATACGTAGAAGTAATATACATGTAAGGCCTATTAATATATACCTACAGTACATATAATAGCCTAGGATGTCTAGCACAAAACAATCAGAGTCAACTACGCATTCCTGTTTCAGTATAACCCCTTTCAGATCTTACATCATCTTTATTTAATTGTACATAGTTAGCTACGCTATGTTAAATTAAACTCGTATGATGTAATTCCTGAACCAGTCATACCTAATAAGGAATACTGCCTAACGGTCATAGTCTAGGCTCACTAAATGCAACCTAGTTCACTATAACCTTAGGCTCTGATACCAATCTGTAACACCCTCAAATTTCGGTTTGCGGAAGCGATCGGGTCGGGTGTTACCAAATTAAATATCACAGCATAAGATACATAATGAACGACTCTAAATGAGACGTTTGAAAATAATTATACATTTACCAAATAGAACGTTTACAACGTTATAAGTTTAATAGAAATTTCAAATACATAATTTGAAAATACAAAAGTAATTGCAGAGTTGTCCCAAATGTTTGAAATCATGCGACTCGAGCTAGCATAATCTTGTAGTAATCTTAATCCTGCTGGGCACCTGAGAACACATGCTGAAACAGGTCAGCTATAAAGCTGGTGAGTTCATAGGTTTTGTTAGTTGCAAACATAAAGTATAAATCTTGTATGTTTTGAGAAGTTGTTCAGAATCCACGATTCTGATTTGTAGCAATTTGTAGTTGTAATTACCAATGTGTAATTCGAAAATTTAGGTATCTAATACCTAAGCAATTGTAGTCCGTACCTAAGTACACAATAATTGAGGCATACCGAGCCTGAATACCTATCTGGTATGAGTAAGTGTATAACGGGAGGCAATACCTGCCTAAGTTGTAACCAAATAACTGTATGACCACGTCATATGATAGTAAGTAACTGTAGTCCCGCAGAACTATGATTTAATATATGAGGTGTTGCATCCAGCAACAAATGTTTGTAGATCCGCAGATCTATGTTTGAATGTTTAGCGTGTCCGTTTACCCGATTAGCATAAGCTAACCCGGACATGAATTGAGCTAACGGCCTCGCGTGGCAGCACCACCGATCCGTTAACTTATTGTGAATCCCGAGTATAACTCGCTGATCCATTGATTGAAGTTTCGTCCACTGCAATACCGTGGTTTAGTTTTGTGCCCACTTTACCGTGGCATCGTTTGGTGCCCGCTGCAATACCGCGGCATCGTTTTTGGAATTGCTCGCAGCAATTTGTGATTGAGCCGGCAGTACAACGACATGCCCGACTAAGTTGTTTGAGAGCCAGCAGTATTCGACATGCCTGACTAAGTAGATCGTATAATAGTATGTAGATATTCATCAGGTGACACCCCCACGGTTGGATTACATCCTGGGCCGGGGGACCATCCCTGGTTGGATTACATCCTGAGCCAGAGTCGTCACCAGTTGAGTCGTATAGATATAAGAAGTCTGTACTAACTTGTAATAATATTGTATACTCCTAGCCTAAAGCCTAGCAAGTATATATATACGGAGTCTTGGGAAAATGTTCACTTAAGTTCAGTTCCCATTCTAATGATAATGGAGTGTGTCGACAGTTTTAGTTCTTAAAGAATAACTAAACTTGTAACAGTACAGATGTTATTCAGTGTAGGTAGAACTAACTAGTTCTAATGTATTCAATGATATTGTCCCGTGACAATATGGCCAAAAGATTGTGATAACTAAATCAAGTTATGTGTTGGTAATCGTTTTTCCAACGACCTAACCGGGTACGATTGTAACCTATCTAGGTTAAGTATTGATATTGTTCTAAAACAACGTTGCGGGTGTAATTCCTAAGTATTACACATTTCGTATTACATACAGTAATATAAATAGTTGTAAATTATAAACGATTGTTAATATGATTTGAATACAGCAATTGAGCATGTGTTTCACCCCGAAAATAGTAAAACAGTTGAAAGAGTGGGGCTATGAAACTCACCTGTGAGTTGTTAGCGATACGATGATACGCGCGTCGTCCGAATGGTAACCTTCTAGTGTCCTAAACACGTGAGGTTATATAAGTATGAGACAAATCAGTTTGTCTAAGCGAGTTGTTCATGTATGCATTTATTGTTGAAGTCTGGGAATGGTGTACAGGGGTCCGGGGGCAGCGCCCCTGGTAGCGGGGTCCAAGGGGTGGCAACCCCTGGCGGGGTCCAAGGGGCAGAGCCCCTGGCTGGGGTCGAGCTGCCAGGTCAGCTTGGAAAATTTTTATTTCTACTACTTTGCTTTAAAGAAAACGCATTCGAAATCCAAATTCGGGTAAAATCGAGTGGTAAAATTTGGTTGTCAATACTTAGTGAAAAACATAGGTTTTTAAGGTTCTGCGACGTCAGATGCGACGTCAGATGCGACGTCAGATGCGACGTCAGAGGCGACGTAGAGTCCTGCGTCGCTATGTGCGACATTCGCAAGTCAATGCGACGTAAAAGCTTGCGTCGCTAAATGCGACGTTGAGGTTTTGTGCGACGTTGGCTGCGACGTTAACTGCGACGTCGCAGCACTGTTTTTGGTCCCTGCGACGTAACGGACTGATCGCCGGAGTTTGAGCCGAAAACGAGTTTTCCGGCCTCCGTTGAGTCCGATTCTTTTACCCAACCCATAATTTAGTATTTTAAGCTTATCTAAACCGCAAACAAGCAAAATAACAAAGTTTTGAGAGATTTCGAGAATTGTCGGAAACTTACAAATCCGCGCGAGGAGAATCCGAAAAGATAGGATTGTAGATCGTTGCGTGGTGATCGTTTTTCCCTAAAGGAGCTTCGAGATTGGAGGTCGTTTGACGGTGGTTTTTGGCGGATTATGGTGGTGGTGGTGTGGTGGTAGGTTGTAGAGAGAGAGAGAGATGAGAGAAAAGTTGAGAGGAGAGAGAGTGTGAAATGTGGTGAATGAGAAAGAATGAGGAGGGGATTTGGGTTTTTGTTAAAACTCAGATCCCTAACTCGCAGACTGTGGTCTCCAACCACAGTACATAATACCCGTGTTTTTGTACTCGATCGTAATATAAATTTAATATTTTAAATTTATAATTTTGTTTATATTATTTCGAAATGATTTTGAATAAAAATATTTTACTTGAATTACAAAAATGTAATTTGGTTATAATTGTTTATAAAAATACAATTATTTAAAGTTTAAATCCGGCGTGAAAATTGACATTTTTTTTTTTTTTTTTACCAGGTGTTACAAAACCCTAACCCTAAACCATGTTAAACCCTAACCCTAAATCCTAAACCCTAGCCCTAAGCCCTAACTTTAACCACAAATCAAATGTACAACCAATCATTAACACATGTGTTACTAATTTGTAAAACCCACCAAAAAATTAAAAAAAAAGTTTTCAAAAGTATGCCTTGAGGGACGGCAAATCGAAGAGGAGAAAACGCTGAATTTTATGGTGCAATTTTCATGATTTTTAGACTTACCTTTTGTGAGATATTTGAGTTTTAGAAATGTGGGGAAATGGGTATTTGATGAAAATGAGTAGTTGAGATTGATTCCCTATTCTCACTCAAAATTGATATACTCATTTGAACTCTACTATATACTTAAACTTATTATTATTAAAATGATCAAGTAACCTTCCAAATTATTAACTTAAATGTTAAATTTATTTATATACTTTCTTAAAGTTTCAATTACATAAGTTCTTTCCACAAATCAATGTTTTAATTATCATAATTTGTTTGAAAATTATATTTTATTTGTTTCAATAATTCTACTATCTAATCTAAGGTATAAGGTACTTAAAAGAATCATATAAATAAATAAGTTATTCAAGTTTTGAACTTAAATAAAAATAATATTTCAAACATGTGGGGCTAAAATGAAAATTGTAAATTTAGTGCAATGTTTAGTGTTGCAACAAATTTGGTGCAAAATCCTCAAATATATGATGTACACTAAAACTTGCACAAAATTTGACGAGTTAGTTGAAGAAGTAATTTTATACCGAAAGAACAAATTTAATACAATAGTGCATACATTGGAGATGGCTTTAATAGCATACACCATACATTTCATAAATACTACTCCACAAAATTAGTAAATAACACTTTAATATATGTAGATAAATTATAAAATAACCTTAGTATGGTTAAATATAAATTATCATAAATCTTCTCTTTATGGCATTGGATGTGAGGATTCTGAGATAGCTGAAGTTGCATTGCAGCTGGGTTGCAAGATTGGTAAGTTTCCCTTTGTTTATCTTGGGTTAACTATTGGGGCTAACATGAACAAGAGTATACATTGGAAACCGGTGATTGATTTGGTTGAAGCCCGCCTATCGTTATGGAAGGCTTCCACCTTATCGATTGGGGGGAGAGTTACGTTGCTTAAATCGGTTTTTGAAAGTTTACCTGTTTATTTCTTTTCATTATATAAAGCTCCAGTGAGTGTTATCCAAAAACTCGATTCATTGAGGCGAAAATTTTTATGGGGTGGTAATAGGGATAACCGAGCAATTAATTGGGTTTCATGGGACGTTGTAACTAGGCCAAAAAACTGTGGTGGGTTGGGTTTAACACCATTGCAGGAATTCAACATAAGTCTACTGGCAAAGTGGCAATGGAGATATCGTTGTGAGCAAGAAAGGTTATGGAGAAAAACAATCAAAGCGCTCCATGATACACAATATATGGTGAAATCTATACCATGCAAGTCAGCGGCCGCAGGTAACTGGAAAATGATTTGTTCAATAGAAACGTCCTTTGCGAATAAAGGGATAGATATAGATGCACAGTTCAAAGGAGTGATCGGCAATGGAGAGCAACTGCTTTTTTGGTTGGATAATTGGTCCGGAATGGGTAAGTTAAATAAGTTATTTCCGGAGTTATTCAAAATGGAATCATCAAAGAAGGTTAATGTAGCAAATCGGGCTCTATCCAATGGAAGCTTTAGTTGGGAATGGAAGAATATCAGATGGTCTGAGGGAGCAATTAAGGAATTATTAGATTTCCTCAACTTGAAATTTCAAGTCCAATATAGCAGCTTGCAAGACAAATGGGAATGGGGATTGAAAGGGTCAAAGATTTTTTCAGTAAGTGCAGCTCGTAATCTGTTAATACCAATGGATAGAGATGCGAGCAAAGTGATCTTTCCTTGGAATAAAATCCTTCCAGCAAAAGTCAACATATTCGGTTGGAGGTTACAAATGTACAGGCTGCCTACTAAAGATGCATTGATTCGTAGAGGCATAAGTTTGGATAACCCAAATTGTGTCTTCTGTGGTGATCAAGAGGAAACGTTGGAGCATTTGATGACGGGATGCAAAATGTCAATTGAATTATGGGAAGCAATAGGAGATTGGTGTAAATTAAATCCAATGATCATTTTCTCCATTAAAGACTTGATACATCTTCACGATCATATTAAGGGTTCAAAAGTGCGAAAATTATATATTCAATCGGTGATTATGGTGACGTGTTGGATTATTTGGAAATCGCGCAATGAAGTAACGTTTAAAGGTTCAAAGATCAACGTGTTCGGAATGCTGAAAGAAGTTAAATCAATGGGGTTCTTGTGGGTCAAAAATCGACTTACTAAAGGGTGTTTAGAGGAGCAACAATGGCTAGATTTCAAGTTCATGTAGTTGCTCATTATGCAGTTGCATGGGAACATCATAGTCAGAGCATGTAGGAAGATATATGTATTTATGATTTGTAACAAAACATTATTTGGGTTGTAGCTGATACTTCTTTGGACTATACCCTCATGGGATGCTATCAAAAACGATATAGGGCGAAAACCGGTGGCTCGGCCCCTACTATCGGGGATTTTTTCCTGGAACATTTTCAGGTTTTTTTCATCTCTTTTAGTATCCTTCCAGTTCGGGTTATGGTTCAAAGAGTATCATTTGGTGATGTATTTTGGGGTCTAATTAGCACATTGCTATTAGACGTTTTATATTATAATATACTTAGCCGTTCAAAAAAAAAAAAAAAAGTGTTGGTAACACTTGATTTTTCTATATTTTAATCATTTATTAATATTTAAAACATCTGTATATATGAACAGAGATAACAAATATAGAATACAACAAAACCAAGACTATTAGTATTGAGCTTGATCACTAGTCGACAAATTAATATTAGGGATAAGTATCTGTGAATGCATCCAATATGTCTCAAATGTCTATTGTATGTATCATACTTACGGTAGGTGTATTTAATGCATCCAACTTTCAAAAACGGTTTATTGTATGTATTTTGATGATGTGTCGTCCGTTTAAGATGACACGTGGCGTCCTTAGAAGATGACACGTCATCAAAATACATACAATAAACCGTTTTTGAAAGTTGGATGCATTAAATACACCTCGTGTAAGTATGATACATACAATAGACATTCGGGACAAGTTTGCATTCACAGGTACTTAACCCTTAATATTATCACAATTCACAAAGAAAAAACAATGACAATGTTTAAAGATTAGCAAAACAAATAAATGTTCTGTTCTTTTTCCAACGAGCATGTGAAAGTCCCTGTCATTAGAAACCTGGTTGCGGAAATATTCTCATATACCTACATGTCAAATAAGTATCAATTTTCATTTTTACAAATAATAAAAAATAATTTTGATTGGTAAAGATGTTATTTAATTAGTGAAGTGTACAGGTACTGTAAATTCTTAAAACCGTGTACATATTTATAATGAACACTTTGAGCGAGAGCAGTCCAAACGCTTAATTCGGTTCATGCATCACTTTGCTTCACTTGACTAAAGGCATTGGCACCAAAGCTTGAGTTCTTGCATCGGTCACTGAAGCTTCACTTTGGCGATGTATTGGCGACGTAACAAAGTGAGGCCGCATTTAAAAAACCGTTTTTGTTAGTTTTTATTTTTTGTTTAATGTATAGAAATAAGAGTGATGAATTAATGATTTATACACCACCAAATTTAGCCATACATCACTATTTATGCATCAGACTGTTGTATTGTATAATATTTTAAAACATACTAATGTTATATGACTAAAATTTGGTGATGTACAAATCAATAGAGATATGTTGGTAAATGTTGGGTACAAAAAAACTGAGTAATGTGTTAGGATTGTCATTGTTCAGTCAGTTATTAATCACTTTTGAGAAGTGCTAACGTATACTAATTTGGCACTAAGTGATGCATCATTGGTTGAGAGTGGTCTGGGAGGAAGAACAGAGTATAAAAATAATACTCCATAATCTTTTATTGAACAAAAGAGTTTTCTGATAAGCAGCTAAGGCCATTCCCAACCCAAAAATCAACTGACTGAAACTGACGGAGCCACGTCAGTGCCACGTCAGATTTTTCAAAAAACTGACAGAAACCGACTGAAACTGACTGACCACTCCCATTCCTACTCTGTCACTTCATTTTTTGGGACCCGCATTTACCAATTTCCCTTTAATATTATACACAGAAAACAAAAAAAAAACCGACGGAAGTCGTCGGTATTGTGACGAGGGAAAGTGACGGATGGCAACCGACGAGAACCGACGGATCCGTGCCAACCCCATCACTTCGTCGGTTGCAAGTGACGAGCAAACCGACGGACCGGTTGGGAACCGTCTAATAGTCATGATTTAAAGTGCAGTTTCACATTTTTAATATGATATCTACAACAGTCAAATTGTGAAACATCACACTTTTAACATGTTACCCCATTGGAACATTTCTATTTATTTATTTTATTTTAAAAGTGTTACCGAGGTGGGCGTGTAATGTTGTGATTGCTTTAACTATGATTAACGAAGCAGGACGTTAGAACTTAATGCAGCTTTTTGTTCGCTTTATATACCAGCACACTTTCTCACTCTTTTTTCACATTTGGGGTTCACTTGCAACACATTTTCAACCCAAGGGGATCAAAGCCCAAAGAAAAAAAATGGCTGTTTCTTTCTCCACCATTCTCCACCACCTTCTTCTGCTACTCACCCTCTTCTCCGCCGCCGCCACGGCGTTCCCCGTCCACCGTCCCCGCCGTGTCGCCGCCCACAACTACAAAGATGCCCTCACTAAATCCCTTATTTTTTTTGAAGGACAAAGGTCAGGCAGACTTCCCCCAAACCAGAGGATGACTTGGAGAAGAAACTCTGGGCTTTCTGATGGAGCAGCCATGAAAGTATGCATTTTATTCTTCACAAAGCACTAATTTTTAAGTGCTAATTTGACGTAAAGATTAAAGATTTGAAATGGGTTTTTGTTTATTCTTGTTAATTTGTTAAAAGTATACAATGTAGGTGAAATCAACATTTTTTATGTGCTAATTTAACATAAAGATTGAAGATTAGAGATGGGTTTATGTTTTTCTTGCTAACATTGTTGAAATTAATACAATGCAGGTGGATTTAGTAGGTGGGTACTATGATGCAGGGGATAACATCAAGTTTGGGTTTCCTATGGCTTTTACCACCACAATGTTGTCATGGAGTGTGCTTGAATTTGGTGGGTTGATGAAAGGTGAGCTGGGAAATGCTAAAGAAGCCATTCGTTGGGCTACTGATTATTTACTTAAAGCTACTGCAGAACCAGATGTTATATATGTTCAGGTACAGTCACAAAATCTGCACATAAACTTGCATTTTGTTCAAGTACTTTATTCTATTACTATATGGTTTTTAAACATTTTGTTGTTAAAATAAAAGGTTGGTGACGCCAACAAGGACCATGCCTGTTGGGAGAGACCTGAAGATATGGACACTCCAAGAACAGTTTTGAAAATTGACAGAAATACCCCTGGTACAGAAGTTGCCGCTGAAACAGCTGCTGCTCTTGCTTCTGCTTCATTGGTGTTTAGGAAGTCTGACCGCACATACTCTAAGCTTCTCCTTAAAAGAGCCATCAGGGTAAATTTTATGTCTATTTTTTGTTTCGTTTTTCAATGGATAGAAAAGGAATTTTAACCTTTGTTTATGTGACAACAGGTGTTTGAGTTTGCTGATAAGTACAGAGGTTCATACAGCAATGGGCTCAAGAGTTATGTCTGTCCCTTTTATTGCTCATATTCTGGATATGAGGTAGTTGATTATGTTCTTAAAATAAACTAACCTTAATGTTACTCTAAGATTGTTGCATTTATGTTCTTAAACATGTGGAATCTAATTTATGTTTTGTGTATGTGAATGTGAAGGATGAATTGTTATGGGGAGCAGCATGGTTACACAAGGCCACTAGGAGCCCAAAATACCTAAACTACATTCAAGCCAATGGGCAAACCCTAGGAGCTGGTGAGACTGATAATACATTTGGGTGGGACAACAAGCATGCTGGTGCCAGAATTCTTCTATCCAAGGTACTGCACCCTTTAAAAAGTACTCCCTCCGTTCCATTACAAATGTCCACTTTGACTTTGCACGTAGTTTTAGAATTCTCCACTAACTACACTTTTTACCAATCAAATATTAAATCCACCCACTAAAGTCTTTTTTGATTGGTTAAATATCAAAGTGGACACTTGTAATGAGACATCCCAAAATAGTAATGTGGACATTTCAAATGGGACGGAGGGAGTATATTTTATTACTCCTATTACTATATTTAATCGATGGAGTATATGAAAATGTTAACACTATTACTTAACAGGCATTTTTGGTGCAAAAGCTCCAATCCCTTCATGACTACAAGGGTCATGCCGATAACTTCGTATGTTCACTAATCCCAGGGGCACCCTTTTCACAATCTGAGTACACCCCAGGTTTTAGATTTGTCTAATCTTTGTGATTATGTGATAATAATCTGATCATGCTAAGGGACTAAATGCATATATAATTTAACTGTAGGTGGTCTTTTGTTCAAGATGGATGACTCTAATATGCAATATGTGACTTCTGCTTCCTTCTTACTTGTTACGTATGCTAAATACTTAACCCAAGCCAAAATGGTAGTTAATTGTGGTGGTTCAATTGTCACCCCAAAACGACTTCGTTCCATTGCAAAGAAACAAGTGGACTACCTATTGGGGGACAATCCATTGAAGATGTCATACATGGTGGGATATGGTCGAAGATACCCATTAAGGATTCACCACAGGGGATCATCTTTACCTTCTATCTCTGCGCATCCTGCAAAGATCGAATGTGGGTCGGGCTTTTCGATCATGCATTCCAACATCCCTAACCCGAATACACTAATTGGGGCTGTGGTGGGTGGACCAGATGAGCATGACCACTTTCCAGATTTAAGAACAGATTATTTCCAATCAGAACCAGCTACATACATCAATGCACCACTGGTTGGGGCATTGTCTTACTTGGCCCACTCATTTGGCCAGCTTTAGAGAATTATTGATTGTTAAGACTGATTTTTAAGGTCTTGTATTTGGAGGGTAAGGAGGGAGTGGAAAACCACAATTCCTCGAGCCCTGAGAACAAAAATGCTATGCGCATATATCTACAAATCTATCTATATATAATTAATTTATTAGTATTTACTTAGCGAGTCCTTATTTCTTACTTTAGCACAGTTCAATGCAAATGTAAGCTGATGCGTACAAGAACCGGCATTATTAGTGTAGCCGTATGAATTCTCATGAATGTTTTAAGTTCTTTTTTTTCTTTGGCTACATGCTTTTTCCTATAATCAGTGCTTTTGGGAATCTAGTCGATTGACTTCTGCTTTCAGAAAATACTCGTTAATATTCGTTTATGTCATTTCTGTGATATGGGGAAGTGGATAGGTATTAAAAATTGGTATAACCAACTAAATTAGTAAAAACCGGAAATGAACAAGACATGCTTGTCAACACTTTGAATCTCCTAACCACGTTATACCGTAATTAATACTACTTTTCTATCTCACTCAAAGCGTTCATTTTATCTATACACATAGTTTTATGAATCTTCATTGATTACACTTTTCACAAATTGAATAACATTTCTATACACTAACGTTTTTTATTATTATCTAAAATTGACACTTATTTGGGACAACCCAAATTAACGATATAAATATTTGTAGAGAGAGAGAGTACTATGAATTAAGCATTTTCCGTCTTTACAACATCAAATTACTGACACAGTTTCAACTAAATATACTAAATGATTATTTATTTAGTAACCAGATGACTGTGACTATAGAAAAGAACAAGACATACATACTTGTAAATAATTAAAATGGAGAAAATAAAATTACAATAGATTGACAGTTTAATTTAATTAATACTTAAAATACCATCTATATATTTAGCGTTTTCCTTATTTACAACATCAGATTACTGACACAGTTTCATTAAAACAAACCTAAATAAATAAAAAAATTGATAGTAATGAAAGTTTTCTACAGATTTTTGTCATTTAAGCAAGAAGCTGTTTGATCATATGGAAATTAAATACGGAATAGCAAGTCTACAATTTGTGAATGTGAAGAAATAAGAAAATGACAAATGTAGACAGCTACCCCCTTAATTGGAAAGGGGTGGATAGGATAATAATTCCAAGAAATAAAACTGTTGAAAGTAGCAGAAGTAGGATTTTAGTATTACCGTTGGTGTGGAGCCCAACGATTTGACCCATCAAAGTCCTTAAAGTAAGACACAGAGGATGAGGGAGTGTGCGTATCACGTGGTTTAAAGGCTGCAAATTTCCAGTATGTCAGATTTGATATTAATATGGGGTCTAGCAAAGATATGAATAAGTAAAGGAAAAAAGTGGGTATCAAACATAGACCAATTCAATGTTAACGTGAACAACTTAAAGCAAAGACTTTATTGAGACCACCAGACATTCCTATCCTGTTGTCCCAATCAAATGCTTTCAACATTATTCCAATTTGAGAAAATCACAGAAATGATCCGTTGACCATACATGTTTAAACAAATTAATCCGTTGACCCAAGGTTTTAACAAACTAATCCACTATTTGGCGCCAAAAATGGCGCCCCGGCGCCCCACCAATTGTTAATACGTTTTTAATCCGTTAGTCAAAGATTTATTAGTATTTAAACCCATTAATCACATTAATTAATCCTTAAACGCAATTAATACGTGGGACCGGCGCCAAATGGAGTGGACCCGGCGCCCCACCTTTAAATCGCACCACGTGGATAAACCCCGTGACATCCAGCGCCATGCATGGACCCGGCGCCCCACCTAATGGGCCCGGCGCCCCACCTTTTTCAGACGACACGTGGATAAACCCTGCACCAAATACCTAAATGCGCCCGGCGCCCCATTATATGGG
The DNA here is from genome assembly GCA_949592205.1 of Helichrysum umbraculigerum. NCBI lineage: Eukaryota > Viridiplantae > Streptophyta > Magnoliopsida > Asterales > Asteraceae > Helichrysum > Helichrysum umbraculigerum. The sequence goes on along the minus strand of CATIUR010000001.1, from coordinate 291,251,647 downwards.
CCCGGCGCCCCACCTTTTCAGACCTCGTGTTTCACAAACCAAATAAATACACAAAAAACCACGTGCGGCGCCCCGCTGTTGTCAAATCGGCGCCCCTACACTCACAAACGTCACCATCAACGGCGCCCTAACCCCTTTCACTACTTCATTCGTGTCCATAAATAATTCATTGGCGCCGGATTAATTTGTACACTTTTTTTTTTCACTTCATTGGCGCTAGGTTTACTGCCGTCACCATCAAGGGACCATAAAAAAAAAATTAAGGGGCGTTAGGGTTTTGTACCGCCGGGTTTTGTACGCCTTCTCCATCATCCGAATCCGACGCCGGTAACGAGAGCAACGAAGGGGAAAGAAGAAGAAGAAAACAACGACAACATGGAAGAACTTGATGATTTTGATCTTAATTTTGATGTGAATGTAAGTTTCTTTTATGTTTTTATATATTTATATGTTTTGTTGTATGAGTAGGTATTGATTTTCATAGTTCGTATTTGTTTTCATGTTTTGTGTTTACTTTAGTTTTTATTTTCAATTTGAATATGATTGTACCTTGTGTATGCGGTTTGATTAGGAGTAATTTTTGGATTTGATTGTAATGAGTTATTTGTGAATAAATATTTCTATTTGAAGACTACATTGATTAAATTGTAGTTGCATTTGTTCACTTGTTGTTTAGTATGGATTATGGTTTATATGTTTTTATGTATGTTTTATATATTTATATGTTTTCCTACCGTCACAATTACATATATTTATATGTTTTTAGATTAGTAAAGTTATTGATGTTTTTATGTATGTTAGATTATATATCCCAATCTTTTAAAGGTAGATGTTAGTATAAATTGTTTATGAGATTTAGGAAAAGTTATTAGTTTTAATCTTTTAGATATTTATTCTTTTGCCTCACTTGAACTAATAATAACAATAATTATTGATGTAACAATAATAACAATAATAATAATAGGCCTAATAGTTGTGGTAATAATAATTATTGATGTAACAATAATAACAATAATAATAATAGGCCTAATAGTTGTGGTAATAATAATAATAGTTGTAATATAAGAATGATAATAATAATAATAGTTGTAATAATAATAATAATAATAATAATAATAATAATAATAATAATAAAATAATAATATTAGTTATAGTAGAAATACTGATAATAATAGTCGTAGAAGTACAACTAATAATAATAATAATAATAATAATAATAATAATAATAATAATAATAATAATAATAATAATAATAATATTTGTAGTAATAATAATTAATATTAATAAAAATAATAGTTGTAGAAATAATAATAATAATAACAATAATAATAGTTGTAGTAATAATAATAAGAATAATAATAATAATAATAAAAATAATAGTTGTAGAAATAATAATAATAATAACAATAATAATAGTTGTAGTAATAATAATAATAATAATAATAATAATAATAATAATAATAATCCATTTTAATATTTGTAGTAGTAAATATAATAATAATAGTTGTAGTATTAGAAATAATAATAATAATGATAATAATAATAATAATAATAATTGTAGTAGTAGAAATAATAATAATAATAATAATAAGAATAATAATAGATGTAGTAGTAATAATAATAATAGTGATAGTAGTAGAAATAATAATGTATATATTAATAATAATAATAATAATAAATAATCCATTTTAATATTTGTAGTAGTAATAATAATAATAATAGATGTAGTAGTAGAAATAATAATAATAATAATAATAATAATAATAATAATAATATTTGTAGTAGTAATAATAATAATACATGTAGTAGTAGAAATAATAATAATAATAATAATAATAATAATAATAATAATAATAATAATAATAATAATATTTGTAGTAGTAATAATAATAATAGATGTAGTAGTAGAAATAATAATAATGATAATAATAATAATAATAATAATAATAATAATAATAATAATAATAATAATAATAATAATAATAATAATAAATAATCCATTTTAATATTTGTAGTAGTAATAATAATAAAAGTTGTAGTAGTAGAAATAATAATAATAATAATAACAATAATAATAGATGTAGTAGTATTAATAATTATAGTTGTAGTAGTAGAACTAATAATAATAATAATAATGATAATAGTTGTAGTAGTAATAATAATAATAGATGTAGTAGTAGAAATAATAATAATAATAATAATAATAATAATAATAATAATAATAATAATATTTGTAGTAGTAATAATAATAATACATGTAGTAGTAGAAATAATAATAATAATAATAATAATAATAATAATAATAATAATAATAATAATAATAATAATAATAATAATATTTGTAGTAGTAATAATAATAATAGATGTAGTAGTAGAAATAATAATAATGATAATAATAATAATAATAATAATAATAATAATAATAATAATAATAATAATAAATAATCCATTTTAATATTTGTAGTAGTAATAATAATAAAAGTTGTAGTAGTAGAAATAATAATAATAATAATAACAATAATAATAGATGTAGTAGTATTAATAATTATAGTTGTAGTAGTAGAACTAATAATAATAATAATAATGATAATAGTTGTAGTAGTAATAATAATAATAGATGTAGTAGTAGAAATAATAATAATAATAATAATAATAATAATAATAATAATAATAATAATAATAATATTTGTAGTAGTAATAATAATAATACATGTAGTAGTAGAAATAATAATAATAATAATAATAATAATAATAATAATAATAATAATAATAATAATAATAATAATATTTGTAGTAGTAATAATAATAATAGATGTAGTAGTAGAAATAATAATAATGATAATAATAATAATAATAATAATAATAATAATAATAATAATAATAAATAACCCATTTTAATATTTGTAGTAGTAATAATAATAAAAGTTGTAGTAGTAGAAATAATAATAATAATAATAACAATAATAATAGATGTAGTAGTATTAATAATTATAGTTGTAGTAGTAGAACTAATAATAATAATAATAATGATAATAGTTGTAGTAGTAATAATAATAATAGATGTAGTAGTAGAAATAATAATAATAATAATAATAATAATAATAATAAATAATCCATTTTAATATTTGTAGTTGTAATAATAATAAAAGTTGTAGTAGTAGAAATAATAATAATAATAAATTATAATAGTTGTAGTAGTAGAAATAATAATAATAATAATAATGATAATAGTTGTAGAACTTGTAGTAGTAGTAATAATAACAATAACAATAATAATTGTTGTAGTAGTAGAAATAATAACAATAATAATAATAATAATCCAATTTAATAGTTATAGTAGTAATCGTAATAATAATAGTTGTTGTTGTAGTAGTGGTAGTAGTAATAATAATAATAATAATTATAACTAACACATTTTAGGTAATTTATATCCCCTCTTTTAACTTATGTATATTGTTTGTTTATTAACTAACACATTTTAGGTGAATTTTTTGGGTTTGCAGAAGATATATTACGATGCACACTTAACTATTAGATGTAATCCTGGGAAGGCGGTCAAACTAATTATTAAAAGCTTATATAAATTCCCAAATAGACTACAGTTGTTTAGAAATACGTGTTTCGGACGATGGCTGGATCTTCAATGCGATAACCGAGACCCGAGTTTGATACATTTGATACTACAGACTGAGTTTGTCCCAGACAACGAAGTCGATTGTTTAATGTTCAACGTTGCAGGCCAGCAACTTACATTCACACGCCGGGACTTTTGTCTCATTACAGGATTTCGATTCGGTCGCCAGGACTGGTTACCTGACAGATTTGGCAATCCATTTAGAGATAGAGTTTTTCCATTAAGAGCTGGTCATTCAATTAAGGGTCGTGATGTTAAAGATGTGTTAGAGTCAGATAGTGACTCATTAGGTGATGTTGATCACGTGCGATTGTGCTTATTGTACCTACTTCATTTTGGGTTCGCTGGTGGCGAGGTTAAGAATACAGTTAAAGACAGCGTCTTAGTCCTTCTGGAAGACTTAAATGCATGGAACCAATTTCCGTGGGGGTCTTACTTGTGGGATGAAACCTTCCCCAGACTACGTAATGCGCTTGGAAAACGTCAGAAGTTACATCATACAGATAAGACTTCAGAGTCGCGCACTTGTTACTCATTAGCCGGCTTTGTTTGGGCCTTTAAGGTAACATGTCCACATTTGTTTAGTTATATCTACATTTGTTTAGTTATTTTGTTTTATACTTGACGAATTTAACTTTTATTTATACCTATATTTTCTGGGTACTGTATAAAAGATATGGATTTATGAGGTATTTCCACACGGCCAAATTTCTGGGTACTGTACGAAAAGTGAAGGTGTAATCCCTAGAGCCATTGCTTGGAGGAGGACCATCATTGGCTGTCCGTGGGAGGTTACACGGAGATTCCTCACTACAGTTTTTCAGGTTATTCTAAAAAATAAATTAGCCTCACATTTAATATGTAAACCTACTTTTTTAATAAGACATTAACTTGGTTGTAATCAGCCCGGACATTTACCACTGTTGGGTTTGGTGCCAACACATGAGGAGCAACAGATGGACTGGTGGATAGCTAGTGAACGTTTTTTTAATGGTATGGACGTCAGACCTCGTTCAAAGAAGCCACGGCCCCCACCAACAGACTTTGATGTTAGACCCCAGTCGCCACCCAAGCCAACATTTCAGCAATCTTACTATGGCCCCATGCCTGGTTTTGGGGATTCGTACACACCAATGGGAGGATTTCAACCACCATTTGCCCCCATGCCTAGTTTCCAACAGTCATACGGAACCATGCCTGGGTTTCAACAATCATCGTTCGTCCCCCCGCCGACATATAGTGAGCCAAGCCTTGACTTGAGGGTGTCGACCCTTGAAAAACAGCTTAAGGATCTGCGGTTTGAGTTTGATGTAAGTGTTTCAATGTTATTTTTATTTAACCTGTTACAAAAGGTGTTATGTTTTATTCTTTGTAAAATATGTGCAGGAATTTCGCCGTGCTTCTCACACTGGTCACGGCCCCATGCCTGAGGACACGTCAGCATTTAGGTTTGGTGCCAACCCGTTCGACAACGTGGTGCCGGAAGAGAATGTAACACACGACTGGTTTGCAGGTTATGATGCTACAGAGGGGTTGCACTCACCGTCCGTGACTATCATGGAGGTATATTAGTTAACCTAATTATATATATTTATGTTTTTATACATATATATATATATATATATATATATATATATATATATATACACACTATTAAGTACGTAGAACATATATTACTAAGTTTTGCCAATTCACTAATAATTGTAAGTTGTTCAACTTCTTAGACACCTCCCCTGGCACAGAGACGAAGTCCGAGGGAGAAGATGAAAGGCCCACAAATTTCTACACCTTTTATGGCATTCCAGTCCACTAATGCTGCCATCCGATCTCCAGAGTATACCACAGACCGGGCTGATATTGAGACAGTGCCGTTTGATCTCGACAGAGAAAAAGAAACTTGGGCACAAACTCCCACGGATTTTTATTCATTCGAAAAAAGGGAAGAGTGCTATCTTAGTTTAGATCCCCCGAACTTTCCCTACAATAAGGAATTTTGGGGATTACTTCTTGGGATACATGGAAGTCATTGGCTTGATTCCGCAGTAATTTCTTAGCCACGTTTACCTTATAATTTTTTACCATTGCTTTATTATTAATTTTAAACTTTTTTCTTTTTTGCAATTGTATCAGCATATTAACGCATGGATGCAGCATTTGATGCTTAGTTCGACTTCAAGAGACATGCGTTGCGCTGTGGTTCCAGACTATTTCCTACACATATTATTTAAAGAAGACTCTAACCCTGCTGTGGTTGCCAGTTATGCAAACGGTAGTAGATATATATACCATGCATGGTGGGATGTCGATCGTGTAAGTAAATATAGAACATCAAAGTAAATATATATAATTTATATATTCTTTATACAACAAAAAGTACTTCATAAATAACAAATTACTTCATAAATAACAGATATAAAAATGCTTTATATTTGCAGGTTCTCATCCCTTTACACCCTACTGGTCACTGGCTGCTTGGGGAGATGCAGTTGTCGACGTGGACGTTGACTGTATATGACAGCATGGCATCCGCTCGAAGCAAATACCTAACGACTCTCAAGAAAGATTTTGAGACGTATCTTCCAGGTTTTTTAAATAGCATTGGCTACTGGAAACAAATCAAGAAGACAGCGAAAAAGAAGATCAAGGTGACAATTGGGTATGCCGTTAATGTGCCACAGCAGTCAAATTCAGTGGATTGTGGGGTTTTTGTTTGTCACTTTATAGAAAGATTGTTAGAAGATTTACCACTTCATATAGACGGCGACTCCACTACCTGGGCGAAAAACTATCGAGACAGAATGGCAACTGAATTATATAATCTACATGTTAAAAAAGATGAATAAGCTGGTGTTAGTTGATGTAGTACGAGGGGTATATTTTTCTAGAGGTCTGTATAAAATTTTTGGATACAAACTTAGTTTATTTGAAAGTTTATTTAATATATCCAACAACATTATCTTACATGCGTAAACCAACAACATTATTTTACATGCGTAAACCAACAACATCATGTTACACACAAAGTAATCCAACTAATTTCACAAATATGTATCTACAAATCACCCAAATTAACGGGATCATACATCTCGTCATCTGACTCGTTGGTATCATATTGGTGATGTGCTTTCTCGGATGGTTGTGATTTCTTTTTTCCGAAGAACTTGCGCGTCTTAGATAGCCATTTCGACTCGCTTGGAACGGATGCAGTGCATTTATTTCTCATATGTCCTTTGTTATGACACCTGCTACATTCAATCTCTCTTTTTTCCTCTCCACGGGATAGAATGCGGTTTATTTCACGTGGTCGACCACTCTGTCTTTTATCCATCACTGGTGGATGCACATGCATCAGTCCACTTGGTTGTTCCCATTCTGATTGAGCCGGTAATGGAAAAATCTTGTCTTCGTATGTTTGTTGATATACGCGTTTAGAATACCAACCCGAGAAATATTGATTACAATCATCAATACGCAACCACCGCGCAGCCGAAATAACATGTCCACAAGGTATTCCAGAAAGTTGCCACTTTCTACAACTACACGTACCATCACCAAAGTTAACAAGACCCTTTTTACCTCCGTCATCAACCTCAAATTGTGTTTGACTAATGCCACGTGTTTTCCAGTTGAAGCTTTGAAACTTTCTTTTTTCAAATTTAGCTTCTGCCCAAGGTGTAAATTCACTTGGGAGTTGAACTGCAAACATGTTGAACAAACAAAAATTATATAAAAATGGTCACATTACGGTAAACTGAATTAACTAATTTTGAAACTTTACCTGCAGTTTCATGGCGAACGAAGTACCAATCTTGCACAGATTGTCGAAAAAATTCTACTAGCATAATGATTGGAAGTTTACGTGCATATTTAGATAAGGCGTTAATGGACTCTGCACTATTTGAAGTCATTATATTAAAACGTTCACCAGGAAAATGTGCTCGTGACCACTTATGCACACCGGCTTGCAACATAATACGAGAAGTAGTAGGGACCGCTGCTTCAAGGCGCGCCTTCCATTCCTCAAAGTCTGAAACCCTATATGCTTTGCATGTCTTCCAGTATAATTTTTGGAACATTTTTTTCTCTTTTGTGTTTAACCCTAAATTTACCATCAAATGTCGACAACATAAACCATGATAAGCATGCGGGAAAACTTGCCTTATTGCTAGATCGATGGATGCTGCACGGTCAGATATGAATGCCAAACCAGGTATTTCACCAATGCACTCCTTAAGCTTTGACAAAAACCATATCCAAGTCTCGCCACTTTCCGTTTTACCGACTCCGTTTGCCACAGGAAATATTTGATTATTCGCATCCATTCCCACTGCCAAGAAATTTGTTCCCAAGTAACGGCCCTTTAAATGTGCACCATCTATAATGAGTATTGGCCTTAAGTAGTAAACAAAACTTCGAAGCTGCAATTCAGATTTGTTAGTTATATTAAATAAAAAAAAAAAGTACAACAAGGATAAACATTTACTAACCGCAACCCCAATAGCAACAAAAAGATTCTCGAACCTCCCTAGATTATCGGTCTTAATTTCGGTCGCCGTACCAGGATTAGCCTTCTTCAAATTGTGACAATAAATGGGTAGCTTGTAAAATGATTCCTCATCGGTCCCCCTTAACAATTCTATCGCACGACACTTTCCCCGCCAAGCTTGAGAATAAGACACATCTATTTGAAATCTTTGATTTAAATCGATCATGATGTCGCTCCCACGATATACCCTACTGCTATCTTTCAATTGATCACGAAGTATGTGACCCAATACATGTTTGTTTGCATTACGATGATTCGGATTAGTTTGCGTTTTAGAGCATGTGTGGTGGTCTTTTAGGGTTTTAACTTGAAACACTGAATCATCATTTTGTAGCTTTGTAGCTCTAAAGAACCAATCACAACCCTTTTTGGCACAATGTGCTTCAAATCTTGTGGTTGATGATTGAGTTACTCTGAATTCACGCCCATCTTCCAGACATTTAATACCTAAAAAAACTTTTAGCTCGTCTTTGTTATTAAAGAACTGACCTACATAAATTTTTGCAGATGGCACATAGCTCCTAGGTTTTGCGGGTGTTTGTTGAAAAGTGGGGCATTTTAGTGATTCGGGCATTGACCAGAAGTAGTTAGGTTGCATTTGAGGAGGAACACCTACTTTTTCTTCCTGGCCAACATCATCTTCATCTTCATTATCATCACCCTTTTTAACATCATCCTCTCGTTCGCTGCCAGAAGACTCGGATATACCAAGTTCCTTTGCCACCTCTGGATCGGTTAAAGGGTTATAATTTAGATCGACGTAAACCACATGTTCTTTATTAGACCCAAACCGTTCAACTGTACTTTGAGGCTTTTCATTTTCGACTTCAAACGAAGGTTGAAAGAAATCTTGACGGTTACTAACATGCTGAGAAATGTGATCGTGTGAATAAACGAATGGATTATGAATTGGGTACTGGCTACTTTGAGGGGTGTGATACTGATTTAATTCTGGGGTAGGGTATGTATTTAGGTCAAATGTATTTATTTGTTGGGATGGGTAATCGTTGATCTGTTGGGGATGATATCCCGTTGAAGGACCGAGAACATGAGGTTGATTGCTTCCACTACCGAGACCCATTTGATGAACTACAAATAATGTTAGATCACCATATGAGTTATTACGAACAACTTCCATTAGAAAACCGACACCTTCGTCGTCAAAAATATCAACCGGGTGTGTGAAAGTTGACATTTTATAACATAATTTGAATTCTAGTTGAACATCTAAACGAGCCTTTTTAGCTATCAATTTTTTCAACTTCGAATGCTTTACATTTTCTGGCAAACTAATGGCTCGTCTAGGTAATCCGACCGGCAAATATTCATACACGCCGTTTACAATTTCCCACGATCCACCCCAACATAAAAGAATTTTAACACTCTCTGAACTCATTTTTTCAAACATAACACGTTTTTGAGAGACGGGTTGAAAGGAGTTAACAGTCATTCTTTTTATAAGGAGAACGCAATAATAAGCGAATAATAATAATGTACTAAATTTCCCCTCTCTACCGTCCACAAATCAAGAATCCAATGACATCAGGGGCGCAATTGATATAAATAAAATATATCATAAGGCGCTGATCGAAGTTTGATAAAATATGGCGCTAAAGAATCTGCCATGGATTATTATTATTATTATTATTATTATTATTATTATTATTATTATTATTATTATTATTATTATTATTATTATTATTATTATTATTATTATTATTATTATTATTATTATTATTATTAAAATGGAATATTATTATTATTCATATTATTATTATTAAAATGGAATAATAATAATAATAATATTATTATTATTATTATTAAAATGAATTATTATTATTATTTATTATTATTATTATTATTATTATTATTATTATTATTATTATTATTATTATTATTATTATAAAATAATAATAGCTAGTAATAATAAAATCTGTGATAATAATAATAATAATAATAATAATAATAATAATAAATAATAATAATGTGAAAAATAAAAACCATCAGCGCCGGATGAATGAAAAATGGCGCCCCTGAATTATATAATAATGTAATTGCGGAATCCGAATGTATTTAGGGTTATGGCGCCAAAGATGGTGATGTTTGTGAGTAGTGGGGCGCCGGATGTGACAACCATGGGGCGCCGATTTGACTTAAGCCTTTTCCCAAACACGAGGTCTGAAAAAGGTGGGGCGCCGGGCCCATTAGGTGGGGCGCCGGGTCCATGCATGGCGCTGGATGTCACGGTGTTTATCCACGTGGTGCGATTTAAAGGTGGGGCGCCGGGTCCACTCCATTTGGCGCCGGTCCCACGTATTAATTGCGTTTAAGGATTAATTAATGTGATTAATGGGTTTAAATACTAATAAATCTTTGACTAACGGATTAAAAACGTATTAACAATTGGTGGGGCGCCGGGGCGCCATTTTTGGCGCCAAATAGTGGATTAGTTTGTTAAAACCTTGGGTCAACGGATTAATTTGTTTAAACAGGTATGGTCAACGGATCATTTCTGTGATTTTCCCTTCCAATTTGTACATGAACAAGTCTTAAGAGCATTTAGAGTGGGCACATAAACCCTCGCCGTTCACCATCTTGAACGCCGAGGCAATCAAGGCCAATGTGCAGGATTCAACGCTGAAGCAAGCGACTTTCTATTTTATTTTCCAACGGCTAATAAGTTTGAAAATATATATATTTTTTAAATAGCCGTTTTAAACGGCTAGTTTTGTTTTTCCTTTTTATTAAAAAAACCCTTTTTTATTCTATAAATACCAATCCAATTAATACAATTTTTTCACACCTCTCTTTCTTTCTTTCTATATTTCAAACAAAATACGAAAATAAGTGATTCCGAATTTTACGATTCACCTTCAACCGACGAGGACGTTCAAGTTTTAACACTTCTTCATCAATATCGTAACGAAGTTGTAGTGCCTCGTGAAGAGGGCGAATCGTCCAACCGAGGTCGTTTCAAATGTCGGTACATTTATCGTGATCGGTTGACGGCAAATCAATCTCTAATGAATGACTGCCTTGTCGACAACGCAAAGTACCCGCCGGAGTATTTTAAATGTCGTTTTCGTATGAGCAAGCGACTATTCCTTCGGATAGTAGAAGGTATATCTAATTACTCTCATACACCAATTCCCGATTATGTTGATTATTTTCGCCAAAAAAAATATGCATGTGGTGAACCAGGGTCTACAACTATTCAAAAAGTTACTTCCGCCTTACGTCAATTGGCATACGGTACGTCACCGGAAGCCTTTGACGAATATTTACAAATGGCCGAAAGAACTTCTCGCGAATGTTTGTTTAATTTTGCAAAGTGCATGATCGATATATATCCAAATGTGTACATGCGAAAACCAACAGCCGATGACATTCAACGCTTATACAAGAAACATTGTAACATCCTCTCCGATAGCCTGGTATTTTCTAGTTATAATTTCGTATTTAATTGTTTTAAATAATTTTGCGATATAATTGTTTAATTGTGAAATTTGGTGAAATAGGTCTTAGGACTTATTGTGGATAATGAAATGTTGCTTGTTTTAATTTATTAAAGTTGACGGTATAATAAAATAAATTTCTCGCAATCGATATTTAGGTGCCAGACAATAGATTTAGAGCGGATATAAAATACCCATAGTTTTTAGTCAGGTTAAAAGGGGGCCGATCTTTTAATTGGGATCACTTTCCCAATTCCTCTCTTCCTCTCACATTTCAATTCCCCTAACCACATAAACCCTAATTTAAATCTTGGATTAAATCATCAACTTGAAGTATGATCTTCTTCTATTATCATCATCATCTAGCTTGATCATCTTGTTCTTCCTTCTCTTTGTAAGTGATTTTAGTTTATGAACTCAATTTTAGAATAAGTGATGTAATTGATCAATTGAGATGATTCTTGAGTTTTAGATGGTAAATATTTGTGACATGTGATCATATGTGTGATTCTTAACTAGTCTATGCATCAAATCCATGATTATGAGCTTTGATTTGGAAATGGTTGAATAACCTAATTAGAATTTATGAATTTGATGTGAACCTTAGTTATTTGGATGTTATGGAGATTGATTAATGTTATATAGTTGTTGTATGAGGTTGTTGTTGGATTAGAAATCGAGTTTGTTGCATAAATTGGTTAGAAATTGAGATTTTGTTAGTTTTGGTTCGTGTATACTTCATTTCTGCTGCTGCTGTTCTTGATCTGCATGAGAAGCCGGCGGCTTGATGAGGCAAGCCGGCGGGTTCTGTTTAAAGGTAGGGAAGCCGGCGGCTAAGAAGCCTAGCCGGCGGCTAAATGCATTTGGCCGGCGGGTCAAGGACCCTAGCCGGCGGGTAAAAATAGCTTTAAAACTCGTTTTATTTCTGGTTGCTCAAAATGCCTTAGAGCCGGCGTCCCAGGGTTGGGAACCGGCGGCTGGACGCGGAAGCCGGCGGCTTGGTGGGTTTAGCCGGAGGCTAAGTGAGCCCAGCCGGCGGCTTCTGGCTGTTCCAGGGCATTTTATGTTAGTTGTTAAAACACCTTCCAATCGTTATTATATGATAATTAAATGATGCATTATGATTGAATATGCATGGTTAGTAGCTAGTAATCTCGATGTTTATATTAATGAGTTCCAAATGTGTTGAACTTTTATAAGTTATATTTGGGCGATTTCGATTACTAACTTTTTATTGGTGATGAATCTCAGATCCTTTGAAAGACAAAGTTGCCACGAGAATCTGAGTAGTTGAGGACGAAGGTATTGGTGAGTGGATTCAAAACTCACCGTTTGGCTTAGTTGTAATCATTTGATTACGACGGGTAAACGTAGACTTGATTATTGAGTTGATTAGTTGTATTGTTGTTCATATGCCTATATATGCCTTGTGTGGCCTTCGGGCATTGTTGTTAATGAGGTCAACGAGTTGATGAACTGTTGGTTGGGCTAGTGTGTTGTTGTGTGAATGGTACAGGGATGTACTTCATTTGTTGTGTGTGCTGAACTGTACCTAAGTATAATGAACACTAGCTATCGGTCTCGTCCGTTATGGCCATACGGATATGTTTGGATAAGTGATCTTGGGGAGCCGCCCGGGTACTAAGGTTATCCCCGGATCCGCCGATCCTCATTAAGTTGTTGTTGATTGTTGTGGTTGCGTATACTTGTTGTAGTTAATTGGTTTAGCTAAGTTAAATGTTGAGTGTTGGATTTACTCACTTAGCTATGTGCTAATCCCTCGTTGTTACTTCCTGCAGATTTTTGTTTATAAATGCGGGTGGGTAGCAGGAAGTTCAAACCTTGGATGCATGGAATGTTTGATATTCAAGCTACTCTGATTATTTTTTTGTAACAGCTCAGTTTAGTATATATAATACCCCGTCATGCTAATCTTTTGAACAAGTATTAAGTTGATGTGTCTTAAACATCTAAACTGTTTTTGGTATTTTCGGAGAATATGTAACAAATTATGGCATTTTATTTATCTTCGCTTCCGTATTATCTATAATATTATTACTATGGAATGAGGGGTGTTATAAACATAGTAGTAAGCATGGTTTTCCGGGCATACTTGGAAGTATAGATTGTATGTACTGGGCATGGGCGAAATGCCCTAACACGTGGAAAGGGCAATATACACAAGGTGACCACGGCTATCCTACTATCATGCTTGAAGTCATCGCCTCGTATGACATGTGAATTTGGCATGCATACTCTGGTGTTGCAGGGGCTAACAACGACTTAAATGTTCTTAATTCTTCTCCGTTATTTGATGACTTGCTAGACGGCACTGCTTCTGAACAAGCGTTTACGCTAAATGGTGATGAGTACAAAAATGGGTACTATCTTGCTGACAGGATATACCCACAATGGGCATCGTTTGTTAAAGGATTTTCAAGTGAAGTTGATCCAAAGAGAGTCAAGTTTACGCGAGCACAAGTGTCTGCACGAAAAGATGCTGAAAGGGCCTTTGGTGTGCTTCAAGGCCGATGGCATATACTACAACCGGCAAGAGCTTATAAGGTCAACCATATAAAAAGAATCATGTATACATGCATATTGTTGCATAATATGATCCAAGAAGATGGCGGGTTCAATATTGCTGAAAACGATGAGTATTTATGTTCCTGTTACGAATATGCAAACGACTTGGATTGAGAGATGTGATACATACATGCAAAAAAAACAAGTAACTACGCGACAGAGACATGCATGACAACCTCTGATCCAATCTTGTGGAACATATTTGGGAGAATCGTCCGTAGTTATATGCTTATTTAATCTTGTATTGTATTTAATGTACCTTTAATTTGTGTATTTTGTTTTATGTACTTTTTAATATTTATGAACTTTTATTTAATGTATTTTAATTTATTTGTTTTGTTTAATATATTTGTTTTTATTTAATTTGTTTTAAAAAATTAAAAAAAAATTAATAAAATAATCAACTGAACACTGAACTGAACACTGAACCTCAAAGTTAACCATTACCTCACATTTCAGCTTCAGTACTGAACTGAATACTGAACCTCAGTCAACGACTCTCTCTGCTCTGATGCTAGTGCTAGTGTTTATTAATATGTTGTACTAAATCATAATGTCAACTTGACAAGCGACTAAAACGGAACGTTTATAAGATGAATACAACATTAGACATCTATAAGACTCATCGGTGTAGAATGGGACACTCCCAAATTGATTTATACAACCATATATCGGACAAGTTTAAACCTAACTTTATTTAAGTTGAGCAATACCAGGGAAGCTCACCCAACTATATAGCAGACTAGCAGAGCAATCTACGGTTTTCTTATGGCTTCAATCCTACGGCTCATCATCAATAGCCAAAGGAACGGATTTCACCTGATACACAGACAAAGAGAGTAAAATCAAGTTAGCATCATTAGTAGTACTTCGTAATTCACAATCACATGCTTATGCAGTTTATATTGGCTTTATGGAAGCGGATAATATTGAAACAAGAGATATACTGAGTGTAATATCCTCCATCAGTTATGAAGTTTATATAGCTTTATGTTGTAACCGAGAACTTTTTTTATATATAGTTCTTAACATTGATACAGTATATCATAGTTTATAACTTTATAGTCGTTAAGATTAAAGGGAAAGGGTTGCACTCAGTAAGGATAACACACATATTAATGTATAGACTATAGACCCGTGTCCCCTCCTCATACAAGCTGGCTTTTGGGAGTGAGATCTCTGGCTTATGGCTTGATACAAGCATATTATGGGATACGTTCGTAATATCAATGGGCCTAGTATGGGATATGCATTAAAACACACTTTGGGACAAGCTCATTTTTTATTCTACGGTTCTACCCATTTGAACCATTATAGATATACCATAGCCCTTATCAACCTAGTCATATGAAACGAGTTGAATTTGCCAACTCTAATACCTAATGACATTTTAGACAAGTAGAAAGGATATTTGATTTACCTAAGATTTGAGGGTAATAAAAGCAAATTTTATTAATAGTTCTCAAACTCTTGGTAGGGACTCTTTTATCTATGGTAAACATCATATGCAGGCGGTTGATGGTCATACGGAATACAGTAAGAAACTCGATGTGCTAGACAATAACCGGGCTTACCAGATCACGGAACTTAAGAATGTAGAACATTTCAAGATATCGTCTAATTTCACGCCTCTCAAGTTTCGATACATACTTCCAGAAGCTGTAAACTCCAGCTAACGTCATTAAACGTTCAGAGTAGATCATCCATGTGTACCTATAAAATTACAAAATTCTCAAGTCAATAAGTCAGTCAACTTTTATGGAAGCATTAGTTATAATATGAGATATTTGCCTTTCGTATATTCTTTTAAGTCCGGCTTCAGATATCTTCACCCAGTAATTAGAGTCCTCCTTGCATTTCTGAAAAAAGTTAACCATTATGACCGCTGCATTATCAGGATGATAAGGATCAATATGGAAGCCTGAAACACCATCTTCGATTATCTCTGCTGGGCCACCATGGCAAGTTGCAAACGTTGGAAGACCACAAGTCATGGCCTCCACAACTGTAAGCCCAAAAGCTTCATAAAAAGCAGGCTGATAATACCAGAGAGACGATAACATTATTATTAAGATGAGTTTATTTGAGTGCGGTATAACAAGGAGATATAATAAGTATCATACCTGTACAAAGATACCCCTTCCATCAGCAATATAGCGATAAACTTCTCCATTTTGAGCTCGGTTTGTTTGGGCTGAAATCCATCGTACCTGACCATCCAATTTGTATTTCTTGTAGAGATCATGCATTTTCTCAATTTCTGAAATTTCTTCTCTGTCGCTGGACCTCTTCACATTGTTGTAACCAGCAACCACAACGAGGTTTGCTAGTTCTCTGAGCTTACTATTCTTTGCATACCACTCAACCAGACCCGTGATATTCTTCACATGATCGAGTCTTGCCATTGAAAAGATCATGGGTTTTGACTGATCACTCAGATTTCCACTGTAATGAGTTCAAGAAAAATGACAGATCAAAATATTACATTCTCTAATTTTGTTCCTAACGGTTCGGTTTGACTTTTGCTAAACTCCTCATATTATTCATTTAGATCTGGGTATGCTGTTTATAACTTCATTGTTTTATTTAACATTTGTGAGTATATACGAAAGAAAAAAATTTGACATCAATAAATTACTTTTTTTAACAGCACATTATAGAATGACTTACACGTGGTCTTCGTTCTGCTCAGGGTCAAACAACAACTTCTCAATTTTACTATGCAGAGATGTAAGTCTTTTTTCCTTTTCGGTATATGAGAAATAAATGGTCATATCTGATCCTGGGGACACAATATTGAACTTCGGATCAAAGACGTCGATACCATGAACAACCCTGTAGAGCCCAGGGAGAGTGAAAGACGAGTGACTCTCGTATTGTCCAACAGTATTCTTCCTGAAATGAATTTACACACTGAATAAGCAGCTATCAAACAACTCTCGATTTGGTGGTAACTAAATGCAAAACGGCATAAGTACATAACTCCATTCTTTATTACTCTCCATCTGCGATTATATGAATGAAGTACATGCCAAGCTAAACATGTACAAGTAGTTGTCAAATTTCAATATGACTTTTTACAATACAAAAGTCAAAGTTATAATTGCCAAAGAAAAAGTGGTACAATCCGGTTACCAGAATCATCACCCATATAAACTTACGTTCCTGCAATCTCTTGGTATGTGCTGGTAATGATAAAATCTGCATTGTTCATGGCTAGAAGGTCAGCAGTAAATTGGCAAGAAAAGTGATACTTCTCATCAAATTTCTTCCAATATAGGTCAGAATCTGGATACTTCGTTTTCTCCAAAGCATGAGCAATGTTGCACTACATATATCAAAATTTTGATTAATGAGTTCAGCACTAACTGAGAACTTTACAGTTTTCAACTTCAGAAAGGTTTCTTACCTGGGTTACTCCCATTTTGTAAGATAACAAGGAAGCAACAAGATTTCCATCACTGTAGTTTCCAATTATAAGATCTGGTGTACCATGTAACTCAGCAGAAATCTCGTTTGCTGCATCCTAGTAATTAATTAAACATGAGATCTTATAATATGGATATGTAATGTCCGAGTGTCTGACCAGAAGAAGGGTAAGGGTTATAAAAACTCAATTCGGTGATTGTTTTACCTCTGCAAACTTTTCCAGATAAGGCCAGACATCAAACCTTGAGATCCACTTACGAAGAACCCCTTTCTCCGTCCTGAAAGGAACACGTAATATATGGGTGTGTTCAGTTCCGCTCACTCTCTCCAATCGCTGGTTGCACGAAGTACCTTTTGCATCAGGAATCAGCCGAGTCACCTTAAATAAGAAGTTAATAAGGTATAAGAATAAACCCCAAAATTGCGGGTCAATTGAAACAAATGCAAGTTATACATGCAAAAACAATGCCAGTCAGGGAACTTGATATATAGAAACTCGACTCCCATACTCATACATACAATCAGAATCTTAGGTTTGATATCCAGTCCTTGATTCTTCAACTTTTGAATCATTTCTTTCTCCAATGCGCGGACTTGATCCAGTATGTATACAATCTGTGTTCAAATCAAAAAGAAGAGAATTGGTCAACAAAAATATTCCTATGAAGTTTATATTTTGCATTATCAGTAGAAGGTGAAAAGTATGTACCTGGCCACCAGTATCCGGCAAGCCCAAAACATTTGCTTGTCCAAAGTAACCATGTATTGATAAAATGACAACGTTAAAGACCATTGGTATTCTACCAAGAAAAGTTTCCAGAATGGAAGGATCCGGAGCTTGAAGAATGTCAGAGAGAAGACGCATCATTCCAAGAACTCTTTCAGCATTATCACCCCATCCTCTTTCGAAACCCATTCCTTGCAATCTGCATTTGGAGTATGTTAAAACTCACGAAAGCAGAGTAATGAAATCAAAAAAGATGAACTTGAACTTTAAGGAAAGATGCAGACTCATATTGAAACTCGGAGTAGGCTGTCTCAGATGGTAGCTTGGAAAGATAATCCTCTGCTTTGGATAAAGAAGATTGAAGTCTAGTCATGCTATTTATCCGGTCATTCAACATCATAACCTACACAATACTTAAAAGGATTACACATCTTGTCATGTGATAATATCCACCGTAGTATTATACTATGCCAAAACATATGTACATGAAAATTTTCAAACATAAACTCACATGTCCATCATGTCTGTGTGTGCGTAGGAAATCGAGTAATGGCTCCATACAATCTTTGTTGCGGAACATGCTAGAAGAGAGGTGTCGGTTGAGAAACTGAACCCCATTTCCAATGGATGAAGAGCGATTTGGTCGAGGAAATGATGCGTTGAATGGCTCAAAATCCAGCTCAAGCAAATAGGAGCTATTATACCTGTAACATATTGAGAAAAATTAATTTAAGGGCAGATTGCATGTATCAGTTGTCAAAACTGAAACTTACTGCCCGACAAGTTCTTCCTTGAAGACAAGATATTCTGAAGCAGTCAGTTGCTCCACACTTAGTTGGTTTGAGTCTACACGCACATATTCCCAAACACCAGGTCTTGGCCTAACTGCTAACGCTACAAAAGGAGGCAGAACTATGCATTCCTATCATTGCACAAATATAACAAGTCTTAGAAAAATAAGATCACTAACACAAATCAAAAACTAAAATATCTAGATGAGTCAAATGGCATGTATGATGCTGCCTGCTGGTGAACATGAGTATAAAGTAGACTACAAATCTTTCGGATCCCTTTTTAGGCAGCGGCTAGTTAATCCTACTTGATAGCAGTTGCTGGCTCTTGTTTTCAGGTGAATCCACCCGTATTTTGTTCCAAGGTCCAACACAGTGACATATTACTCGATCAATTTACAAAGCACAATAACACTTGATGATAAAAGTTGAAAACAGAACAATCATAAGTGAAGATCACAAACTACAAAAGCATGTACCTACTTCATCGATATCGAACAAAATAGCCAATATTTACAACTAATCAACTATCACTCATATCTAATCTAATAATAAATACATACATACACATATTGATCAACATGTTATAAGTACCTGAGAGGTCCTCAATACTTGACCAAAAGGACCATCAGTAAGCTTTTGACGTGAAGCATCATCACCGATTACATTCTCAAGTTCATTAAGTATTTGATGCGGTTGCAGTATCGCCTTCCCCTGAGCTACATACCTACACATATACATATACATATACATATACATATACATATACATATACATACAGATTTTAAATAAATACACAAAAATTAAAAAAACCTAAGCCTAGAATCTAATTCGAATTAATCAAAATGATCACCTGGAAAGTAGAGATACAATTTCGTTACGATTAGCGGAGAGTACAT
Source organism: Helichrysum umbraculigerum (assembly GCA_949592205.1). Lineage (NCBI taxonomy): Eukaryota > Viridiplantae > Streptophyta > Magnoliopsida > Asterales > Asteraceae > Helichrysum > Helichrysum umbraculigerum. The sequence goes on along the minus strand of CATIUR010000001.1, from coordinate 291,231,580 downwards.
CTTCAACACGCTCACGCATACTGTGTGTTCTGCTTAATTTAGTGGTCGCCATTGTTGATTTAGTTATATGCTAAAAGGTTTTTGCGGTGAATATATATATAGAGGTTCGATTGATTGTGGAATCAAACAGGTGGTAGATTTTTAATCCATTAAATAACGGTTTTGAATCAAGGATCGATGCATCGATTGTATAATTAATTCTTATTGTAGGGTGTGCGTGTATATATCGCTATCGAAGATTGAAGATGATTTGAATAATTGTAGTGGTGTAGAAGACAGGTGTCATGGTGTAAGACGATTTCGTGTACATGCAGTTCATCTGGATTGGATCCTATTTGTTTATTGGGTTTCAGTACCAACTTTGTGGAGTCACCAAGCCAATAACAACAATACTCAAATTCCCATTTTCCTTTCGGTTAAATTTATTATTATTTTGTTAGACCATCCGTAACCATAACACCAGAACGCCACTTTTTCAGCTGCCACATCAGCGCCACATCAGCATCACACCAGAACACCCCTAATCATAACACCAGAACGCCACTTTTTTAACTCATTCTGGGACCCACCCACTAACTAACTAACTAAATTTAATTTTCTTTTATTTCATAAAACAAATACAATTTAATTAAATACAATAAAATTTAATAATTAAAATACAATTTAAGTATGTGTGATATATATAGTGCATAAAAAGAAAAAGGAAAATTATATTGAAAAATAAAATAATAGTTAAAAATTGTGGCCACAAGTTCACTGTAAAAAAAAGAGAATCTTTTTTTTTTCATCATGTAACTCACCCTCCAACTACCCCCTTTATTCTCTTCTTCTTCCTTACGTTTATCAGCAACTCACCCATTTCTCTTCTTCTTCCATTTTAGGAGTATATAACAAATACGTTCTTCCACTCGTTTAAAAGCAACAACCAAGAAAAAAAGCAAAAACAAAAACAAAAATAATAAAAAATTTCACAACGCTCGTTCTTCCTCCGTTATCTCACGAATGACGCCACGAGAACGCCGGCCAAGAACGCCGCGTTAGCGGCGTTCTGGCGTTGTGGATCTTCAAAACGCCATCCACGTATATGCATTACGAGTGGTCTTATTGGTCGTGGGTATTTAGTTTATTAAAAAAAATGATTTAGGCAAAAAAAAAAAATATATATATATATATCTTGAAAAATAAAGGTAAAGATAGAGTAAGGTTCAAATGAGTACACCAATTTTGAGTGAGAATGAGGGAACCAACATATTTCTGCCATGTGTCACTTTATTCTCTCTCCTCCACACTTTATTCTCTCTCCTTCACATTTTTAAAAATTAAATATCTCACAAACGGTAAGTCGAAAAATCATGAAAATTGCACCATAAAATTCAGCGTTTTCTCCTCTTCGATTTGCCGTCCCTCAAGGCATACTTTTGACAACTTTTTTTTTTCTCATTTTTTGGTGGGTTTCACAAATTAGTAACACATGTGTTAGTGATTAGTTGTACATTTAATTTGTGGTTAAGGTTAGGGTTAGGTTTAGGGTTTAATAGGGTTTATGGTTTAGGGTTTATAAGGGTTTAGGGTTTAGAAGGGGTTCAAGGTTTAGGGTTTAGAAAGATTTAGGGTTTAGCGTTTTGTAAAGCGTTTAGGGTTTAGGGTTTGGGGTTTAGGGGTTAGGGTTTAGGGTTTAGGGTTTGAGTTTTGGGGTTTCGGGGAGATAAGCTTTTTTGATATTTTTAAGATTTTCTGGGTTTTTTTGTACTTTTTTGATGACGATCTAGATAACTTTTTATCTTTTTAGATAAGATATCTTATCTTATCTTATCTTTTCGGATAAGATTTTCCTTGATTTTTTTGATTTTCTTATCTGTTCATTTATAAATAGAATTATCAACACTTCACATTCTCACCACATTCTCAACTTTTTTATATATCTTCGTCATTAGTTTTCTGAAAATCGTTTTGAATGAACATTTTTGGTATTTTCGGTCTCCAAATGAAGAACCATCAACTGAGAAAATATACGCAGAAGTACCCTGGATGTTTAGTGTTGCTTTCCGTCACGCCGGATATTTTCAGGGCGCTTACAGAATGTACACTCAAGGTTCATTGACGTTTCTTGACTGCGTTGAGGCCGATGAATTTTCAACCAAACTTTTGAAAACGGCTTTGAACGAGCTCGGTTACGTGCCTCCACCGAAGTGGTATTCTTACTTTAAGGAGCATGAAAAAGACCTAGATAATGGTTTACAATTGATAACCGATGATGTCCAGCAACTCAAGCAGATTACTGACTATGCCAAAATACATAGAGAAATTGAGGTATATGTTACACGCAACGATCTGTCACATTTCTCGAATTCTGATCCAACAATGCCGTTTGCAATATCTAAGGTTATTACCGGCTCTTCTGCCGCTAGGCGTTTATTCGATTAGTTATTGGTTAAATCTTGTAATTCGTATCTTTATTTCAATAAATTCTATAGTTTGCCAATTATGTACGTTTAGTTGATAATGTAATTTTATGATTTTTAATCCTTATGTAATATCCGAGGTTTAGTAATGTTCAAACAAAGTAAGTTAATCAAATACACCACAATAATGCAAACATAGATAACATTGCAAACAAGCACATAACATAGTTTTTTTCATCACAACAATTCCAAATGTGACTCAAGGTTGACTCAAATGTACACTCGGATAAGTTTGAGTCGCCTGGGATGGCTCTCCTTCCTCCTCCTCTAAGTGGCTTTTCGTTGATTTTGTGGACGTCTGCTGCAAGTCAAATAATGACGATTGTATTAATAATACAATGTAAATTTTCTATGTTAATATGAATAAATTTAATAACTTACTTTCTTAGATCTTGATTTAGATCTTGATTTGGACCTTGAGTTTGATCTTGCGGTGGTTCTTGATCGGGTTGGCTCATCGGTTCTATCGTAAGGAGCCGTACAATTAACTCGACTATGACCGCGTTCCTTGCACCGACTACATTGATTTTCGAAGGAATACGAGCACGGCCAGGTGGGCGGCCAGATTGCCTCTTCACAAGTACCGGCGGTAAGCAAATCTGCAGATTACCTGGATCTTCCCATTCTGAAGGATGAGGTGTTGGATTTATAGCCTCACTGTAGGCTGCTCGATATGTTTCCGTGGTGAAATACCTCTCCGCAAAGCAGCTCACATTATCCATTTTAAAGTGACGGGTCACTGCCGCTACGTGTCCGCAAGGTAAACCAGACAGTTGCCATTGCTTACAAGTGCATGTTCTTGCTTCCAAGTTGACTGTTCCATTCTTTTGCCTATCCACCACCTCACATATCATGTTTGTGGATGGTTTGACCTTCCAGCTGAGTGATTTGCCAACCCTCTTACCAATTTGTGTTCGGCATATGGCGTGACAGGTGTTATAACGGCCGCTGCAGTGTTTCGATGTTTGAAATACCATTGTTGTATTGAAGATCTAAAAGACTCCAATAACATTGTCACCGGGAGTTTTCTTGCATGATTGGTCATGACGTTAATGGACTCTGCACTATTAGTTGTGAGGTATGCATATCGTGTCTTTGTTGAATGATGCCTTGACCATCGTTCTTTCCCCACCTCTCTAAGAACATTAGCTGAAGTTGGTAAATGTCTTGAAATGACATCAAAATGTTCATCGAAATCCGACTTTCGGTAAGCCTTACACATTTTCCAGTAATGCCATTCAAAGTGCTTGACTTTTGCAGATTTGCTTTTCAGGTTCATCAACAAATGACGGCTACATAGGGCATGAAATGCCTCTGGAAATACATCTGAAATACCGGCTGCAATTGCTGGAGCCCTATCAGAGATGAATGTGAGGTTGTCAATCCCACCAGCAGATTCAAGTGCGTCACGTAAGTTTCCCAAGAACCAGGTCCACACGTCGGTCGTCTCTCCCGCACCAATGCCATAAGCCAGTGGCAAGATGCCATTGTTACCGTCCATCGCCACAGCAATTAAGTTAGTACCCAAGTACCCACCCTTCAAATGTGCCCCATCTACGATTATTACTGGGCGTGTATGGTTGACAAATGAACGTATCTGCAAAGGTCAGATAAAAATATATATAAATCATATAAGATTGTACGTATGTGAACTAATAACAATTACTTACAGCTGCACCGATGGACATGTAACACATTACAAATTTATCATCATCGTCTGTACGGAGATTCGTAGTGCTCCCCGGGTTATGTAGCTTTAGGTTGTGCAGGTAAATCGGAAGCTTTTTAAACGATTCAGCGGGACTACCTCTCAACAGCTCTATAGCATAACACTTTGCTTTCCATGCTTGGTTGTATGTAAGGCTGATTTTAAAGCGTTAAGTCATATCAACTTTGATCTCTTTTCCTCTGTATACACGTCCTTCCAAAGTCATCGCCTCTTTCAATATGTTATCAAGCACTTTCTTGGTTGCATGACGGCTATTTGACAATATTTGAGTACGAGAACATGTGTGAGCGTCGTGTAACTTCCTAACTTGGAAGTTGTCACAATATTGGATACACGCTACACTTATCTTCCAATCACAATTAGGCAAAATACATTTTGCTGTGTACCTTTTTTTGTCTGACTTCTTTGGTTTAATCTGAAAACCTTCTTCAAGACACTTGGTCTGCAATTGAAGGAGAAATTCATCTTTACTTTTAAATGTTTGGCCCTCTCGAATACGACAAGATTTCTCATACATGGTAACTGGTCGTTTTGGAACTTCTTCCTCTTTCTCTTCTAACGGCTTTGGTATATTCCAGAATATATCATGTTCGGTTGCTTTTACTGGTATTGGCTTGTCGTATATATCTCTTGGATCTGGCTCATCCTCCTCATCATCCTCATCATCTTCAACAATGTGATTACAAAATGGATGGTCATGATCCTTTGGTGGATTGACATTTTTCTCATCATAATGATCATAATCATGAGGATGTGGATCTGGCTCTGGCTCCTCCACATAGTATTTTGAATGGGAATGATCATAGTGAACATCCGAACTAAAGTTGGAATCATACTGGGTCTCTTCAACTACCCTAAATGAATGGTTTAAGGGTTGTTGTGTTGTGTATGCGTGATTTGATGTGTTTTGTGGAGGAGCATGGTAATGAAATTGATATTGTGGTTGATAAGGAAACGGAATTTGTTGAAAGGGCTGTTGAAAAGATTGATATTGAGGTTGTTGAAAGGGTTGTTGGAAGGGCTGTTGAAAAGATTGATATTGAGGTTGTTGAAAGGGTTGTTGAAATGGTTGATATCGAGGTTGTTGGTAATATTCATTAGTGTTTTGTTGGTGAAATTGTGGTTGATAACCAGAACTACTACTACTAGGTTGATTGCTACCCATGCCCGAGATATTTCGTACAATATCAACAATGTAAATTTCTATTGGAGCATTGTTAATTGCATAGCACAAAAATTCCCCAAAATCATCAACATCATCACTTATATCAACAACATACTGACCGAGCTTATATTTTAGACAAACTGGTGAATCAAGTGGTAGAGCTATTTTTTTCAAAACGTTTTTCAACAAAACTTTGCATGTCATGGGCTTTTCTGGTGCCACTGGAAGTTTTAACGGCACTCTACTACATTCTATTGGCAAATACATTGGCGTGTTGTTAATATATTCAAAACGACCCCCATAACAGATAAAAAGTTTAAACTTATCCATTACAAACCGCAAAACTAATTAAGTGGTTGTAAAATTGTACCTGAAGATTGATTTCAGATGTTGCCCATATGTTTTACTGATGATGAACGACTTTCAGTTGAGAGAGATTTATGAGAATAGGATAAAGAGTGTTATGAAATACTGAAGAAAATCTTATTATATAAGTATAAGTCTATCCATATCGTTATCCAAAAAGTACCAAAAATCTTAGAAAATCGTAGAAAATCGTAGAAAATCGTAGAAAATCTTATCTTCAAAAATCTTATCTAGATAAGTCTTATCTTGAAAAATAGTGAGAATCTAAGAAATGTCAGAAAATCTTATCCTCCAAGTCGTGAAATCATAAATTCGCAGGTCGCAGGTCTCAGGTCGCAGCTCGCTAGTCGCCAGTCGCAAGTTGCAAGACGTAAAGGATTAATCTATTTTAATACATAACAATGGATTAATCAAGTCTAATACATCAAAAAGGATTACTCTAGTACAAAAGTCTAATACATCAAAAAGGAATAATATAGTATAATAATCAAGGAGGTGGTGGTGCTTTCGGCACTGGCGGCTCTGGCGGTGGTGGAGGAGATGGCGGCTGCCAATCAAAACGAGAACTAAAGAAAGTCTGAATCATCCGCTGCCTATACTCCAACGCAAATGACCCTGTATCCCCACTCATCCTATGATCTTGGTTATAGGCAATAGTCTCCATATTCCTGCACACCCAAACTCCACAGTCGCCTAGTCCACTGTTCTGCACAGGCGCATCCTCTAACAACTGTAAACGCAACTGACAAGTATCTTTAAAAGGCTTTTTACGTCCCTCAGCCCATTGACTCCAAAACCTAATTGCGTCCAGATAATGTACTATGTAGCGACCTAATTCTTTGACAAGTTCCTCTCGCTCATCTCCACAAAGCTTTGGAAGGCTGTCGTATCCAATGACATCAAAAAAACGAAGATCAAGCACCACTAGTATCCAGTGATCTACTCTTGGAATGTGGAGCGGCAAAAGTATCTGCATATACATATATTATAATCTTATATAATTAAAAATGTAAATGCATTTTTAAAATAGTTAGGGCATTATAGAAATTGTTTACTTACTTTGTCACACTCCCACCATGGAGGGTACGGTGGACGAGTACCGTCTGTGA